>VZRF01007120.1:0-108610 GCA_013396875.1 Vireo altiloquus
TCTTTCAAACCAAGACAACCAGCCTGTAACTTCCAATCTGAGGTGACTTTGGATTGTGGTGACCAAAGGGTTAGTCTGTAATGGCAGACAAAGGCAAGGAAACTGAAAGTACTGGTGTGAACTGAGCCAACATATGACATTTAATGGGCTAGTGAATTTGGACTTGTGTAATATAATTGTGAATCCCAAGTGCAGGAAGAGTTCTTTTTGGTGCAGAGATGTTGTCTTTTTTTTCCTTCTTCTTCTATAATTTCTTTTTCAAAGACTGTCTTAGAGATTTCTGCCAACCATGGGCATTTAGGGCTGGGGGCAGTTGGCAGTGCCAGTCAGGTTATGATTTTCATAAAAACATACCCAGCTTTGCAGATGATTTGAAGGAGGAATGTTTGAGTCCAAGACCATGGCTTAGGCTCACTGACTTTAGTCCAGTCTGTCAGTCCCAAGGAGACTGCTGGAGGCATTGGCAGGATATTTTTCTGTAGGGTACATTATTGCCTACACAATTCTATCCCAAACATTAGCTCTGAAACCTGAAATAGATTTTAGGACCTCCCAAGTAATGCAGGTGTATTTGGATGCTTTCATTCTCTGACATGGCAGGAGGTTTATTCTAAGATCTAGATTCACAGAAGAGTTTAAGCCCATGTATATTGCTGTAATACAAGGGTGCTGCTGCCTTGTGCTGATGAGGACATTTAGTGAGCCAGTCAGATAGGGATAAATGTACTGTGGAATGCTGATAGACCAATTTCTCATGTGTATAACACCTCCTTACTTATGGTTTTATGGGATGTGACCAAAGTGTTTGCAGCCTATTAAGTCCCATGGTAATGAGAGATTGCTACAGTGGCCAAAGGGAAGAAGTCAGTGTGATGCAGGTGATCCTTGTGGTTCCAACATTAGTACAGCTGTAGGTGGTGTGCGTGGGCAGGCAGTTCCCTGGAGAGACCTCCTCACTTACCTCTTCTATACCATCTCATTGATTTTGGTGTATCTAGTTAAAAATACAACCTAGCTAGCCACAAATATATGCTGGGAATGCCCAACAGCCACATGTGGTGACTGGGAGTATCACGGAATCATTTAGGCTGGAAAAGACCTCCAAGATCATAAAGTCCAATCTTTGACCAATGACTACCTTGTCAACTAAGCCATAGCACTGAGTGCCATGTCCAGCCCTTTCCTGAACACTTTCAGGGATGCTGACTCCACACATAGCCTGGTGTTGCAATCCGGTTTAAAACCAGAAGAGCAAAGAAAACTAAGTCTCTGTGTATAAACCAGAAAGAACTTTGAAAGTTCAAAATGTACCCAAAAATGAGATTAAAACCAATTTAGGTTAGATGTTGGTGCCAAAAAATTTGATATATTTTATTTAATAATAAAGGAGGCAAAGAGAAAGAGAAAATAAAGAAAGGAAGAAATAGAAAAAGGTTGGGGGGGGGACAGGGAGAGAGTGACGGGGTTAGGTGGAAGCATATCACCCATCCGAGGGTCCCAACAAGATCTCGTTGCTCCCCTCCATCTCATCTTCTGGTGGTGAGGATCCCCTGTTGCCTCCGTGGCCATGGCCACGCCACCACATGCCAAAGAGTATGGAATCCCATGGATTAATATATGCTTTGGGCAGGTGGGAAAGCCCACATGTCCTTCCTTGCAGAAGGCTAGATTTGATACTGTCCCTTGCAACACTGTGGGTCTGTTACATCTCTGATGTAGGGTCTGGGGACCCCTTTCGGGGGGCCTTTGATGGGCCATGTCACCCCCTCTGTCCTTCATGTGGATGGCAGCTTCTCCATGGGTGAAGGGGCCGCACAGCTGGGCTCCTCTGCCCAGTGGAGGATGGGTGGTCACTGCACCTCTGCCCATGGGCTTTTCCAACACACACCCAAAGCCTCTCTCCCCCCACCCTTTGGTGTGAGGGTCTGTGGGAGCCTGGCAGCTGATAGCCCTGGGGCCATGATCTCCACTCTTGCTTTGTGAATGTCCCCAGCCCTGAGTTGTTACTTTATCTTACCTTCATCATTGAGCCCTGTAAGGCCTCAGTCAGGGCCCCGTTCAGGGCGTGTTGGTCTGCTATGCAGCTTTTACAATATAGTTTTAAAAGTCCTTCATGAAAATGTTTAAATCATAAACTATAGTATTTCAGTCTCTGACACCTGGGCAGCCTGCCAGTGCTTAACAGCCCTTTCAGTGAAGAAATTCCTGATGTCCAACCTGAACCTTTCCTGACACAGCTTGAGGCCATTTCCTCTTGTCCTGTTGATGCTTGAGATGGCCACCTAAAAACAGAGATTAGACAAGAATAAGGGAATAAAGGTAGGTATTTATTTGAAGGGCCTTCAAAGGTGCACCCCCAGGCAGGCCAAAGGCAACCCCAAGATGGACCCCGGGTTATGAGTTCTTTACACTTTTATAAGTTTGGTCTGTTTTCATATCAGGATCAATTCTCCAATTACACCCCACTTAATGATGTAACTACCCCAGGTTTACCCTCCTCTTCAGAGGCCTTAGTTTACATATTTTGGGGCCTGGGGCAGTCTAGGTGTCCTTGGAGAGCAAACCTAGAATGACCTGTTATGTCTAACTAGCGTGAGAGAACAGCAGCTAACAGACCACATGAAACTTCAGAGTTACACACTAGGCAGTCCAGGATTTGAAAAATACAGCGGTTAAAACCTAAGGCATCACTGTCACTTTTTGCCTCTTGGGAGAAGAGGCCAACCCTCACCTGGTACAGCCTCCTGTCAGCTTGCACAAGAAGCACCTGCTACAAGAAAAAAAGGGCTTCTGCTGTAGCAAAGCCAAATCAGCACCCGTTTGCACACTGTTCCCTTTCCACTCATAAGGGTGCATGAAGAAATGCATTCAATCACACCACATAATCCAGAAATACAGCAGTATTTATGATTTAGTTCTGCAAAGTCAGGCTTGCACCTTCACAGGGGGATTCATGAGTCTGTTGGTTTTGCATGGCCTGGTTTTTGGTAGTGGGGGGGCCACGGAGGTGGCTTCTGTGAGAAGCTGCTGTAATCTTCCACTGTGTCTGGCAGAGCCAGTCCCTGATGGCTCTGAAGAGGGACATGCTGCTGGCCAAGGCTGGGCCAATTAGGGATGGTGGTAATGCCTCTGTAATGACATATTTAAGGAGAAATCAAAGCAAAGTGGGGCATGGTTTTAACTCCAGCCAGAGAAGAGGAGGAGGTGAGAACGTGTGAGGGAAACAACACAGTGACACCAAGGTCAGTGCAGAAGGAGGGGGAGGAGGTGCTTCAGGCACCGGAGCTGAGATGCCTCTGCAGGCCGTGGTGATAACCATGGTGAAGCAGCTGTGTCCCCGCAGCTCATGGGGATCCACGGGGGATGCAGAGATCCACCCACAGCCCATGGGGATCCACGGGGGATGCAGAGATCCACCCGCAGCCTGTGGGGGGGTGTTCAAGCCAGAGCAGGTGGATGCCTGGAAGAGAGAGGCTGTGATCCAGTGGGAGACCCAGTGGAGAGAGGGGGCCCTGCTTCCAGGCTGGAGCAGCCTGTCCTTGGAGGACTGCACCCCGTGGAAGAGTGACCCATGCCACAGCAGTTTTGGGAGGACTGTTTGCCCGTGGGAGGGACTCACATTGCAGCAGGTGTGGTATGGCTGCTGCTCCTGAGATTGGAACCATATTGGAGAAGTTCATGGAGAACTGTTTCCTGTGGGAAGGGATCCCATGGTGCAGCAGGGGAAGAGTAGCAGAAAAAGAACTTGGGTGACAAACTGGTCAAAACCCCCATGCTCTGCCTCCCTGTGCTGTCGGTGGGAAAGAGGAAGGGGTTGGGGGAAGAAAAGGTGTTTTTAAGGGCTTATTTTACTTCTCATTATCCTCCCATGATTTTATTAGAAATAAATTCACTTTGTGCCTTTAAGCTGAGCCTGTTTTGCTCTTGGAGTTTTTTCTTTCAATCCTTAACTCATTAACCCTTCATTAATTTTTTTCTCTCCTCTGCCCAGCTGTGGCAGGGGAGGGTGAGCAAGCAGCTTTCATGGGTGCCTGGCATTTGGCCAGTGTCAAACCATGACAATGAGGCAGTGCTACACCAAAACACAAGGGACAATCAGTTCATTCTGGTGGAATCATAGTGAAACTTGTGCCAAATCATTGTCTGGAGGGGATGCTCAGAGGTCACTGCCCTCTTGCCTCTGCCCTATGGCTGACAGCTCTACCAGCATCATAGCATGGTTTGAGTTGGAAGGGATGTTAAAGATTGTCTCATGCCCCATGGGCAGGGACACCTTCCACTAGACCTGGTTGTTCAGAGCCCCTTCCAGCCTGGCCTTGAACACTGCCAGGGATGGGGCATCCACAGCTTCTCTGAGTATCCTGTTCCAGCATCTCACCATGCTCATAGTAAAGAATTTCTTTTTAACATCTAATCTAAATCTGTCATCTTTTGGGTCTTTCAGAAATATTTATCTAATAATTTTTTGCAGCTTCCAGTAGTGGAAATTCCACAAGCCACTAGGCTGTCCAATCTAGTAAGTTGCTGCCCTTATGCACAGGGTATATTTCCTGACATCTAACTTGAAATTATCCCCTGGCTATAAGTTAAGAGATGTTTTTTTTCTTATCTTTTTCACATATGACTGCTATCAAGTCTCCCCACAGTCTTTTTCTCTAGGCTGAACATCCACAAGTCTTTTAATCAAATAGTTGGGTTTTTTTAAACTTCTGAATGTTTTTGTTTTTCTAAGGGTATGTTAGTTAAATATGTGTGAATTAACTGTGTGGTGCCCTCAGAAATGTATTCTCAGATTTATCTTTTGGAATGATACAACACATTAATACCAAATACTCCAAAGCAGAGCTTAATGTCACCTTTCTGCTTGAACAAGTTTGTATTTAGTAGCTTGGTATTGTGGAGTAATGCTGCAGATTTAAGTGTTGGGACTGGGTTCACTAGCAGACAGTTTAGGTGAAAGAAGACAATAAATGCAAAGGCTACACAGATCTGTTCTGTGATCCAGTATTATGCCAGTCAAAATGAGAAAGCCAGAGAAATAATTCTTGGATGAGTATGATGCTCTTAATAACAATTCCCTCAGGCACTTTACAGTCATTTAAATTCAATGTATGATGTCATTGCACAGCTAAATCTATTCTTGGAGATTTCTAGAGAAAATTAAAATGAGGGTTTCTTCAGGTAGAGTTTGTGGGGAAGAAATACTGCAAGATCCCTTTTCTCCAACACAGTAAACAGACAGGCATGCTGAACCACTATTCATTTTCCTTCACAGAAAAAAAAAAGAAAAAAAAAGAAAAGAAAAAGAGAGACCTAGAGAAACCCTGCAATACTCAGACCAGTATATGAATATAGAAGGAACTGTGGTGGCGAAATGAGTAACAAAGTATGTGGTAAAATAGGGGAAGTAAAGCCTGGTTACTTCCTAGTCAACAGAAGTGTTCCAGCTGACTTCAGCATAGCCAGGGTTTAGTACCCTTTTGCTGAGTGCAATTCTCCTAAGGACTCATTATTTTGGTATTGTGGCTTGTTGGATAACAATTACTTTTTTTCCTTTTTCCCCAGTTTCTCAGCCTTTATTAGCCATTGTTTTCATGTAGTAAATGAGTTATCTTTGTCTAATCTGACTGAAGGAAGATTCCTTCATGGCAAGGACATGGACCTGTTGGAGCGAGTCCAGAGGAGAAACACCAAATTTGATTGCAAGGATGGAGCAGCTCTGCTGTGAGGAAAAGCTGGGAGAATTGGGATTGCTTAGCCTGGAGAAGGCTTTGGGGTGACCTAATTGTGGCTTTCCAGTACCTGAAGGGAGCCTGCAGGAAAGATGGAGAGAAACTATTTACAAGAGCCTGGAGTGACAGGACAAGGGGGAATGGCTTCAAACTGACAGAGAGTAGGTTTAGATTAGATGCTACGAAGAAATTCTTTACCATGAGGGTGGCAAGGTATTGAAACAGAGTAGTTCTGCATATCCCACCTCTGCAACTGTTTAAGGATGGGGCTCTGAGCAATCGGGTCTAGTGAACAGTGTCCCTGCCCATGGCAGTGGGGTTGGACCTTGATAATTTTTAAGGTCCTTTCCAACCTAAACTCTGATTCTGTGTTATTTTCTGTGACATTTTATTGAGGAATGATCAGATACTACCATGCTCAGGTATGCATTTACAGCAGATTGTTGTTATGGTGTTGGTGTTATGTTATCAACAGGACAGGGACTCGGGCAGGCATTCCACGACCTTTTTTACTATTTCATTCAGGCATCAGCATCACATACACAAGAGAAGGTACACGGCTCACGCCTACACTGACAACCGAAAATCTCTTAGTTACGGAACATTCTTAAAAGATTTTCAGCCAATAGCATGCTTCTAAAGTTTACAGACAGGTGTTCTAACCAGTCACTAAAAAGCACACGTACACCTGTTACAAACAATACTCAATTGTATGTCTTGTAATAACACACAATATTCCATTATTACGTTTAAAACTTCAGTATCTTTGCTAAGCACATTTTCTGCAGCTTCAAGACTTCTCTGAGCCAAACCTAGAAACACTAACCTTTGTTTTAATATCCTTGCAGTCTAGATGTATCTTCTTCTACTTTCTAGTTTTTGCAGTTGCAGCTGAACCTAAAGACTTTGCTTTATTTCTGAAACCTGCTTTTCTCACTCAATCTGAAAGCCTTCTGACCTTTTGTATTTCCCACATCATGGTGCCAAGGTAGTCCCTATGTTTTGGGAATTTGAAACTGAATATCTGTTTGTATGAGATTAGATGATTTGAGAGATAAGGAAGTTGTAGAGAAAACCTATATAGTGATAATTAGCACTGTTGGTTTCTCTATAAAGTTTATCTGCTCCCACTAAACACTTGTCTGAGTACTTTTCTGAAACCTGCTGTTACCTGCAGCCTACAAAATAAATAACACTTCCAAGTAGACCAGAAACTTGCTTTTTTGTGCTTTCAAAGGGTCTTTGTTCATCAGAGATGAAAAACGTGGAGGCAAATTTAGAAAGTGTTTAGCATGGTTCTACTCCAATGTAAATTAGATCCTTCCTGCTGGCTTCATTATTAGCATTTTGATCCTGCAAGGAACTCCTCATTCACAGTAATTAGCTATGCAAGATGTAATACCTGGTTTTATTCTTTTAAGTATAAGCTTTTGGCCCTTCTTTCCGTTTTTCCTCCACTCTGAAATTTGATATGCCAGTTATCTCCATGCAATATTACTCCTGCCTACCATGTAAACTTGATTTTCACACTGATTTGGTTTCTAAAATGCATGTTAATAACTATGTCCCTGCTATCTTTTCTCTTTTCTTTCCCCTTCCTGTGAGTACAGCTGGCTCTCTGCTTTATGGAACACTGCACTTGATTCTCTCTGCCAGCTCTAGTTGAGGGTAATATTTGCCCAGGGTAAGGTGACCTGAAAGGCCAACTTGACCTGGCAGAGACCTTAATGTAATGGCTGGTACCCACTCTGATTTGGTGGTTCTGAGGGGAGCTGCAGTGAAAGGGATCTGGTGTAACAGGCTGTCTGTGAGTGTAGGTCTGTCAAGTCATTTAACACCCAGATATTTACAGAACTGTGAGCTTGCAAAAATGCTACCTTTTTTATTCAGCACAACTGCTTTTCTCATATCGCACTTAGTTTTATCTTGCCACTGATGAACTACATTTTCGTTCCTTCAGAGCATCTCCAGCTACCAAAAAGCTGTTTGGGCTGTAAGTTGCCCTGCTCCTAAATAGTGTCACCAGCTTAATTGGGTTTTTGTCATACATTTGTCAAGGGCTAATGCTTTACATGACTCTGTTACCCTTCCTTCTCCATGGAGATGACAATATGCAAGACAGATCAAAATCAAACCTGATTTGCCAAGAGACCTCACAGAGGTCTTGATTTCAGAAGTTCTCATAATAGACACTTTGTCTTTAAATCTGTAAGAGCAAAACTCTGGTCTGTCAGATGGGACAGGATCTTTCCATGCCTGAGCTGAACTTTGAGCTGGTGTCTGGCTGAGAGTGGGAACAATTGTAAAACAACAGCAAAAACACCTTTTGTTGATAGCAACAGGTATTTTGGTAATATAGAAGTAAGGTGAACTAGCATGTACTTTCTGCTAAAGGTGTATTTGTGGTTAATCCTGTTACAGGTAAGAGAGTGACAGGAAATCAGTATTTTTTCAAAACTCTCTCATTTCAGTGTACTTTTGTGCTGGCTTTTGTCTAAGACATCTGCTACCCACAATATCCCTTTGGATCAGTGTCCCCTTCTCTGATGGAGAATGATGCTAGCTCCCTGGTCTGCTGCTTCAGTTCTTTATCCTGCTTTTCTCACCACATTTTTGTCTTTACATTCTCTCCTAGGTAGCCCCTAGGCTTCCACACCTACTGCTGCTATTCTTCAATCTTTTTAAGTATCTTTATCTAATTGGCCTTTTAATCACAGCTAGGGGCTCAGTTGACTCCCCACTAATGCATTCTGCTGTCATATTTTGTGGAGTCCATGCAGCTTAGCACAGAGACAGAGAGTCTTTGCAGGAATGCAGGCGAGGAGTGCGAATCCCATTTTGCACCTATTTCCTACAATGTAACACTTCTGGCATCTCTGCTTTATCTTGCTGTGGGCATTTGAATCCTGCATGAAGATGAGACAGCCCCCTTCCATGAAAGTACTACTCCATTAGTCCAATACCAGAGTAGTCTGCACAACTAGAGTGAAATTCAAAGTGTTCTAGAAAAGAATTACACATTTTCATGATCCGTTTTTCAGCTGTAAAATTATTTGCTCATCATTGGTGTCAGGTAGGAGCTACAGTTGCTTTGCTGCTGCCTATTCTTTTGTTGTCTAGATGGCTTTTTTCTCCTTGCAGCAACACTCTGTAATAATATCCTTATGTTATTCTGATAGCTTTGTTGTGGCTTTGAAGGTATAGAAACATAGATAAAACAAACCTTGTCAGGAGAAGTAGTATTTTTTTATAAAAGCAAGGTATGCTTGGCTCTTGCAGGGTGTCCCTTTTCTGCAGATCCCACAAGACAGGTTTCACTTCTCTTCTGTGGTTGGGGTAGCAAGCAGTTACCTGAGGAATTAGCAGAATCTGAGTTTGCTTACTGTACTAGTTTGAAATCAAACCAGTGGGAGATCACAAGTCAGAATTATAATTTAATAGGGAAAAATTTAAAAGAAATAAATAAATGCAGTAGTACGAGAACACTGACAAAGACAGAATACAACCTGATACCCTATGGTGATAGCAGTCCAAGCAGAGTGGTTCTGTTGAGGCGGTGATCCTGTAGAAATAATAGGTCTGAAGATCCAGCAGTAGCTCTTGTCTTCTGGGAGTCCAGTAGGTAAGCGCTGCAGTGGCATTCAGAGTCTCAGCTTATATCCAGGCTGGGAATGCTTGGTTCCTCCCTCTGGGTGGAGCATCTCACAATGGGATGGTGAGTCATGTGATAAGGCCTGATGGGCCCATTAACAGGAGATAGTCCAGAGGGGGGGAGTCAGGGAGCACTGCCTCACCTGGTTTCAACAGTTCATGAAGATGGTGATAGAATATACTTCAACTCAGGACACTTACTTAACAAGTTCTCTGGTGACAGAAAGGTGGGAGGAGTGGCTGATCCCAAGCCCTTCAGAAGGACCTCGACACAACAGTCTGAAGTTCAACAAAGGCAAGTGCAGGGTCCTGCACTTGGGGAGGAACAATACCAGCACCAGCACAGGCTGAGGGCTGACCAGCTGGAAAGTAGCTCTGCAGAGAAGGACCTGGGGGTCCTGTTGGACAATGGGCTGTGCATGACCCAGCAGTGCCCCAGAGGATGAGAAGGCCAATGGTGTCCTGGGGTGCCTTGGTAAGAACAGTGCCAGCAGGTCAGGGAGGTGATGCTGCCCCTCTGCCCAGCCCTGGTAAGGATCACCCTGGAGTGCTGTGTCCATTTCTGGGCTTCTCTGGACAGGAGAGACATGGAGCTCCTGGAGGGCAACAAAGATAATTTAGGAACTGGAGCATCTCTCTGATGAGGAAAGGCTGAGGGAGCTGAGGCTGTTCAGTCTTGAGAGAAGATGCTAAGACGGGACCTCATCCCTGCCTGTCAGTATCTGCAGAGAGGGCTCAGTGCATGGACCAGGCTCTGCTCCATGGAGCCCTCCAGTGGGAGGAGGAATGGGCAGAAACTGATTCCCAGGAAGTTCTACCTGAATATAAGGAATANTCTCTGGACAGGAGAGACATGGAGCTCCTGGAGGGCAACAAAGATAATTTAGGAACTGGAGCATCTCTCTGATGAGGAAAGGCTGAGGGAGCTGAGGCTGTTCAGTCTTGAGAGAAGATGCTAAGACGGGACCTCATCCCTGCCTGTCAGTATCTGCAGAGAGGGCTCAGTGCATGGACCAGGCTCTGCTCCATGGAGCCCTCCAGTGGGAGGAGGAATGGGCAGAAACTGATTCCCAGGAAGTTCTACCTGAATATAAGGAATAACTTCCTCCTGGTGCAGTGATCAGGATTGTCCGGAGAGGGTGTGGAGTTTTCCTCACCAATGATGTCCCAGAACCATCTGGACACAATTCTGTGCCGTGTGCTCTGGCATGGTCCTGCTTGAGCAGGGAGGTGGGACCAGATGACCCATCATGGGCCCTTCTGACTTCAGTCAGCTGTGAATCTGTAACCTAGAGCAGAACTCCAATGGAATTAACTTATATGATACGCATTATATATTTGGTTTACCATGTCTGAAGGAAAAAGTGCACAATTCTTTGAGGTTTTAAATGCCTATATGAGGTTTTGATACATTCTGTATTTGCTTGATCTAAGCCACAGCTGCTTCTAGTGTTCTCCAGTAAAATTAAGTGGTAAAAGAGGACCTCAGATGGTAAAGAACGTGGTGGAGTCACTACCCCTGGAGGTGTTCAGGAAGCAACTGGATGTGGGACTCAGTGCCCTGGTTTAGTTGACAAGGTGGTGATGGCTCAAAGGATGGCCTTGGAGGTCTATTCTATCCTAAGTGATTCTGTGATTATGGTTTTTTTTTGCTCTCTCAGTTTGTTTCTGTGTGCTGTTTTGATCTTTTCAGATCACAAAAATATGCTGGTTCCATTCTCAGTTAGCATGTTGTGGTGACATTTGTGGAATTTTCAAGTTAATTTTATATTATTTTAATGCTCTACAGATCAGGGTTTTGGAAACCATATAAAATTATTTTTTTAAATATATCATTAGCAGGTCAGGTGTGGTTCATTTTTGAAATATGCTTAAAACTTGAGTAAATATGGAAAAAATGAGTTGTGCGGCATTCCTTATTTAGCAGCAATCCAAGTCAGTGACTTCATAGCCCTTTTCTCTGTAAGCCCTTTTCTCTGTCTTTCTTCATAGCTCCTTTCTTCCATATTCTGGCAAATATGTTAACAGCCTGTTGTACTTTTAGAGAAGCTAAATACGGTACTACTCGGAAAAATGTGAAAGGTATGCATTTGGCTTTGATGAGTAGCCTTTCAACCAGAATACACGGTCTTTCAAAAAGCATTTTCTCTGAAATTATACTTTCAGAGTCTTTTTCCTTTCACTAACATTCACCTAACTACCACTTACTGGCTGTGCACTCCAAATTCCTGTCAGAAAGAGTAAATTTAAAAGACACAGGTTTTACTTCAAAATTTGTCTTTTGATTGCCATATCTTTGTGTTTTGCCATCAGTGGATGTCTAGCTACTTACTCAAGGGAGAAAAAAGCAGTCTCTGCAAAAATGATGAGCTGAGTAAAAATTATTTTTTACTTTGGTGATGTGTTAAGAGCAATTTATGCTGTACTTTGATATTCTTCCCACTCTTTTGGGACTTGCAGTAGTTTCATTTGGATGGAGGAGAGAAACCTTCATTTGAGGGAAGGAACAGAAAATAAAGCAGCTGCAGTAGAGGCTGTGTTGCAGCCTGTAGATTCTCTTGGATTTGTAATTCTGTGCTTGGAGTGCTATGGAAAGGCTGCTGGGAGATCAGATTCCAAGCCAAATCATGGAAACCCATGAACAATCAAAACAGAAATTAAACATAACACACATCCTGATTGCAATCAGAATGCTGAGAAATGCTTGCCTAAATTATCCTCTATTTACAATTCCTACACAGAATATCTCAAATTTAAAATGCACTGTAGAAATTACAGATTTTTATGGAGAAAATAATTTTAATTTCTATCCTCACAGTTGCTTGGGCTGTTAATTGAATGGCTGAGCTTTACTCTTGTGCTTTAGGTTCTTTAAGGCACCGCTGTGGCTATGAAAATGGATATAAATTAAAACAGTGTTTAGAGAAAATTAATTCAGGGGTGTCCAATCAGCTGTGCAGGCCATTACCTCATCTGCTGGGTCAGCACTGAGCACTTGCTCTTCTCGTANCAATGATGTCCCAGAACCATCTGGACACAATTCTGTGCCGTGTGCTCTGGCATGGTCCTGCTTGAGCAGGGAGGTGGGACCAGATGACCCATCATGGGCCCTTCTGACTTCAGTCAGCTGTGAATCTGTAACCTAGAGCAGAACTCCAATGGAATTAACTTATATGATACGCATTATATATTTGGTTTACCATGTCTGAAGGAAAAAGTGCACAATTCTTTGAGGTTTTAAATGCCTATATGAGGTTTTGATACATTCTGTATTTGCTTGATCTAAGCCACAGCTGCTTCTAGTGTTCTCCAGTAAAATTAAGTGGTAAAAGAGGACCTCAGATGGTAAAGAACGTGGTGGAGTCACTACCCCTGGAGGTGTTCAGGAAGCAACTGGATGTGGGACTCAGTGCCCTGGTTTAGTTGACAAGGTGGTGATGGCTCAAAGGATGGCCTTGGAGGTCTATTCTATCCTAAGTGATTCTGTGATTATGGTTTTTTTTTTGCTCTCTCAGTTTGTTTCTGTGTGCTGTTTTGATCTTTTCAGATCACAAAAATATGCTGGTTCCATTCTCAGTTAGCATGTTGTGGTGACATTTGTGGAATTTTCAAGTTAATTTTATATTATTTTAATGCTCTACAGATCAGGGTTTTGGAAACCATATAAAATTATTTTTTTAAATATATCATTAGCAGGTCAGGTGTGGTTCATTTTTGAAATATGCTTAAAACTTGAGTAAATATGGAAAAAATGAGTTGTGCGGCATTCCTTATTTAGCAGCAATCCAAGTCAGTGACTTCATAGCCCTTTTCTCTGTAAGCCCTTTTCTCTGTCTTTCTTCATAGCTCCTTTCTTCCATATTCTGGCAAATATGTTAACAGCCTGTTGTACTTTTAGAGAAGCTAAATACGGTACTACTCGGAAAAATGTGAAAGGTATGCATTTGGCTTTGATGAGTAGCCTTTCAACCAGAATACACGGTCTTTCAAAAAGCATTTTCTCTGAAATTATACTTTCAGAGTCTTTTTCCTTTCACTAACATTCACCTAACTACCACTTACTGGCTGTGCACTCCAAATTCCTGTCAGAAAGAGTAAATTTAAAAGACACAGGTTTTACTTCAAAATTTGTCTTTTGATTGCCATATCTTTGTGTTTTGCCATCAGTGGATGTCTAGCTACTTACTCAAGGGAGAAAAAAGCAGTCTCTGCAAAAATGATGAGCTGAGTAAAAATTATTTTTTACTTTGGTGATGTGTTAAGAGCAATTTATGCTGTACTTTGATATTCTTCCCACTCTTTTGGGACTTGCAGTAGTTTCATTTGGATGGAGGAGAGAAACCTTCATTTGAGGGAAGGAACAGAAAATAAAGCAGCTGCAGTAGAGGCTGTGTTGCAGCCTGTAGATTCTCTTGGATTTGTAATTCTGTGCTTGGAGTGCTATGGAAAGGCTGCTGGGAGATCAGATTCCAAGCCAAATCATGGAAACCCATGAACAATCAAAACAGAAATTAAACATAACACACATCCTGATTGCAATCAGAATGCTGAGAAATGCTTGCCTAAATTATCCTCTATTTACAATTCCTACACAGAATATCTCAAATTTAAAATGCACTGTAGAAATTACAGATTTTTATGGAGAAAATAATTTTAATTTCTATCCTCACAGTTGCTTGGGCTGTTAATTGAATGGCTGAGCTTTACTCTTGTGCTTTAGGTTCTTTAAGGCACCGCTGTGGCTATGAAAATGGATATAAATTAAAACAGTGTTTAGAGAAAATTAATTCAGGGGTGTCCAATCAGCTGTGCAGGCCATTACCTCATCTGCTGGGTCAGCACTGAGTACTTGCTCTTCTCGTATATTTATGACAAAATCATGGCAGTATTTGTTGCATTCATTTATGGAGTTTGTAGTTTTCTCTGTTTATTGCTTATTCCCAGATGCTATGGTCTATAATTGCATTTTCGTTACTATAGTCTATCTTTGTAGATGTATGTGTGTGATACATATGAATATAAAATTTGGAAGTAACTGAAAATATTGTATCTACCAAAGAAATCTCTGTTGAAAACTCTCCATGTTAGGGCTTGATATTTCTTCTTATGTACACATGCTTCATGTTAGGAATTACAGGGGGGGTCTGTCCTTCATATGTTCTACAGGCTTCAGCTAAAACTTTTTTTTTGTCCGTCTGCCTGTGTGCCTTCATTTTTGAATATGTTCTTGTATGTGGCAGTGGGGAGAAAGGGAGAAATGCTGAGAGCTGGCTGCCTGAAATCTCTCATCCTCCTATGCAATGCTCTTGGAAAAGGGATATTCTCACCTTTTACTTACCCAATATATGAAACTATGTGGAGCTATTCCCTGGGCCACTCCCTGGGATGAGTGGCATTCATAGTGTCTGAGGCTTGAGGGAGTGTTTAACCTCTACCCCTGACTGACCTAACAGAGTAGAGCTCCTGCTCTGAAGCACATGGGTTTGCGCTTGTTCTGTAGTGGAATGAGCTCTGTGTGGAGTCCTGTTAATATGAATTACTGCAATGGAGTTCTTGCATTTCTTTCATGTAGTAAATTTGGATGTCTGAATTTTAAGTAGGAGTGGGAGAAGTGATTTAAACAAAATAGTGTAGCCTGTGACCCACCACTTTGCCAAACTTGTTGTGAAAGGCTTGCCCATTTTGAATTCTGATGTAGAATCATTGCTAATTTATCTTTAGCAGAGTGTTGTAAAACAACCTCCTCTTCACTGGAATATTTGTAGTGCAGAGTCTGCCAGTCAGTTGTATCTACAAGTGTCCTCTTCAGGCTTAATAAAACCTTGGTGAAAATTCTCACTGTTTAAGTGGGAGTTTTGCAACTAAACTATTTCATGAATGAAAAATGCAGGCCATTAATTTATTAATATCCGTAAATTTTCAGTTGAATCTTGATATGGTTCATGAAAGATTACAAACTTCACAGGCTTCCAAGACTCATACAAAAGCTCAGTGAAACTCAGTAATTCTGGTAAAGTTTCTCTTTGGGATTTAACTCTGAAATGAAATACCCAAATGTGCCATTGCTTTGCTGACAAAAAGGAGAAGCTGAGCAAAAAAGAGAATATGTAGGCTCTGGTAGTCCAAGACACAGTCGTGGCAATGATGAGGCCCTTACTAGAGCCTAAGCCATGAAAAAAACTCCATTTTTAATAAATCATCAGAAGGCTTAGATTTATTATTCATGCAAACAGAAGCAAAGACAAAATGCAAAAAGCAAAGAGCGAAACTTTTTCTCTCTCTCAATCCATGAGAGAATCTGTGTGTCTGTCCCAGTGAACAGAACAGTGTAGAACAGTGTGTGAAAACAAAACAAAGATGAAGTATTTCATTGGCCAAGGAAATACCTTTTTTACAACATCTTTTCATGTTTACATTTTTGCTGCCTGGGAATCTTACCACAGGCTCTGACTGACCTTGGTGCTGTAAGAATCTCTTTCAGGCAGAAATTGCCTGAAAAATTTTTTCATGGGTTTCCACAGAGTCACATTTATTTATGGCGAAAAGAGTACAAAGCTATGTTGAAGGATATGAAAATGTAAGTAAGATTACAAGAGGGATGCTTTTAAAAGGAATCTGTTTAATCTACTTGTTCTCTATGTATTCTAGAGTTGCTACAATCATATTTACTGGGAAAAAAGGGCACGATATTGTTGCTAACTTGGTTGTTAGCAGTAGGATGGTCTAATATCTACTGTTTCCAGGTTTGAATGGCATTGTGAGAGGACCGATATAAAAATGGAAGGTCTAGGTGGTCCACTTGTGTAGAACCTTTACTAGTGATACGAAAAAGAGAAAATAACCTAATCTGGCTTTCTAATTTCAGGTTGTATTATAAGAGATTATATGCCCAGGGGAAAAAGCTTTTTTTTGGCTGGACACAAAAGAATATATTGTACATATACTTATATGTACTTATATATACACTTATATACATATGTACTTATATATTCTGAGAAAGAATATATTGTACAACATTCAAAAAGTAATTTTACAATCATTTTTGTCTGCCATTTAAAGGCTATCTAGACATGTGTGGAGAGCAACAACAGTTGAATATCTCTTTTTAATTGATTTTGAGAGCTCTAAAAAAAAATTAGAGATACTGTAGGAAGATGAAACCAGAGGACACAGTAAAACGTAGTGACAGGGCAGGAGGGAATGGCTTCAAACCAACAGAGAGTAGATTTACACTGGATATTAGGAAGAAATTCTTCCCTGTGAGGGATTGGGAAAGCACTGGCACAGGTTGCCCAGAAACGCTGTGTATGCCCCATCCCTGGAAGTGTTCAAAGCCAGGTTGGACGGGGCTCTGAGCAGCCTCAGAGTGAACCTCATGGTATAGTGAAAGGTGTTGAAACAAGATGACTTTTAAGGTCTCTTCCAGCCCAGGCCATTCTATGAGTTTATATATCTCTTATCAAAAGCCAACAACCAACCTGTGCTGTCTTTTTCCATGAGATTCCTCATGTGAATAAAGAAAGCTAAAGGAAAATTTAGAAGCTTAAGTTTGGAGAGTATCAAAATCAGACAACTCAGTTTTCAAAAGGTGAAAGATCATGACAATTCTTGTATGACATGTCTTGGTAAAGGGATGAAAACTAAAGCAGCGGAGTGATTACAAGAGGCAGAATGGAGTAATTTTCTCAGCCAGAGAAACAAGTCTGGCAAGGATATGTCTTTGGAAATGCTGCATGGAAGCTGCAGTCATCATGTTTGAGAGTTAGTGTTATATGTTAGCGAATACTGAGAGTGGGTTCAGCATGAGCCTTATTAAAGACCTCTCATCCCTACTGGGGACTCAGATATTTCCTGCTGGTACACTCCAAGTCGTTTGCTCTTTTACCCCATATTTTTCCAGGTCACAAGGCTCAAATGTTTGCTGTTAGGAAACTGTCCCTCCTCAGCCTAGCCTTTAAACTGGGGCTGAAGTAGGCCGCAAAAATGAAGTGGAGGAAAAGGCTCTAGACTCGAGTAGCTTGCTGTTATGTTGTGCTTATTATTCAGGGAGTATCCAATCCAGTGCATTCTCATTGTGTAAATAGCTTCCTGCTGCTCTGGATGTTTTGGATTGGTTTGCCCTGGATTTGCATTTGGTTTAGGAATTGCTTTAAGTGAAAAATAAAATTTGTTTTAGCTTGATAGGAAGCTCAATTTGCTGGGTCTGACAATATCTTAAAATAACAAAATAATGTGATGTCCTAGCAGCTACTGTGATTTCACAGAAACATAGAATCATTAAGGTTGGAAAAGACTTCCAAGGTCATTGCGTCCAATCTTTGACTAATCACCACTTTGTCAACTAAAGCAAAGCACTGAGTGCTACTTCCAGTCATTTCTTGAACACTTCCAGGGATGATGACTCCACTGCCTTCCTGGGGAGTCCATTCCAATGCTTAACCCATCTTTCCATGGAGAAATTCTTCCTGAAACTTTATTTCCATGGTTGTTCATTCAGCTGGCAGAAGAGAGTTTCAGTTTATTGAAACTTGTCATTGTCTTCTCCAAATTACAACCTTGAACAGAGGGTGGCACATAATTTGTTTTAGCCTCTTTCCTCAGGGAATGTAATTCCAATTTGCAGAGGATTGCGGGGAAAGTGGGGCATAGTGGATCCCAGAGCTGTCCAGGGTCCTGACGTGTAAGAAACAGCATATGGTGACCAGGTGGCCCTGGCTGGAGCAGGAGGTGGGCTGGATTATGTTAATTCTATGATGTTAAAAGCAAGGGAAGCACCAAGTCAGGTGTGTAAGGAAAGGCCTTTGTGTGAAATTAGTTTTCAGATTCTAATGCATAATTGTACTGTCTTGGTCTTAGGTTGGGTTGGGTCCCTGAGGCCTGGCCTCCGTGTTTGGCTGCATGCTCAGTAGAGGAGTGAGCCCCAAAAGAACTTTCACAGAATCACTGAATCATTTAGGTTGGAAAAGACTTCCAGGATCATTGATTCCAATCTTTGAGTGATCTCCACCTTGTCAACTATGACCAGAGTACTGCCACATCCATTACTGCCACTGTCACATCCAAGTGTTTTTGAACACTTCTAAGGATGGTGATTCCACCACTTGCCTGGGCAGCCCATTCTAGTGCCTGGCAAACCTTTCAGTGAAGAAATTCATCCTGATGTCCAGCCTGAACCTCCCCTGACACAGCTTGAGACCACTTCCTCTTGTTCTGTTGCTTATTACTTGGGAGAAGAGCCCAAACCCCACCTGGCTGCAACCTGTTTTCAGGCACTTGTAGAGAGTGATAAGATCTCCCCTGAGCCTCCTTTTCTCCAGGCTAAACACCCCCAGCTCCCTCAGCTGTTCCTCACATAACTTGTGCTCCGGACCCTTCCCCGATTCTGTTGGTCTTCTCTGGACAAGGCATCATGTAAGCTTGCAACAAATGACACTTTCTGATTACTTTTTAGGGAAGCTACACCCTTATACAATGAAATTACACTTTCCCCCATTTAAATCTTAGTTGCTAAGTGTTTTATTATTCATGTAGAAGTGACTGTTGTTTATTCAAATCAGTTATGATAAGTTATTAATAAATTATTCTCATGCCTCTATGTGAAAATATATTTTAAGTTTTGTTTTCATTGCCAGAAAAACAAATAGCTAATGGAAACTTCATTGGTTCTGTAACTGCAGTAGTTATTCCCCTCAACTTCCTTAGCCTTCTAAACTTCTGTTTTCATAACCTTTAGACATGACATTACATGGCACTGCACTTCCCTCTAATTGGTTCCTTATTTGGTAAACATGGCTTTTTAAACACTTTGGTAGTCATGTAAATCCTTTGATGCTGTTGACTTCCTTTTTAACTTTCCAGCAAGGGCTTTTAACCTTGGCTCTACTTCTCTTCAGAAAGACTGCCCTGAAGAAAGTGTTCTAAATGTAAACCTGTACCTTTGCTTAACATGCAGTCCTTGAAATTCTTTGTGTTGTTTTCTGTGTGTGCTGTTACTTGCTTTTCAAGTCTTAAGTGTCAGCTTTTCATGTCTTTTTCGTTACATGAGCCAGATCATGTGCCATATAGTTTTCTGCATGAAGGATAGATTAAAGGTGTAAGATGCAGATTGATACATTGGTAAATAATCTCCATATGTGTTGTGAAATCTGGAATTTTCAAAGTCTGAAATTTGTCTTAAAATAGTTATGTTTTGACTCCTTATCTATAAGATAAGTGAAACTTTCTTTTATTTTTCTCATTAATAGAGGAGAAAAAAATGAAAGTGTGCAAGTATTAAGAAACAGTGTTTTTTATAAGTTTTAATAAGCAGTGTTTTCACACTGCTGAGAAACCAATATCAGTGTTTAAACTGATATCTGCTTAAACTCCAATTGCAAATTTCCTGGACACCCCAATTGTTGCTTCTTGTCTTTGGTGTCTTTTTAACCAGTGAATCTCAAAAGATATCAGTGATTCATCTGTATGGCAGCTGGCTGAAGTCTGTGGATCAGACCCGGGGTGCTGTGATGGTCCAGGGAGAGCGTCTCGCAAGAGACACCCTTCTAGGATTCTCCGGCATTCCCCAGCCGCCAGGGTACCTCAGCAAGGAAATGCCTCTTGTAGCAGGCTATCAGCTCTTAGTAGTGATTCAGCGAGTGATTTCAGCACTTGCCTTGCAAGGTGACTCCAGGCTGATCCAGGGAGAGAGAGAGAGAGACAGGAGCCTCATGTAGCAGTTCCACAAAGGGCAACTTTATTGTCCAGCGCCCTGCGAAGGATAGCCAGGGACAAAGCTCCCTGAGAGTCCGAGGGTAGATGCAGGGAAAACAGGGTGGTTGTCAGAGGGCAGAAGCCAATGGGTTACAAAGAATCTACATAGGGTGCTCTAAGAGCATTATGGGAAGTTGTCGTAACCAAAAACTTCTGCTTCTTCCAAGGGAATCTCTGCAGGGAAGCTATGCAATAAGCTTGTCACAGCTCTCTCAGGGGACCTCTCTCCAGGGGAAAGGTGTGCCAGGCTTATCTGCCTCCACACACCTGAACTACATAGAGGTAAAGGAAAGGCAAGGATCACTTGTTAATGAGAGGATCTTTTCCTTGTAGAGGTTCATTGTCTAATATACTGTCAAAATGGAAGTGTGTTTCTACTTTGATACTTCCAATGATAACTAAATCCATATTTTGGTGCCTGTATAAGTTGATTAATTGTCCTAGGTGACAATGTAAGATGTGCCCAAATGTATGTATTCTATCACCATCTTCATAAGATGTTAAAAATTGGTGGGGCAGTGTTCCCCATCTCCTTCATTACTCATCCCTGATAAACTCTGGAGATATCTTTTGTTAATGGGCCAGCTGTTGAAACCAGGTGGGGCAGTGTTCTTTATCTCTCCCATGACCCATCCTCCTTCCAGGGGCTATCTTCTGTTAATGGGCCATCTAGTCTCACTGCATGACTGATAAAATTACATCATCCCATTGTGAGATGCTCTGCCCAGAGGGAGGAACCAAGCATTCCATCCTGGATATAAGGTGAGGTTTGGAACACCATAGTCAGCCCTTACCTACTGGACTCCCAGAGGACAAGAGCTGCTATTGGACCTTCAGGTGAAGACCAGACCATTTTTCTACAGGATCACCACTTCAACAGGACCACTTCATCTGGACTGCTACCACCACCCTGACTAACAAGATGTCAGGTTGTATTCTGACTTCATCAGTGTTCTTGTACTATTGCTTTTTTTTTTTTTTACTTTTCTTAATAAATTATAATTCTGACTTGCGATCTCCCACTGGTTTGTTTTCAAACTAGTATATATTAATTACTTTTGCTGTAGCTGCTTATTCGTGTCAGTGGGATCAGGAATTCAGAGATCTACTCCTTTCTGTAAGTGTTGTTGTCCTTTCTACAAGTATGATTGGAAGCCCTTTTTATTTTTTATGAGATGAAACTAACTTTATTTATTGCATATACTGTGTCTTGCTAATAACATTTTGAAGAACATGAAATTGTTGATAAACCCTTTATAAAACTGGGAAAAGTAAACAGTACCCCTCACTGAACAATGGTCTTGCCAAATTTCCAGATACCTTCTTTGCTGTGTGTTGTCCCACACCACCACAAGAGAACAATTCAACATTCTTTATTTATTCCTACACCAGGCATAAGTAAGCAGATATCCTGCAATTTTCCCTATTCTCTTTTAGTTTCTGCTTGCTACTCAAATTGTGCATCTTTAAATCACTGAGAGAGAAAAGACAGGCAGAGTTGGAGGACTTTGTCACTTGGCAGTCATATTATGTATTTTTTTCTTTGTTTCTCTACCTGGAATGTAACAGTTATTTACATTTTTGTAAATTAAGGCTTTTGTGCATGAGAGTTAGTATGTGCCTACAGAGAGTAACTTCCTCAGCCAGGATATTTTGCTCTGCAAGGCAGGAGATTAACTGCCTTGAAGTTTATACTGCATTTTCCCAGACCTGCAGAAAAACTTGTTAAATGGTCCTAAGATAACTACTCATGTTGTTTAATATATTTGCATGACATTAAAAAAGTAGTTTTCTCCCCAGAAGTGATGACTTGTGTTCATTCTTGTTTCCATGAAACACACAGTCAAAACTTGAAAAGGTTTTAGTACACTTTTTTTGGCTTAAGCTTAGAGCATTTCATTAATGCAGCCCTGGTGTTTACAGGTTGATACACAGCTTTTTTCTTCTGCTCAGATTTGGAGCAGATTAAGAAGCAGGGAAATAAGTGTTGGAATACCTGCTGTCTCTATATGTCTTTCTTCCACCTAGTGCCAGTGATCCGGGAGGTTGTGTAAATAATGGACAGTGCTAGCATTTAACCTGAGTCAGCTGAAATGTAAGAGGGAGACTGTTGTGTACCTGCCTCCAAAGGTGCTGGCAAAGCAGAGCAGGGCTGACAGTCCCACACAGAGGATGGTGATGTTCTCTGGGCCCCATGGCATCTGGTGTTGTCAGAAGATCAGGGAAAAGGAAGGATTTGCTGAGTGTTCCTGTGGATGTTGGAAGAGTTTAGTGATTTGTCCTATGACTTGGGGTTTAGCCTTATCACATAAGATTTAAAAAGAAAAAATCAGAAGAGTCGCTCAAGAGTACCAGAAGGTGGTGAGGGAAGCCAACAAGAGGCAGTTGGTTATGGATTCTGGTCATGCTGTTCCTCAGGGAATCTGTACATTATTTTTCAGTTTTCCACCATTTACATGGGACTGGGTGACTCCACAGAACATTTAAATGCAGCTATTTAGGAGGCAGCATAAGTTCTTCTTGAGGCTTCCCAATTGTGAAAATGTTAGAAACTAACATCTCCCAGAATAAGAGACACCCTCCCTCACAATATCACAAAATGATATTTTCTTTTTATCCAAAATTTGGGGTCCTAATGCATTGCAGGTCATAAAGTTTGGATCCAGAAATCTTCCAGATCTTTGGAAAATCTCACCCATTTATTCTTTTTGTCTTGTCAGGGATAATTCCCTTGATATTGCCAGAGCATTCATTGTTTAAAATACTGTCTATGATATACAGTCAATAGTCTGTTCCAATCTACAAATGTGGGTTTTTTTAACTTTATTTTTTCCATAATCCCCACACTGTTCTGTCCTAGCTGTATGGAGGTTGACTCTCTTGAATTAAATGCCAAATCAGCAATTTTAAATATTCTTTTAATTCCAAGCAAGTGCTCCCTTGAAGTAATATCATGTTGGGTAGAAAGCTATTAAAGATCACACCGTTTTGAAGGTCCTACTTGAAGTACAGCTGGAACTAAAAGTGACTGCCAGCTTAGTCAGCACTACGCTGTGGTTTATATGAATATTGTTGTTTATGTGAATAAGTGTTCTCTCTTTAGTGTGTGGCTGCTCTGCAGTTCATGAATCCTTTTGGATAGCAGAGCTTTTCCTGCAGCAGCACAGCAATGCATTCAGCTTCCAAGTGGTCTTTTGCAGCCCTGTGTCCCTGTGTAAATAGTTCTTGAGGTTCTAATCTCATGAAAAAAACCACTGCCTAAAGTACATATTTGTGAAGAGCACAAAGTTTGCATAAACTTGAATGTTGAATTCCACTTCGGGGCTGAATAAAGACACCACTGTCATGACTAAGTCGTGTGGACCTACAGAGAAGCTTGTCCCACCTGGACAACTTTTCTTATGTACAAATAGTGAGCTTCAGGTTTCAACATGTACTAGTTGGCAGTGCCAAAATAAACTGAAGAAGGTAGCTGTAGGTCCAATGTAGGATCTCTTCCTTGTCTCTTTTCAGAGTCACTGCCATCATTTCTTCTTGTAATAATAACATTTTAATCAGAGCCCCACCTGTTCCAGTGAGGGAGAGTCGGTTTAAACTAGATATGTGGAATTTTAGATTTACCTCTGTGAAGGTAGTGAGGCAGTGGAACAGGTTGCCCAGAGAAGTTGTGGGTGCCCTATCCCTGGAAGTGTTCTAGGCCAGGTAGGTTTGGATAGGGCTCTGAACAACCTAGTCTAGTGGAAGGTGTCCCTGCCCTGAGGTGTTGGAACAAGATGATCTCTAAGGTCCCTCCCAACCCAAACCATTCTGTGATTCTGTGTCTGTTACCGTGCTGTCACTAGTCACTCCTTGTTCTGGGCTCCTGCATCTGTATAGGGTATGACTGGAATTTGGCTGGAGGGGAGTGATTGTCCCCTATTGGGAATACGCCTTCCCTGACATTGATGGGTTTTTGTCGTCAAACTGTCATGTCTCGATAGCTCTGTAGAACAAAGGGGCGCATCAGACCAAACATAATTTGTAAACAATGAAGAAGGAGCTTGTGCCACCCTGCAGCATCTGACAATGTAAAAAACCACCATGAACTCTCAGGGTTTTGCTGGCTCCTTCGGAAATTCAGTAGAATTCCACACTTCTCATCACTATGCTGCCTTCTCAAAAGGGACAGCAAAATCACAGCATCTCTATCAAATTCAAAATGCTTATTTAAAAGAGAAATTATTCTAATTCATGTTCTCAGTGTTTTCAATGATTTTTATATCTTCAGCATTAAATCAGAGGCTGAATACAGTAATTTTTCCTGTTTTACCAGTAAGAACTTGGTTTCTGATTAAAGTCTTTGGCAATGAGTGGGCAAAAAATTAGTGCATTAACAACCTAGCAATGAAATCAAAGTGATTTAGAGTAGCATTATCTAAACTTACTTTTTGTTAGTCCTGTGTAATGTTCTTTTAACTGATGACAATGATTTATTTCTTCTTAGATGAATGATGTACCTAATCAGTGAAATGCTAGAGAGATACTTTGTTAAATTAGTCCCATTGAAATGATGAGTATTTAATATATTGCTCTGTGTGCTTATTTGTCATTGAATGTGCAAGGGGATGTGCAGGTTCTTCTTTTGTTTACATGAATATGAACTAGAACACCTTCTCTGATTGTCAGTAGAGTTTCATTGTTTAAAAAGTGGGAAATGAGACAATGGGACCTTCCTGTTTTTGGTTTTGTTTGAAAGATACCTTCCCAAAAATGCCTTATGCAATTCTTTTAAAATTACTTGACTTATGTTTAAAGGGAATTAATCCTGCTTATTTCCAGTATGCAGGGTGTTACTATTTAAAAGTATTTGTAAATTCTATAGTAACTATTGCTTATAATGGAGATAAGTTGGTGATTTTTTTTACATTTTCTCTATTAGACTAAATAAACTGAGGCTGTTTTTTTCCAGTTCACCCACAAGACTCTGGCCATTCATAAAAATTTTATGAATGAAGAAATTAACATATGTGTTGAAATATGTTATGAAAATAACAGAGTTTCAGGAAGCTAATAGTAGTGGAAATGCTTTTGTTACAACTATGCTGCCTAAAGCCAGCATTTTTTAGGCTAGCTTAGAATTCTAAGGAGAAAAACAACTGAGCTTTTTGGGACCATTTAGCATAAATGACAACTGGGTCCCTTTAATGTGAGAGTTTACAAGCTATCAGCTCTGAACTCATAATTTGTCTAGCAAAGTATTGTGATGTGGAAGGTAAAAAAGGAAAGCATTAGAAGATTTTGGAGAGAGAGAAAAAGGAGCCATATGTTTCATAGCTGCTTATGGCAACACTTGAGTCTAGGACTTCTATAAGTTTTGTGTGACAGGTCAGTTCATGTTTGTTTGGACAAAGAGTTCCTGGAATGTCCCTGCAATCTTAGCAATAACACAGATCTATGANCCATCATTTCTTCTTGTAATAATAACATTTTAATCAGAGCCCCACCTGTTCCAGTGAGGGAGAGTCGGTTTAAACTAGATATGTGGAATTTTAGATTTACCTCTGTGAAGGTAGTGAGGCAGTGGAACAGGTTGCCCAGAGAAGTTGTGGGTGCCCTATCCCTGGAAGTGTTCTAGGCCAGGTAGGTTTGGATAGGGCTCTGAACAACCTAGTCTAGTGGAAGGTGTCCCTGCCCTGAGGTGTTGGAACAAGATGATCTCTAAGGTCCCTCCCAACCCAAACCATTCTGTGATTCTGTGTCTGTTACCGTGCTGTCACTAGTCACTCCTTGTTCTGGGCTCCTGCATCTGTATAGGGTATGACTGGAATTTGGCTGGAGGGGAGTGATTGTCCCCTATTGGGAATACGCCTTCCCTGACATTGATGAGTTTTTGTCGTCAAACTGTCATGTCTCGATAGCTCTGTAGAACAAAGGGGCGCATCAGACCAAACATAATTTGTAAACAATGAAGAAGGAGCTTGTGCCACCCTGCAGCATCTGACAATGTAAAAAACCACCATGAACTCTCAGGGTTTTGCTGGCTCCTTCGGAAATTCAGTAGAATTCCACACTTCTCATCACTATGCTGCCTTCTCAAAAGGGACAGCAAAATCACAGCATCTCTATCAAATTCAAAATGCTTATTTAAAAGAGAAATTATTCTAATTCATGTTCTCAGTGTTTTCAATGATTTTTATATCTTCAGCATTAAATCAGAGGCTGAATACAGTAATTTTTCCTGTTTTACCAGTAAGAACTTGGTTTCTGATTAAAGTCTTTGGCAATGAGTGGGCAAAAAATTAGTGCATTAACAACCTAGCAATGAAATCAAAGTGATTTAGAGTAGCATTATCTAAACTTACTTTTTGTTAGTCCTGTGTAATGTTCTTTTAACTGATGACAATGATTTATTTCTTCTTAGATGAATGATGTACCTAATCAGTGAAATGCTAGAGAGATACTTTGTTAAATTAGTCCCATTGAAATGATGAGTATTTAATATATTGCTCTGTGTGCTTATTTGTCATTGAATGTGCAAGGGGATGTGCAGGTTCTTCTTTTGTTTACATGAATATGAACTAGAACACCTTCTCTGATTGTCAGTAGAGTTTCATTGTTTAAAAAGTGGGAAATGAGACAATGGGACCTTCCTGTTTTTGGTTTTGTTTGAAAGATACCTTCCCAAAAATGCCTTATGCAATTCTTTTAAAATTACTTGACTTATGTTTAAAGGGAATTAATCCTGCTTATTTCCAGTATGCAGGGTGTTACTATTTAAAAGTATTTGTAAATTCTATAGTAACTATTGCTTATAATGGAGATAAGTTGGTGATTTTTTTTACATTTTCTCTATTAGACTAAATAAACTGAGGCTGTTTTTTTCCAGTTCACCCACAAGACTCTGGCCATTCATAAAAATTTTATGAATGAAGAAATTAACATATGTGTTGAAATATGTTATGAAAATAACAGAGTTTCAGGAAGCTAATAGTAGTGGAAATGCTTTTGTTACAACTATGCTGCCTAAAGCCAGCATTTTTTAGGCTAGCTTAGAATTCTAAGGAGAAAAACAACTGAGCTTTTTGGGACCATTTAGCATAAATGACAACTGGGTCCCTTTAATGTGAGAGTTTACAAGCTATCAGCTCTGAACTCATAATTTGTCTAGCAAAGTATTGTGATGTGGAAGGTAAAAAAGGAAAGCATTAGAAGATTTTGGAGAGAGAGAAAAAGGAGCCATATGTTTCATAGCTGCTTATGGCAACACTTGAGTCTAGGACTTCTATAAGTTTTGTGTGACAGGTCAGTTCATGTTTGTTTGGACAAAGAGTTCCTGGAATGTCCCTGCAATCTTAGCAATAACACAGATCTATGATTTGAATGTCTGAAGAAAAGTCGCGTGCAAGATAACAAATGCAGGTTTCTCCCAGGTCATCCTAAGCAATTGCTCTTCATTAAGCTCAAAGCACCTGAAAGCCACCGAGCAACAGGGACAGTTAATCCTTTGGACTTTGCAACCCACTATACACTGGTAATGGTACTGGAATGATGTCTTTTGCTTAATGTTTGTAGTTTGATCTTCTGGAAAATAGACCATTGACCATTTTAAGCTAAAGGTTGGCATGTAGACTCTGATGTCTGTGCCATGTCCTGAATTTTCAGTACTTTGCTGGGGTAGGCAAAAGTGTCTGCAGCCATGGTGGGCATGGTGGCTTTCCACAGAGAACTATGTTTAGCCTGGTTTTCCTCCTGTGTCCATAGAGCAAGTGGATCTTCACCGATTAAGCAGAGGGACAGCCATGATATAATCTGCCCCTTCTACTTTCCTTTGGCTCCTTCAGATCACCTTATCAGCCTTGATCTTGTCCTTTTGCTTCTTAGACTCTCTGAAGTGATACCTAGTCCAAGATGTGAACGAAACTTGGGAATTATTTTGCTGTTAATCAGTAGCTATAGCTTGGCAGGTGTGATTAAGTAGCTACATTGCGAAACTTGTGGAAATTTATAGGCTTGGATAATCCTTTGTTTTAAGGGAAAGGAAGTGCTATTCCGAGATGAATAGGCTGTTCGGATAAGAGCCACCAGGAATGAAGTCAAGAGGACTGAGCAGTAAATGGGGGTAAGAAAAATTAGAATGGTAAGCAAGAGATGCAGGTAGCAAATAAGGGTTTGATTAATGAAAAATGAGTGTAATTTGGAACCAATATGTGTTGATGCCTTTGTTTGTTAAAACGTAGAAATTATGTATATTTACACAATTTATGGGTTCCCACCATGCTCCCTACTTTGATCAAACTAGAATAAAAAATAGAAATACCTCACCTTGGTGTGGGAATTTTCTGTACACACCAGGTAGCAAGCCTGTGTTCAGGATAACAGAAGGACAAAAGTTTCAAAACTTCATCAGATTTTGGAAACCTAAGTATGTATACAAACGAGAACCGATATTATCTCTGAGCAGAACAGGAAATAAGCCTCCCTTAAAGGACAGTAAGTCATCTCAAGCAATATTAAAGGCTGTTTGCAACTCAGAGAATTTGGAAGCATTTAATAACTACCAAATGTCTATTTGGGGGTGGTCGTAAGGCACAGAATTTATGTGACAGTGCCCATTAACTCTTAAAAGCAAGAGTTAATGTCTGTTGCCTTTGTAGTTTGGCACAGCCTTTGTATAACCAGCTACCTTGAAAGGAGCTTCCATGTATCTTGAATAAGGAAGTTACTATTATTTATAGAACATACCTAGACTACATTTCCTCTGCTTCCCACCTCCACCCCTTTACAGAGAATGTGAGCTCTCATTTGATCAGGGTCACCTCAGAGATGAGATGTCCTTTGAATTTCAAGATATGCTCCTGGTTCAATATCTATAAATTAAAAAATGTTCTTGAGAAGGCAGATGCAGGACAAGAATGCAGTTGCATACTCAGTATTGCTCCGCTGTGCTATTAGTACATTCCTAACCATGTCTGGATCTCAGGACACTAAGGTTTACTTTTCTACTTAAAGATATCTTAATCCAGAGTTAGTATTTTCATTAAAAAGCAAGTTGTGACTTTATACAAGCTGAACAGAGTCTAGTTTGCAGAGAAAAGTAGACAAAGCAAGTAAATTTAGGAAAAAGAGAAATAAGACAGCAGGAATAAGTTATAAAAAATGCAGAGTCTGTGCTGTAATACTAGGTCTGTTTTTTGGACTATGTCCTGTGTTGCAATGCCTGTTATGATGCAATGTCACATGTTGCTCTGTATATGCAAGTGAGGCCACCCAGAGAGGAGAATTGTTCCATCATGCTGCATCCTCTCTCCCTGGCATCTGTATTCTCTGAGGCTTGTGCAGTAACTCCTGTCTCTGCTGCGAAGTCAGGCTTTGACAAGTTTGATAAATAAGAATCCCTGCACAATTTTTTTGCTTGAGGAGAATATTAACTCTTGTACTGTAAACAAATCACATTCTGTAACTAAATCACACTGCTTTAAATTCACATGTCTCTTCACCATCTTTTTTTTTCCATATGCTGTGCTCTTCTGAAGTGCTGTGTGCTGCTTTAATGACTGCCCCAAGTTCACAAAAGGCTTGGAGCTGACAGGAGCATGTCCCATCCACAGTTTTGAGATCCTCTGGAATGAGGACTATACAGATCTAATATATTACTGTGTTTGGTGCATGGGATCCCATGACCATTTGACCTTGTACTTTCATGCCCTGTTAAGCAACTACAAGAGCTCCTCAGCTAAAATGGTCCCTTTCTAATTTTAATTTATGCTAATACTAATTTGTAATGTGTCTGGGCAACTGGCTGTTTAAGGAGCTGCTGTCAAGCTCCAAATGTCTTTGCCTAAGGCTTTGGATTAACCTGTCCCAGCAACACAAGCATGGAGAGACCTACAGGACTCCAGATTCCCAGTGCACTTCTGTCATCACGGCATTCCCTGTTCCTCTCTTCCTTTCTTCCCTAGAGGTGTCTTTTGTATATCAGCTCAGGAAGATCACTTGCATGGATTATTTTTTCCCTGTTTTCCAGGTTGTCCTGTGTCCTTGCAGCTTGCCTGGAAGGCTTGTGAACTGCCTGACTTTGGTCAGTGTCTGCCTCAGGACTTCAGGCAGTTTTGATTTTGCAGAAAATCATGTTCTGTATCACGTTTGTTGCATCCTGGTTTAGGGAGTGGGGGTGTGAAAAACAAAGTTCACTCTCCTGGTAAAATTTAAAAGTTTAATAAAGGACAAGAGGGGACAAAGACAATAAAGCAAAATTTAACAGCGCCAGGTGCTTGGCGTTCCGTTGTCTCCACCTGTTATTGTGGAGACACCCTTTACATACCTTTCCTATTGCATCAGCCTATTGCCTATTCATAAACAATTATGCATGTTCAGACTTTCCCCCAAACTAGTTTACATGTTCCAGGAACTGTTTAGCATGGCTCCTCCTTGGGTCCAGCTTTTTAGAGCATGTGCATTTCTTGGCTGTGGTTTTAGTCAGTTTTTATTATCACTTCCAGCTTGGGCTTTGGTCCATGGTTTCTACAGATGGTAGCTGCAGATAGTTGGCATGTCAGTAGCAGGGGTCTTCATCATACGTTCACTGGATGTTACCGAACTAAGCAGACGGTTCAATTACCACAAGCATAACTGTTTCAGCTATTTCACTTTAGTTAATAACAGAAATAAAAACTATATCTTTATAGCAAAGCTACCTTAACATAATACATATAGCATCCATTTTAATATTTGCAAAAAGCCAGTATTATAATTTGTATTTATAACAGGGGTCAGACCTGTTCTACACGTACTTACCAGCTAATTTCTGTACTTTTTTTTTCTTCACTCCTAATTTTCCTTTTTCTTTTTGTTTTCTTCTTGTTGCTCAATGCTTTGAGCCCTAACAGCTCCCTGGGTTCTCCAGGAGTGGCTGCTACAAAGATGTTTGTGTTCTCCTCTGTAAAACTGGTCCTTGCTTTGTGTTGCTAGGCTACTCCCTTCCAGCTGCCACTGAAGAAATGCTCCGTGGTGGGAAACGGTGGGATCCTGAAAATGAGTGGCTGCGGCAAACAAATAGATCAAGCAGATTTTGTCATGCGGTAAGAGAGAAACCCTAATGACACGTTGTCCTCCCTTCCCCATGCTATGCCTCAGACTGTTCAAAGCTGTTCAGTTGGGATTAATCAATGGTAATTTGCCTTGTTGCCTTGCCTTTGCAGGATGCTTTACACAAGCAATTTAGGTCAAAGTGTGAGGAGAGGCAAAAAAGGAGTTTTGGCTTGGTTCTGCAAAGGGGTGTGGGAACAATCTGCTGGTCAGTAAAGTTGTCACAACTTGTGCAGTGTCTTGGGGAGGTACTTGAGAAGCTGCTTTGCTCATCAGTTATGCAGTGATAGCCAGAGTGCTCCATACTGCTCTGTGCCCTGTCCTCTGAAACTAAATGCCATCTATATAACCCATGGAACTCAGAATTAGTAGGGGCTGATTTATGGGGCAAGGCTTGAGTTGATACAAGCTAAAATCTTACTTTTTTTTCCCCTCAAGACTGAACTGTGGCTGACTGTCTGAGGAAAGGCCAAACCTCTTCCCTTGATGCAAGTTTTTTAGGATTCTTCACGTTTCCTTTCCCTCCAACCTTCCTTAATTTAAGAACCTGTCAGGAGAGATGTTGAACCAGCTACTGCTTTAGTGATTAAATTAGGCACTTTCTAGGTCTGTGATCCTTAAGGAAGAAAGACAGAAATTAGTTCCTCCCTGATAAACATGAACAAGAAAAACATTGTGGGGGAGAAACTGGAGGAATGCTCCAAAAGAGATGAGAGCTAGAGTTTCTTTGGGTTTCAGAGGGATGCATAATGAACATGCACTATAACAAGTCTCCTTATTAGATCCTGATGGTTTATTATAAAACAATACAAATTTGCTCTAAACCATTACTGTAGTTTCTGGTTTGCATCTCAAAGACGAAAAATGCCTTCATTATTAAATGCCTACTAAAGTGAAGATATAAAACACATTAAAGGCAAAGGGAAACATATACTTGAAGTGTTTGCAGAAGAGAAGATGTAAAGCAGAGGCGGAGAGAGCAGCACTCTGATTGCCATTACTGCAAAACTCCTTCGGTGTTCCATCAACTAAATACAAGAAACTGCAGCATATATGCCATGGTTATATTTTCTAGAAATTGAAATGCTGTAGAAGCAATCAGTTACAAAAACAACAGAATTTTAAAAACAAAACAAAACAAGAAAACAGCAGTCATTTTAGCTTGATCATAAAAACCCATTTCTCTGCAGGGAGGGTAAAGCAACTATTGTATGTACAGAGCTTGTTTTGATTTATTAATAAGTGATAGAGAGAATCTTGCAAAATCCCAGTCACTGTCTGCAGGCTTTGTTGCATTAGTGATATGAAATAATTTTTATGGAAGATGTTAGAATTCTTTTGGGTTAGAAATTAGTACACCACTGGGAAAAAATATTTTTACAGTGGGTGAAAAACAGGATTTAGTTGATCTTTTAGAAATCTGATTTCTATAATCTGAGAGCTGAGAGAGAAACAGCACAATGTGACTTCCATAACTTTTTTTTTTTTTTAAAGAAACTTGTGTAATATCTTCAAAGTATTTCTGCAGTGTGAAATGTCCTGCCAGGTTTTGTCTTTGTTTTTTAATTCCCTTCACATGAGTTTTGATTTCACTTATGTGTATTTCCATAAGTTTTGTCATGTGAGAGAAGAAGGCTGCAGTCCTATGTTGTAATTGCTAAGGTTATTTAATGAGTTTAAACTCATCTGATTGCTGAGCATCTTCTACAAACACAGCTGTTCCAACAAAGAGATGAAAAGAGCAGCAGTTTTCAGCCCCTAAGGCATAGCAAACTACATCTACAATGAGAAAGGTGCATATGGTCTGCATGTTTAGGTATTTTGGTTACAATGGGCTCTTGTGATTTTCAAGTTTGTAATTCTTATTTCTAAGAAAAAAATTTATTTCCCTGCCTGCTAACGCTAATTTTAAGAGAGAAGTGTTGGGTAGTAATCCTAAGCCATGTTTGTAAGTCTGTTTTTCACGTAGTTACTTCTTAGTACCAGATATAACAGTAAGAGAATTTTAAAAATAAAGTTTCCTGGTATGAGTCTTGTGCTTCAGTGTGTTCCTCACCTGTGCTACACTCAGCACTCTGCTGACCTATCCAAGAAAATAATTGGGAAGGTCAAGCAACTGATTTCCTGCAGTTTCCTCTGGATACTCAGGCTATTCCTTAATGTTTCCTGCACAGTAAGGTGCGAATCAGACTTACTGATGAAATGAATTAGATGTGTTTAAATAATGCATCTGTGACTGGCTTCTGAAAGACTTTTCATTATTTAGATGCTAAGATGATAAAAACTAGGGTGAGGTGTTAGTCCTTCATAGTGCTTTTAAATAAACTTCAAACAAAAATGGTTTTTTAAAAGCTTGCCCTATGAGCTTGTGTTTATTCAAAGCAGAGAGCATTAAATTGTGATCTGCAGAGGTATTTATGCCACCTGTCTACCCTACGGCAAATCACCTATGAATCTTTCTTCACAAATATTTATTTGACTTTTATTTTAAGGAACTTTTTCTCATTAAGATTTTGTCATTTTTTATGTCTGAGAATTAAAATTTCCTTACACTTCTAGCACTGTTCTTTTATTTTCCTTTTTTCTTTTTTTCCCGTCTTATTTTTTCTTTTTACTTTTTTAAAATCAATGATTGCAGTTTCTGAAACCTCTTATTTTGATTATTTTTTTCCGTCTTCTTTTGAAATTGTTTTGCTTCTCTTAAATTGCGGTGAGTGAACTAGAAGCTGTTTCCTGACTGAGATCTCAATACATTGTACACGTCTTAACAAATACAGTCATAAAAAGGAGAAAATGTTACTGGAAAATTTGTGTTTCTTGGTGAATGTGATTGAATTTATTTATGTTCCATTTAGGTAGGACACTACTGTCCTTTTCCTTGGCATTTCTTGATGATGAGAATTTAAGGTTTTGAGAACTGGTATTTATATGCAGATAGAGGCTGATAGAGCACCACCATGGTTTTGGTTGGGGGTCTTTTGGTTGAGTTTGTTTGTTTTTGTTTTGTTTGTTTGGGGTTTTTTGAGTTAACAAAAACTGCAGAGAGAAGACCCCAAACCCCAACAACATAAACAACTAAAAGCCTTTCTCTGAAAAAAATTCCAAATTCTACATGTCTCTGAGAATCTTGGTTTCATTTTTGCCTTTTAAGCATTCCAAATACTGTTCATGTCTTTGTTTTAAAGGAGAAATAAAAAAATGAAATAAAAATTGTTTGAAATAAAAAATGTTTGGAAACCAGTTTTTAGTGTAATTTTTATGTATTGAGTAGATTTCTCCTGACTAATTTTTGGGGCAGTGCATAGGCTTGGATACTGTTTGAATGTATCTTTATCTCCTGCACCTTCCTCCTTCGCCTAGGTCTTTACAAGGGAGCTTTTAGGACTGTTCACTGTGTGGATGCATCCCTCTAGCTCTGGGGTTTTTTTGAGTCTTGATTCTCTGCTTCCCAAAGTAAATTTTGCTCAATTGCTTTGGCTTTATTCCATTATCACCCTGCCCACCACAACAAGATTGTGAGTAGAACTGAGATGCACATAATTAAAAAGCCACTTAATTTTTTTCTCTCTGTTTTCTCAGTAAATTCTATAAGATGATGGTGGCCCACGGTGTACTATTAAAAATGTCAGTTATAATGCTTGTAATACCACAGAGTGGTAATATGAATCTGGAGCCTGATACTGTTAAACAAGACAAAACAAAAGAGTGAAAGCCAGAGCTTTAAAAGAGTTTGGATTTTAAAAAACAGTTTTTCTATAGATAGTAACTGCCTCTTCCACAGCCTTTCAGCCTGTCAGAAATGTCAAGTGTATACCTTTGTTTTTGCTTAACAGCTACACAGATCTCATCTCTGCAAAAGATTTTATTTCTCTATTTCCCCACAATCTGGTACAAAAATGCGTATAGGTGTGGTGCAGTAGGGAACAATTGTAGCCTGGTCCAGTAATACAGAATTTTTACATTTTCTGAAGCTTATCAGTCCTGAATGTCATTTAAAATCTTGACTGTCTTTGTGTGCAGGTGCAACCTTCCTCCTCTGTCCAGTGAATACAGCAAGGACGTTGGATCCAAAACCCAACTGGTGACTGCAAATCCCAGTATAATTCAGAAAAGGTAGAGAGCATATTTTTCCTTTTCTGGCTGGGGATAGACAAAAAGAAAAATGCTTCATCTGTGTTATAGAAATTAGTGCATCACAGTTGTGTTCTTAATAATCTGGTCCTGAAAGGGGGTCTGGAAAAGGTGAAATAGGCAATGGTTTGGTGTTAGGTGAAATAATTAAAGACTAAACTTCTGATCCTTTCAGTATAAGCAGGGAAACTAAGGGAGGTACGTACTGATGGGTGCCCCAAACTATTCTGCTGGTCAGGCCAGCTGGCTGCTGCATCCCACAGTTAATGAAGATGCTAATTTGGGTTTCTCTTTTTTTCAGCTGAGATAACCTCTGGGTTCTCACTGCCTTTGCATTATTTGTTTGATACTGACTTACAGAGTGTAAAAGGGGTTAGGATGGAACAGAGTGTAAAAAGGCAGGATGTGATCATACATGCTTTGCTTTCTTAGGAAACTGGGACAAACTGTGTTGTTTATTAGAGTTGGTTGAAATTCTCCAAATGTTAGTCGCTTATGACAGTGGGGAAGAGGGAGTGGGGAAAAAAATGTCAGTGCTGTCTTTCTGATTTTGTCTTCCTGAATTTTAATTGCCATCATCTGGAAGGAGGTAGGTTGTTCTCAGGCAAAACAAGATCTGTTAGTAACCTGCCATATTCACTGGAAAACACAAGAGAAAAAATATAAACCAAGGGGATGAGCAGGAAATGATTAAGCATAAAGAAATGCATAATGTGGGTACTGGGAGGTGAAGGATTGTGAAAGGAAGCAAATTGGGAAATTAAATAAATGGTAGAAAGCCAGATGTTTTAAAATTAAGAAAGGCACTGACTTGGAAATGGATGTTTGATGGTATTTAAATGTAATATTTTTCCTCTTTCAGGAATTGAAGGGTTCTCTAGTTTTGTGTGTGGAAGAGATGACAGTCTTTGACAAGAGTAGAACAGAGAGGGCGAGCAAGGGGGAAATTGAGTAATAATGGTCTTCAAGAGCTGATTGCAGGCAGGGAGTGCCTGAGGAGGAAAAGACACAGAAATGCTTGTGGGATGAGATCAAAGCAAACACCCACTGGCAGGGGATGGCACCAGGTGCCAGGCAAAATTAGGGAGTTACTCAGGGCAGTGGACCTGAAGACAGGGAATCTGAAAATCCTATGGTATATAGATGGCTAACTGATTTATGAAGTGGAATGAAATGGCCAGAACATCTCATCAAGAAAAGATCCGTTTGGCCATGGCATTTGGGGTGAAATGAAGAGGAGCAGTGTGAAACACAAAGCCTGCAGAGGGTTTTACAGTTTTCAAGGTAGAGGATTATTTAACTCAGGCATATTTGATTTGCACTCTCCCCTCCATCAAGGCCTGGAGTAGAAAGCTGACTGTAGTTACTATTTTTGAATAGAAAAGGAAAGAGTTTTAGTGATGCTTCAAGGAGACTATGGAGGTACACTGGAGAGACTGTGGAGTTTTCCAGCAAGATGGGAAGGATGGAATGAGGAGATGGTTGGAGAAACGGAGAGAGTGGGGTGCTACTTTGTGAGGGGTGGATATCACAAGGAGGAGTGGAGGGCAGTGAGAAATAGGAAAAAAGAAAGAGAGGAAGGAAACAGGATTGTGATTAATGTCAGTTTTCAAAATGAGTGGACAGTAACTGGGATGCAAGACCTTGGATGAGAGAGTGTTGTGGAGTGTATGTTCATGTGTATTGATTAGGGGGAGATACACAACCAATAACAGAATGACAGGAACAAATGCATAGCACTAAAAATTGGCAGAAGCCTCCTTTCTTCCTCTGCCCGGTCAGGAAGAAATATATTAATTTTTAAGTTTTGTTAAATAATTGACTGATGTATCCCGTGTGTTGCCCACAGTCATTATTTTATCTCCTGTGTGTTAAGTTAGAGTGGGGGAAAAAAAGATTATATCTTGAAAGTTAAAACAGAAGAAAAGGACTACAACTCTGTCATCACTCCTATGGAAAGAAGGTTCCTTTTTAAGGAATTAAGGTTGCTTATATGTCCAGACGTTCATGAAATTCAAAGACATTCAGATTTGTGACTGATGTATCTGTTTCTAAGTTGTGAGTTAGGTACCATCACATAATGGAATTATTCATTGTCATTCTTCCCCTCTCCTCTTGTCCTTACTTGAAGTATGTTGACATTGATGAGGCTTGGCATCTCAATTATCTCTCAAGTGTCTTATGACAGGTTTAGTTAATCAGTCCAGCAACACCATTCATGGTTTCTAAAAGATTTACCTTTAGCAGATAATTTATGGTGATGCATGTTGAGTAGGGCAAAGTTTTCATACCAGGGTTATGGAAGCAATTTCCTGTATGGTTCTAAAACCAGAATAAATGCCTTTAGAAAATCAAATTGTTGGCAGTAGTTATTGCAGAGATACCACCATTTCCCTCTCAATTTAGCACCTTAGGATGGAAGAGTCACAATTTTAATCTGATGCCAGGATGATTTTTTAAATTTCCTTTTATACCCCTCTAATATACCCTTTCATATAGTTTTATGTATTCTTAGTTTTTTAGCCTACATACTTGTAATTCTCCTTAGCTGAGACCCACTGCACCGTTAGACCAGAAGACCAGACATCCTGGAAGTCCCAGACACCTAGGTCCTCTCCAAAACATGTTTTTGTAAACTAAGATGGGGGAAGGTTCCTCAGAACAGGGGGTTCACTTGAGCCTCTCATTGGGGAATCTTTGATAGATCTGCTAATTTGCAAGGCCTATAATTGTGTGTATTGGGGGGGGTGAGGGGGCGGCAGAACGGTGTGTGCATTTTCGGGGCATTCCACTTGGATGAAGTGCTGCACCCAAGGATCCTGAAATAAATACTGAGGTAAAACTCCCTTTTCCCCATAAACCATGTTTTGGTTTTAATTTTAAGATCAGGGAAAGGCAACAATCTAGGAGTACATTGACTTTAAAAATAACTTCTAAACATTGCTTTTTGCAAAACTTAGAGATCAAGTTCCTACTCTGTTTTCAGCAGGAAATGTGACTGTGCAGGTAGTACAGTTTTCACTTGTGAAATATTTTGCTCTGTTCTCGTTTTGGTTTGAATGTCCTACCCTTTGAATGTCCGACCCATTTGGGTTTGGGGAATGTCCTACCCTAACTTCAATTAGTATAATACAGGAGAACTGACAATAGATGTACTGTGGTAGAAATCTTCCTGTCTGAGGGGATGTGTGATGACTGTCCCAGTTTCTTTTTTTGTCTAAAATTTTTCACAGGCATCTCTCTTCAGTTAATATTGGAACTCACAGTCCTTCACTCCTGTATGAAACTCCTTTTTCCACTTGGCATTCAAAACTTAACTTTTCTGTCAAAGCCTGTGTTGAGGCTGCAGGTTGGGATTGAAATGTTGCATAACGCTGCTCCTGGGGCCAAGGTGACATCTCCCACCCTCTATCCCTGAGTATTGTTCTGGGACTACAGTCCCACATCTTTGATGTTTCCAGTTCATTCCCCTACCATCCTACTCACCTTGGCTTTGCCTGCAGGGAACCACTTTGTAGGCAGATTATTTTGTATTTGTCCTGGGTTTTCCTTCTTTCCAAGAGTAGAGGCTATAAGTCCTTGCTAGGAAAGAGGCAGTGCACTAGTGAGACCTGTGATGTACCATTCTTAAGACTCTGGGAAAAATCAACAAAGTTGTGTCTCTTACAGAGGTTGTTTCCATATTCTCAACATTTGTCTACAGCTGTGGAGAGGAATGAGTCAGTGGACATAAAAACGCTTAGGAGGCAGTGATGATTTTTGACCAATGGCATAAGATTTTTAACTAAAAAATACAAAAAAGTTTCTGGATGTGGATTATTATCTGTTTCTAAAGTCACTGGATCTGGGCTGTTTAGGAGAAGCAAATTTTATGAATTTCTTACCATCTTCAACAACTCTTGCAAATGTCATACAATAGTAATTTTTCTAAACTTCTAATTAAATCTGCAAACAGATGCTGTTTGCAGCAGTATTCCTTTCTAGTGCCATATCTACTTATCTGTCTAACCTATGCACACTTATATCATCAATAACATGGATATAATACTCCAGATAGATGTTTCCCAGCATCCAGGGAGTTTTAGACCAGCTGATGCTATTGGTGAATAATTTATCTATGTGAGTTTCTGGCCTGTGTGGAAATACGAACTTCTGTCACTGAATGGGAAAATTTTCCTTTCAGTAAAGTAATTTAGCTTTTTGATCTCTGTGATATTTGACAAGTTTTTGCTGCATCCAGTCCTGCACTAAAACACAATAAAGGAATGAGACTAACAAATACAATGATTCTACCTCTCAGCTTGGAAATGCCAGTTAAATATTGCTGCTGTTTATTAGGCTCCCAGGGATTTTGACTAGGATTAAATTTGCTTTCTGGCATCCCCTACATTTTAGAGGCAACTAATAATCTTCCCTGGATTCAGTCCTGAAGACATCTCTGAATCCAACTGACTTAGGCTATTAAGAATAAAAAGATGGAAGTGAAGCAATAATTTAATTTGATAAAAGTTTCCTTCATCTTTGACTAAACAAATGTACAGTATTATGCCTGTTGCTTTTGCTCATGAAAATGGTTTGTGAGAATTCCTCTTCACTGTGTCTCCATGTAAAAACTACATCTTCTCTTCCTAGGTAGATACATTAATACTTGGTAATTGCAAAAGATCAAAAGAAGAAAGATAGAAACCTACCCATAAAATATATTCTCAAAGGAAAACCCTTCATGCTTATCTTGTCCTTTGTGTACAAGTCAAGTGATGAGAAGATCTTTCCCTGTAAAGTCAATTAGTCACCAGATTTTAAATACTTCATATAGAGGTTCTTTCATTCCTGATGTCTAAATATATCTCAGATTATTTCTTTGAGAAGAAGTCCAAAGTGATAAGAATGATTCTTTTAATTCACATTTTATGTTCTTCTGCAAAAGTCTCTGAACTTCTGTGTCAACAGCAAGGGGACAATATTTCTGGGAAGTACTTCTTCAGAGGCAAGATTGTGATAAACTCTTCTCTATTTGGAGCTTGCTTGAAGCCCCATTTGCTGGTAATCAATTTTTTCCATCCTCTAATGCAAAGTTTCTTTAAAATACTTTACATTTATAAGTGATGCCTTAGTTTCTCTTTGTAAGGATCTATTTTTGTCCTTGTTTGAACAGAAAAGGAGGCGAAATGTGGGAATGGAGGACACTAGCCCAGTGCTACCACCAGGCCAAAGGCAGCCAGGAAGAAAAAAATCCCAGAATTTCTGGTTTGCTTTAGTGTTTTCTTATCTGATGAACAGAAATACGTAGAGTTGGAAAAAAGTCCTGCTGTGATTGGAACGGTTTGTTGCTAATATAGCCATGCTTTGACCCCATTTAAATAAATGGCTTTTACTCTCTTATCCACCCCCTCTTAACCACAAGATACAGCAATGAGCAGGAAGAAGGAAGTCCAGGAACCCTCAGCCCTAAGGAAAGGACTGTTGGGTTTAGAGGTATCTCAAAATGCACCACTGGCTCCAAAGAGAAAGGTCAAGTGCTGTTGAGATGAAAAACAATGGGGCGACATTTTGGGTTACAAAAATGGGAACTTGGAGGAAAAGTTGTTTAATCTGGTAGGAGAAAAGGGAAAATAAAAGACTGAGGAGAGCAGTCAGAGTTTTCTGAGGATACATTTAGGGATGATACCTCATCAGCAAAAGCAATTGTTAGATGTTAGGAAGAACTCCCCAGAGAACCTACAGAAGTCTGCATGTTACAGTAATTTAAAGGGCAAATTGTTGTGGGGATGAAATGGGAAATTATAAATGAGATCTCATTAAATCATGGTTTCATGCTTTTTCTTAAACAAAAATGTTTTATTAGTATTTCTCATAAAGGAGAGATAGAAGATACCAGTATTAAAGTAATCCATTTGGATTTGTGATTGAAATATCCTCAAATTTCAATTCTACTGTGTTTTTATTGTAGGATTGGAGAGGAATAGGATGCATTACTCTACACATGCATTTGTAAGTTTCTTGTCTGGGATTTTGATTATAATCATCATTATCTCCATAGTGAATTACATTTTAATTGCAAAATCTTTGCCTTAACAAAATCACCAGTGCTTGCTCATCTGTGGGGATATTCATTAACACATTGTCTCACACATTTTCATTTTCTTGGCAAGCTATGGCAGGAAGACTGTTGCTTTTCATTCCAACCCCCCCCCCCACTTCCTGATGTCTTCTTCAGACCACTGTATCCAAGAGTCTGCCAGCACTACTGAATAGAGAGACAACCAGCTGTCTGATTTTCCATTATTAGGTCTATGAAATGGGAAAGCTATATATGTCCTTGAGCAAATAATGCTTTTAATTAAGGTGATTTTTTTTTCATCTTTATATTCCTGCAGTAGGACTTGATATGAGAGCTTCTACTACCAATACGTGGAATAGTGTGATCAAGGACCTTATATTTAAGTATGTGACAAATATCTTCAAAGTCATTGGAATACTTTAGTGTCTTTTTTCTCTTCTGAGTTAGCTGGATTTCTGAAGGTGGTCTCAGAGCAGCCAAGACAGTGAGTTGTGATTGCAGGGTGTCCCTCTAATGGTTTTCATGGGCCTCAGGTGGGATTTTGTGGTGTAGAGGGATTAGAGGGATTCAAATAAACACGTAACGTGGGGCCTAAAGGGGCATCAGGTCAATCTGCATCTTCTACCAGAGAGCTTAATAGCAGGAATTCCTCTGCAAGAGGGTAAGAGGACCTCAAAAGGTGGAGGGTGGTGACAGGGGAGACCGTTTAATGGAGAAAGAAGTCTTACTATCTGTGTTGCTCCTGGTGTGGTTTCAATTCTCCCAATAGTAAAAGGAGAAAACACAAAGCAGAGGGGTCAGCATTTTAGGATGGGATGTGAGTGGCTGTGGTGATTATTTGTAAACAAGAAGATCGTTCTTTCAATTTCTGGTTTTGTTTTCTGACTAAGAGGAACCAAAGTCTTCTCCTGAATTCCCTCAGCACACAGGACATACCCAGGGATGGCATGTGGATTTGAGCTCTACCTCCTGTGAGCTTTGTCATCCCTGTGAGACTGAAAGTTTTCAGTGCATTTACTTGCATTAATTAAAGCCTGAATATCTGGGGAATAATCATAAAATAAGCTCAGGCTTCCAGAAGTTTAAATTTGAAAAATTAGAATACAAAGCTAGATCAGAGAGCTGTGTGTAGACAGCTTGTAATGTTGAACTGTGTTATTAACAGCTAATAAAAGATGGAGCTGTAAAGTGGGAGTATAAAGGATCTCAAATAGAGTAATTTTAATACTCTCCCTTGAGTATGTGAGCATACAGTTGTAAGACGTGGCATTGCTCATTTTGGCAGCTGTCTAGGCATTTGGATCACTCGTGCACTTCTCACTGAGGCAGGAAGGGTGCTAAAATCAGACCCTTAACATTCTAACTCTTTAAGTCAAATTGCACACTAAAATGAAGGGTCTATTTCACATGAATTTTGAAACAATACACATGAAATTTCTCAAATGTCTTAGAATAAGAAATTTTAGCTACTTTATGAAATTTTTTTACAGGAAATCTTACTATTGTTTTTAACTTCATTTGTTCCAGCCCCTACAGCTGGCTTGCCTAAAGAGCTATGGGTTCTTTGTACTTTAAAAGGAAAAAGAAATTAATTTTTCACACTAGAATGATCCACTGTGACTTTCCTACCTTTTTTGCTTTTTCTACAAGGATAGCAAGCAATATGCAAAATGACAACCTGGTCTAGTGGAAGGTGTCCCTGCCCATTGCAGTGTGGGGTTGGAAATAGATGATCTTTAAGGTCCCTTCCAACTCAAATGATTCTATGATTCTCTAAAAATACATGTATCATTACATTTCTAATTAATTTATTCTATTACATTTTGGGAGGGTGTTGATTCTTGTGTGGTAATTATTACTTCTGCTACTATTGGCAGGCCTTACTTACAAACAAGACAGTGTTTCTGCCTGGGTTTATGCCCAGAGCAATGTTTCTAATTAGTAGCAGTGGTGAATTTGTACTGAGAATACTCTTAGCTGAATTTTTCAGTGCCCTGCCTGTTTCACACAGCAGATTGGCATTGAGTAACACTGATATGAAGCACAGTGTAGAATAGAGAGCTAAGCCTGTCACTGTTTCCATGGCAAAAGTTCATCCCGTGGTTTAAAAGATTGTGGCTCATTTGGAAGCTTGAGTTAGGATTTCCTTCCTCCTTCTGATCTGACTCTTACCAATTTCAGTCTCTGCTCTCTTGTACAACCCAGTAATGAAGTGCTGTAAATCAGTAATGTAGACTTACATCAGATGGTTGTATTTACTACCCAACTAAAGAGGGACTCATCTAATGTTACCTTTTCCAACCCCATTCCAGGCAGAGACTGGCTAAACACTGTGGGTAGACTTTTAAATCCCCACATCTAAGCACAAAATTTGTAAAATTCTTCTTACTCTCTGGAGATTTGCATTGCTGAGGTGACTTTACCTAAGTCTTGGCAGTGGTGCAAATACACAATGAAAGCAGCTACCACCATGGCAGGTTTGGGTTGAAATCTTTTTTAAAGCTAAGCTTAAGGAGTATTCACAGAATCATGGAATGGCATAAGTTGTGAGGGATCCCTGGAGATGAGCCTCTGCTCAAGCAAGGCCACCTAGTCCTGGCAGCCCATGCATTCTTTAGAGATTTTTAGAAAAAACTTGAAATCTGGTCTGTAGACATACTCATAGCACTTTTCTACTCAGTCCCAATGACAATAGTAAAGACTTTCAAAAAGAATAGAAGACAAAATAGAGTAATTGAGATAAAATGATGAAACCCAAATCAGTTATCTTTTTACAAAGGTCAGCTCAGTACCTGAAAGATCTGTTTTCACTCTACGAGGTAAAAGGGTGTGATTCATAGATTCATTAGATTAATTAAGCTTGCTCTTGATATGGTAAAGAGTTACTTTAGAGATATTTCTGGCCAGTCTGTCTCACCTTCCATTATGGTTATGCCAGACCAATGTTTGGGGAAGAAGACAATCCAAGAAGTAGCCAGATTTGTATCCTGACAGTGGGCTTGTTGAGCAGTAGTCATGGCAAGAGAGCAGTAAGAGTTAAGGTTCATTTTTAAAGAAAGCAATTGATTTATAAAACAAAACAAAACAAGCCCTGCAACCAAACACACTGTTCTTTTATAGCAGTCGCAGTGATCAATTTTGTGAGACCTGGGCTTTGTAACAGAAGATACAGATTTATTCAGATATATATCAGAGGTTGCCAGTTAAATACAGTGAAGACCTGGCATCAGTGCCAGGTCTGTTGTAGGCTTCCATTATTTGTGGAAGATAGGAAGGATAAATAGCCAGGGGAGAGCCTTGTAAATCTGAATCAAAGGTGGAGCTTTTGTGCTGATCAGAATATGATCATGCTGCATATACAGATCCAAGTGCTTTCGTGGATGTAAAGCACAACTGTGTTAGCCAGCAAAGCTCATTCTTCTCTAAATGGTTCATTCCAGGATATGGGCAGCCCATCATCTGCTCAGGGTCTTCCCATCAAGCCTAAAAGGATCAGGTAAGCTCAGTTTACTCTGGGGTGGCCCAGCTGGAGCTTTAGCAGGGATGTGCCAAACAGATGGATATCCCAAGAGTGCTAGTTGCGCTCTGTTCTCAGGTCATCCACCTGTGGGATCCAGGCGTGGATCAGTGAGTGCTTGGAGGTAGAACAACACTAAATCCAGGTGTTTATATTGGCATGAAGGGGCATGGATACTGCTAAGGAAAACTAGAGGCAGTTCAGAACTGCAGCTCCTTCAGGGGTTGTCTCTTAGCTGGAGTCCACTCCCACCTTGTTCCAATCAGCCTCCTAGGGAATGATGACTGAATCTCATCCTTTTGTGTCAGGCAGGAAGGAATCTTCAGAAAAGCTGTGGAGCTTTTGGGATGAAGGCATGTTTGACAGTGAGTGGCAAGGTTTGAGCTGGCCTTTGGGAAGGGTTTCTGACTGCTGGTTCTGTAATGGAGAGCAGGCACCAAAAGGTTTGTTTGCGGGGCATGATTTAAAAGATTTGATCTCCCTCCCACTTTAGAAGGTGCATTTTTTGTAAGTTTAAGTCAAGCTGCTGTTTGCATTCTGGTGCAGAGGTGAAGCATTTAGGAAGGTGGACGAAATACCCCTGTCCTTCATTTTCAGACAGAATAACAGAAAACCAAGGGAGTCATCACAGTCCATCAGTGAGTCACTGAAGTCCAGAGCAGCGTATCCCTGGTTCTTTGTCCAGTCTTTGATCATAAGTGTTTGCTGAGGTACCTCATGTGAAGAAGACTTAATGTTCTTGGCTGCTCACATAGTTTCTTTCATGAGTATTAAATCTGCGTAAAGAGATTAATTAGACCTGACAGAAAATCTGTTTCTGTCCACAGAGTTGCTAATTGCTGTTCACATACTGTCAGGATATTGTAGGGTTTGGTTCTCATTTCTGATACCTCTTCCTCAGATGCAGAGGTGCACATCAAGTGACAGACTTACTATCCAAGAAATTTTCCTCTGACACAAAGTGGCAGGACCCTGAGCATCCTGCTTTCCCAGGAGCCAGTGATGTCGATCAGGGATGTGTCTCTTTCTGTTAATTTTCCACAATCATTGAGGAGCCACAGCAGAGAAGGACCTTCAACATCCTCCTTTCATTTTTGTCAGTGTTCCTGGATGTTGCTGGGTCAGCTAAGTTCTGCAGTACTGTTTGCCCTTCCTCTCATTTTGCCCTTTGCAATCTTGCATGAAAATATGTCTCTGTGACATGAAGCCTTAAATAACCACCATTAGCAACAGTCCTGGAATCCCAAGGAAAAAGAATCATAAATTAAGAGTGGTGATGAATTACTTGGAAGTTTTTTACTTACTTGGAATAAAGTGGTTGTGAGATGATATCAACGGAGATTTTTTTCCCTGTGTGTGCTTACCAGTTGCAAAGGAAAATTCTGTCCTATAGAGTGAACCGCCTTTTGAGGGACTGATTCCTTCTTCACATGATGGGAATTCATGCTCGACAGCTTCCAAATTGTGTTTTGTTGTCATCAGGTGGCTATACTGAGGATCTGCTGGCAATGTTTAGATAACAGAGGTATGAGAGATGAAGCCCTGACTCAGAATTTTCCATATGAATTTTGCTTGTCTTGCTCTATTCAGAAAGGCTTCTCGTTCCCTGAAGGACACTGAGTGTTCATAGTGGCAGCAATATTCCAGTGGTTAGGGCAGAAACTGGGAAGCAAGGGTTATGTTGTGTGCTTTCACACATCAGGGAAGATCTTTAGCTTTAGATCATTTGTTTTAGAAACTGGCTTTAATGTTACTGGCAAAGAAAGGGGGTGGTTTTTAGAGTAGATATGGAGTTCCTGATGACCTTGGTTAGAACTCATATAACATCTTCTGCTTAGAACTGAAGTGAGACTGGTTTTGCTTTTGTTATCAGGGTGAAGTTCCTAAGTTGAGCTGGGATATTAGGTAATCTAATTCCCATTTTCTATTTTATGCTTTATTCAACCATTTATTCTGGCTTTTAGTGCAAAGTAACACTGTGTAACTGAGGGTGTGCATGAGGGCTGAAATCAGCCTTTGGAAACCTGTCCAGTCTCACTTTCAGTGGAGGAGATGGGAAATAGCTGGTCTGGCAGCAAACACAGTCTGAGTAGCCAAGTGACTCTCGTTCCCAACTTAACAAAGTGAAAACTGCTGATGCTGAAACTAGGGAGGAATGGGGTGGACTGGCAGGCACAGACAGCAGGAAGTGCTTGGGAGTGGGGGCTGGGGGGGTGTTGGCAGATAACAAAGATTTAAACCCCAGATCTGCTTCTCTTTCTTGCATTGTGTTTTCCCCTCTCTTCACTGAAGATGTAACACCAGATCTGTATGGAGGGAAGCCAAACTATGTCAGTGCTGCAGGATGGTTGGCTAGGATAATGTACGGGACTGATGTGGGGGTAACGTGTGCCCTTAAGAAGGCACATGTTCCCTCTGTATTGCAGACAGACCAGCCATGAACATGCTTCTGCAGCCTCTTGGCAAAGACTCATCTATTAATTGCTCATAAGGTTCTTTGCCACTTCTTTTAGTGCAGTTTGCCAGAGGTTTTGAGCCACGCAAAGTGACAGAGGGGTTGCGTGCATAGACTGTGATCAGTGAGTGCAAGCTGTTCAGGCAGCTCTGACAGCAGCAGCCTCGAGAAAGAAGACATCCTAGGACATGATGAAGGGACGGCTTTCATGAGGGTGGCTCACTAATAGAGTCGTGTATGTTGTTGCTGGTTTTCTGTACATATCATTTCACTTGGCAAGAAAAATTGTTTCAAACCTAGATTTTCCCTCCCTTTGTACATGTGCTCACAACAGATAGGAAGATTTCTTTTTAAAGTATTTGCTGTAAATTTGCTCTGAATTCTAGGGCAAATTAAAGAGAGGGGAGAAAAAGGGTGGCTGAATAAAGAATTTTAAGAGCAAACTGTTTATAAGGTAGGAATTAATCAACTATCTCCCATCTTGCAGCAGCTGTGGACTTTGAATGAGAACAACTTGAATATGGAATGTTCAGTGCTCATAACAAACTGCTTACAAATTGTACGACACAGGTCATTTCAACAATTAAATAATTTCAATGAAATTTTGATGTGCACATGGATCACTCAGTGGGCTTAGGGTCACTTAGTAGCCCTCCTAATAACTCTGGTCCTGGTTTATTTGCTTTGCCATATTCACTTAGCTCTGAGTCATGAGTTGATGCAGAAATTATCTATGACTCTCTAATTGATAAATTATATTATATTAAGCAGCATGCTTCATACCATTGTCTTGGTTTGAAAGACAGGTGTCTGCTAAGGAAGGCAGGAGCCTCCCTTGGAATGGAAGAGGCAATCCCCTTCCCTCCCAATTATTATCATTTTGAAATTAAGGGGCTTTCAGGCAAAGATATGGGGAATAGGAATAACAGTTCTTTACTAATATATATATTAGAAAAAACCACTGGTTTAAACTGACACAGTCAGATATGACCTGACACCCTGTTAGTCAGGGTAGCAGTAGCAGTCCTATAAGATGGTGGCTGCAGTGCCCCCTGAAGTGATTGATGTAGTTCTGTCAAAGCAGTGATCCTGTAGAAAGGTCTGGTCTTCCTCAGAAAAATGCAGTGGTAGGTATGTAGCTCTTGTCCTCTGGAAATCCAGTGGGAAAGGCTGCTAAGGTGTTTGAAATCTCAGTTTATATCCAGGATGGAATGCTTGGTTCCTCCCTCTGGGTGGAGCATCTCACAATGGGATGATGAGTCATGCAGGAAGGCATTGATGGGCCCATTAACAGAATATAGTCCAGAGGGAGGAGGCAGGGAGTACTGCCCCATCTGGTTTTAACAGCTCGTGAAGATGGTGATAGAATACATACTTTTGGGCACATCTTATGTTGTAACCTAGGACAGCCATATAAGCCTTGAGTCAAAGATCTGGCTGGATCAGCCGGGCAGACACAGCTGGAGCTACAGATAATGGATAACATTATCTGTAGCTCCAGCTGGTGTATTATATCCACATAATTCTAGGGAATCCAAGGGAGCTACACTAATTCTCACCCTCTAAACAGTTCCTGCAATTGCTCTCTTAACTGCTAAAGCTTATGTTTGTGCCTTTGTGCTTCTCCAATAGAGCTTAATGATATCCCTTATGCCTGACTGGGACAGAGTGCCGTATAAACAATAGGCTTTGTTTTGAATCACTGAATGTTAGTGTTGGGAGCTGCCTTTGCCTTTCCTCAAAATTGAGGTGTGCAGCACTTTCAGAGGACCGGATTTAGGTCACTTGTGAGGTACTTGTATTTTTAACTATACCCTTCATTAGTGATGGAGGTAGCACTGAACTAAGGCTGGTTATTTAAATTAGCCTTTCATAAGCCCATGAAATTCATAAGCCCATTTCATATGGGCCCTTAATTAGAGACAGATTCCCCATTTCCTTTACCATTTAAATTATTTGCACTTGTGTCTGCTTTTCAGCTGTCCACAGTCAAACATAGACAAATACAAATTATTACAGAAATCTATTACATAAACAAACCTATACTTCTTAAAACTCAGGTCAATAATTTCTGAATATTTTTCAGAAAAATAGGTGGTTTTCCCTAGTCCTTGGGACAATTTTTATTACAAAAAACTTACACTCCAGCATTATTTGTCGTTTTGGCCAAAGGTATTATAAGGAGTAGTTTGAACTCTCTTAGCCCACCTCCAAAACCAATCCTCTCCAGTCTCAAAGACAGGATAAACTGCTTTACCTGGTGAACAATGTTTGCAGCTGCTGTATTGCACTTCAAAAAGCATCTTTGATCACTATGTATGCACCTAAACATTTTGGATTGAAGGGCCCATGAAAAATCAGTTAAGGTCAGGAAGCAGAAAAACTCTGAATCAAACTTCTTAGTAGCCTTTTATTCTCATTATAGTGTTCTATCTTCCAAATCAGTTACTCTGGATTTGCAATTATGTAATTAAAAGCAAAATTTGGGTTTGTTTTGTAGGAAAACTCAACTAATTAGGAACCAGAAGCTAGTGGTTATTAGCTGAAATTGTAATTTCTTGTTGTTTTTATTCAATGATGAGCTACAGAATTACTAAGACAGCCCTTCTGGCAATGATTAATATTGATAGACACCTTAGTGTTTCCAAAAGCCTCTCAGTTCCTATATGTTTTCCAATGCCCATGCCTTTAAATTTATGTGACTTCTCTAGATATTGTGACTGGATATTTTTATGGTGGATAGCAGGGAAGGCTTTCTCATGTTTGGCAACCTGACATTATGATAATTATGCATAAACCAGCAATGTGCTTTTGGCCACCAAAACACTAATGTTCCTTTCTCTAGGAATCAGCCAGTCAGTAGTGTGTGGCGGCAGCAGCGTATTATTAAAAAAAAAGACTCTGTTACCCCATTTTTAATTTACTGCTGCTTCATTTTGCTTTTACCAGGGGACACTTGGAGCAGTTTGAGTATGAGGAAAAGCTCCTTTACCTTGGATGTAAATGTCCAGCATGGGTGCAGTTTCACAGCTTCACCGTTAGTGAGAACAGTTTTACCTGGTCAAAATGTGAGAGAAAAAATACAAATATTTTAGCTGAGCACTGAGTACTGAAAGTAGCACCTGGCAATTGTAGGCTCAGACAAAGCAAACATTTGAAGCCTAGGAGCTGATGGCTGAGCTGGACAGACAGACAGCTTACATGTGGCAGCAGTGCCTACCTACTGTTTCACCCTGTTCTAGCAGAAGTGAAACAGGAATTTATATCCTCCCTGCAGGACATTCAGAGATCCTAATCTCCTCCAGTTGGTTAGTCAGTTCTGCTCTGAAATAAGTAGTTCTTCTCTGAAATAAGAAAATACTTTTTCCTGTTTATTTACTGTTCTAGCAATTTAAAACTGACCTAATGAGTAAAGTTTTACATCTTTAACTTTCCATGTTTAAAAAAATTCTGATTAAAAGATAATCGACTAATTTAGGGGCGATTAATCATTTCCTCAGAAAAAGCATTTTTACACTAGTTGGTAAAATCTCTCAGAATGACTATTCTTTAGGTAAACTTTGAATTTAAGGCCCCTTTCCAAACACAAGGGCCTTATGCCTTACGTGTGTATTTGCCCAATGCTGTACATGGATTTAGGTGCCTCATTCCTAACTGCTTGCTACTGATTTGAGATGCAGTTTGTGGCGTTTGGTGCATGTTCCATGGCTCAATTCACCTCCAAGTGTGGCTTCAGCAAAGTTGCAAAGCTTGTGGTTGAACCAAGTTTCATTTTCCCAATTTTCCTTGGAGGTAGTAACCCCTAGCAGGAAGTGAGAACAAACACTTGAGCGAACAGGTCATTACATTTTAAATCATCACAGTGAATGTGAGTCAGAGCCTCTAGCAATTCTGAAAATCCCTCCAACAGTTTCTGTTTAGCTTTCCACTGTGAATTGTAACCTGTGAAGAGAGAAAAACCTGTCTGGTCTCTGCCCTGGAGAGAGGCCTGCTGAGATAAGAATATTGCATAACTTCCCTGCAAGATTCCCTTGGAAAAGCAGCCCTTCGTGGTGAGGGTGAGACCATATCAGACCCATGATTCTCCGGGAGACCCTATGTAAAGTCTTTGTAACCCACTGGCTTCTACCCCCTCACTCCACCCCTTGTTCCCCTATAAGAACCCCTAGATGCTCTAGGGAGCACCATCCCTGGCCCACCCTTCACGAGGTGCTGGACAATAAAGGCTATCCCTGCGGAACCACTAAACGGGGCTCCTCGTTTCTCTCCCCCTGAGTTGGACGGGGTTACGTCGCAAGGCTGAGTAGAAATCACGAGCTGAAACCACTATTAAGAGCTGAACGTCTGTGGCCTCAGACCGCTTTCCTTGTGGAGGTTCCCCGACCAGCCAGAGGACAACTGGAGGCCCCTGGAGAGCCATCCCTTGAGGGACCCCTCTCTGGGAGCTCCGCAGTGTCCCGAGTCTGACCAACAGAGAACCCCTGGCCATTCACAGTAACCCTTTTCAAAGAGGCATCCTTTTGTCTCATCCTTGCAGTCACACATCAAACCAGGGAGGGTTGTTCTTGTGGAGCTGACAGTCAGTCACATGTGCCAGCATCAGTGTCTCTTAATATCATAACCCCTAGATTTTAAATAGAATCACCCCTGAAGTGCATTTAAAAGTGAGAAATCAGCAGTGATTTGGGGGAAAAAATTGCACACGTGCAGGGAATTTCAAGTTCAGAAAGTGATAGAAGGACAGATGGATTAGGCCACACTGTGGTATTTGGAGGGAACGTTATAGTCCACAATTTTGAATGTTCCACGAAGAGGATAAGTTTTTCAGTAAAGCCTGTTTGCATCAGCACTGCAAAAACTTAGATGATCTTCATAAGAGTTCCCTGGTGTGGACTGAGAGGGAGAGCTTGCAGTAAAGCTTTTTTTTAATCAGCAAAAGAGGGAAGTTGATCCCTGAATTACATAACAGCCATGCCAGCTAAAAATGGATCAGAAAAAGCTGGTTTCAATATCAAGAGTTTTCTCCCCAGATAACCAAAAATTTTCTCTCATTCACAAAAAAGAAAATATATATTTTTTTATGGCCCTGATAAGCTGGGACAAACACATGATTCAGTGTGTTCCAGGACTGAAAAAGGGCTCAGGGTCCTTGATTATTTCCTTCTCTGTTACAAGCAACCCTTTCTTCCCCCAGCCCTAGGCCAGAGTAAGAAGTCTGGTACATTTAGCAGTCACAAAGAAAGAAAGGGATGGTGTGTCTGCATCGCTTCTGGCATAAATCTACCTCCAGGAAAGAAATAGTTTATGCAATGTTTCAATGACGAAGGTGGAAACATTAGAACTGCTTGGCCTTCACATGCTGCTCTGCACTCACTTCTCCTTGATCTCAGTACAAATTAAATGAAAGAAGTTCTATAAATGTGTGCTCAAGAAATCTGGGAGTGGAACCTGTTTTTGTCTCAGTTTGAGACAAATTTAGGGGGAAATGCCCTGGGAAGGGACATCTCCTCCACAAAAGGTAGGTCTCAGCACTCCCTCCCCTCCACTGATGAGAAAGGAATTTCTTGGAGGAAAGTGAAAAAAACTATTTATTTAACAAACAAAGTGCCCAGAGGGCATGGGGGAAAAAAAAAAAAAAATAATAACATCAGATAATAGACCTCCTCTCTGTGGAGAAAGCTAGTGGATTTAGAGTTCCCTCTGTAGCTGGCTCAGCCCCTCCTGAGGTTTGGGGCTGGGATGCAGTATTCCTGTAGTGCTAAAAACGACCAATTAAGAGTCGTCATTAACTTTAATTAATTAATTAATAACAGCTGAGAACAGCAGAAAGATTAATCCAACTGCCAGCGACAAGGCAGAACCTAAAATGACAGCTCGCGCGTGCTGGGGGCTCCCCTGCCTGACCGAAGGAGGAGAACCAGGCTCTGCCCCTGGGGAGCCTTTTTGAAGTCTCTGAAGGGATCCAAAATGCACCAATCAGGTTGGCTCGTTTGAGTCTTTTCTGATTGGCTCTTTCAAACGGTGCGTTTCTAGCCAATCGTTCGTCCAGGGGAAGCTCTGATTGGATGGAGTTTTGGTCCAATCCTCATCCTAGCTGGTGGTGTGATTGGCAGGAGTTCTTAATGCAGTGTCCTTGGTGGAAGTTTCTGGCAATTTCTGAAGAGAGTCCCTTCACTTACGCCACCCGATGGTCAAACATAAGAACTGACCCGTACACCCGGCCGCAATCAGAAAACTTACCAACAAACCAATTTAGGAACTTGTGAAACAGTTAATTAAACAAGTAACAAATTCAACAATAATAAAACAAGCTCAACAGTCCATTTACCCCTCTAGTTCCCTCTCAATTCAAACAAGTTCAATTCATTTCTCACATGTAGCCTCCCCGCTCGTCCGCGGGGTCCGATGATCTGGTTCTTGGATCACAGCTAGGCCGAACAGTTCCAGAAGAACTGAACAGTTCCAGAAGAAGAAGTTACCCGAGGATTCCGGTATGCAGTCCTGGGAAGACTTTTCACCTCAGCCCCCAAGATGGCTAGAAGCAGGAAAAAAAACTCTCTCCCACTGCAAGCAGAGCCAAGCAATATGGGCGAGTGTGTGAGTCCTTGAAAACACAAACTGCACTGAAGAACTTGCCCAGCTTCCCCCCACCTTTTCCTCAGACCCAGCTTAAAGCTGCGGAACCCATTTCTGGGCATAAAGCAGACAATAGGGGAATACCGTATTGTCATAAAATCACCTCAAGGCAGGTTTGAAATCCCAAAGATGATTAAAGCTTATTTCCTCATGCTGTGGCATAGGTCTCTCTTCCATAGGGTACAGTCCTACAAGGACAGGCTGCTCCAGGCTGGAAGCAGGGCCCCCTCCACTGGGTCTCCCACTGGATCACAGCCTCATCTAGGCATCCACCTGCTCTGGCGTGGGCTCTGAGGGTGGATCTCTGCATCCCCCTTGGATCCCCATGAGCTGCGGGGACACAGCTGCTTCACCATGGTTATCACCACGGCCTGCAGAGGCATCTCAGCTCCGGTGCCTGGAGCACCTCCTTCTCCTCCTTCTGCACTGACCTTGGTGTCACTGTGTTGTTTCCCTCACACGTTCTCACCTCCTCCTCTTCTCTGGCTAGAAAAAACTGTGCCCACTTTGTTTTGATTTTCTTCTTAAATATGTTATCACAGAGGCATTACCACCATCCCTAATTGGCCCAGCCTTGGCCAGCAGCATGTTCATCTTCAGAGCCATCAGGGATTGGCTCCACCGGACACAGCAGAAGATTACAGCAGCTTCTCACAGAAGCCACCTCCGTGGCCCCCCCACTACCAAAAACCAGGCATGCAAAACCAACACAACTTATTACAAAATAATTTATCAGGAAACATTATGAGATTTTACTTTATGCTATAAGTCAATTTACAAGGGAGGATCCTTTGGAGAGGTTTATGGGGGAGGAAGCATGTTACTGAGCTGACTCAGTTTAATTGTTACTTTGCTAGTGTTCCCATAAACAGAATAAATGCTCTTGCTGTCATGGTTGCAACTCCCATTTGCCACTGAATGAAATGTGAGAAATTAAATCAGAGTATTCATTTATGTACTCATAAATCCAAGTCTTGCAGAAATAGGCATCTGAGGTAATGGCTAGGCTTGAGAGCTGTCCTCTGCAATGTATGTTCCAGAATTTTAAACTTCCACAAGCCCCAGCATCTGTTTGAGCATGGATGCAGGTATGAGTTTCAGCACTCTGCAGATTAATCCAGATTTGAAATGGGAAACAGGAGCAGCCTGTGTGGATTCACTGCTGTTCACTCATCAAAACCTGAAACCTCTAGCAAACCACCAAAAATCAGTGTTCCTCATCAACCTAGCTACAAAGATGTTGTCCTCATCATCCTACTGGTCACGGATGTCCTGAGCCTGCCTGGCCTTTGATGAGGGGAAACCCTTGCAGTCAGTCACAATGAAAGTATTAAGAGGTTTGCAGTGTGGAGAGATAGTGGCTGAATCAAAGGGATGATGAATTGTTACTGTGCCATTAAAACTGTTCAGGAAAGCTCTGCAGGACTCACCAGATGGGAGACTCTCCCAAATTTTGGTTCGTTTGGTTTCCCTCCAGCAGGAGGGAGGCGGGTCAGGCAGACACTCTCTGAACTTGCAGCTGTAGCTGCCCTCACCAATGTGGCAAAGGGACTTCAGGATCCTCCAAACTACTGCTTGCTAAACTCAGCTCTTAGTAGGAACCATGTGGTTCTGTGGAAAACAGCATGGATGTTGGATGACAAAATGTGTTTAAATGGCAGTGAGTCCCACTCATTGCATATAAGAAACAGACTGGGTTTTTTTTCTTTCATATTTCTGCCGTTTAAATCATTTAACGACAATGCAATGAGCCTGCAAGCTCTGCTGCTCCTTTTGTTTGCCATTCCAGACCATTGCCAGGTCCCCATCTGTAATTAAACCACATTATCACAGCACATACACAAATAGAGCAGATCCACAGCTGAGCTGAAACTGTCCTGCTACACACCTGACATGTTGAAGCTCTGGTGTGAAAAGTTCTTGGCAAAGTCTCCTAAAAATGTGTTTTTTCACTTCTCTGTAGTTGCAGTATTTTAGAGGGTTTAAGAGTGTGGCGCTTTTTTTTGCTGGGTCATAAAAGCATAAAAATACCTGAGCTGCCTCATACTCTGTAAGGCTTTAGTTATAGTGTGTGAGATAATGTTTCTTTGACATTATTTGGTGTCTCAGCAGTGTTTATCAGTTTGCTTTGTTTTCCTTCCTGATGCCTTAAATGGCTACTTAGAAACAGAGACTAGACAGGAATAAAGGAGGTATTTATTTGAAAGGCCTTCAGAGGTACACACTGGGGTCCAGAGGGTCCCGCCTCGGTGGATCCCAAAATGGAAGACAGATCATGAGTTCTTCACATTTTTATATCAGCATGAATTCACTGACCAGAACCTCAGCCAGTGATGGAATTTCCCCAAGCTTGCCCCCGCTCCCCAAGATGATTGTTTACAGTTCTTGAGCCTATGACGGTCTGGGTGTCCTTGGAGGGCAAGCTGGAGAGGCTTTGTTATATCTATCTTAGCATAAGAGAACAGCATTTAACAAGCTACAGGAAACTTCAGAGTTACACTAGCAGTACAGGACTTGAAAAATATAAAAGTTAAAACCTAAGGCATCATTCCTAAACTGTAAACTTTTTCTTGCAGAGCCTGTATTGAGGCGATACCATACCAACTATTTCAAACACCCTTATTGAGCATGGTAATAGTGATAAAACTAGAAAACAAGGAATGTCATAATTCATCATGAACAATTTTATAGAAATATAGTCACCAGCACATCTTTTTCTTAATGAAGCTCTCAGCTGAGTGGCCCTGAGATCCTGGAAATAAGGAAATAGGAGGAGGTGGATGATGGAGCTGACTGTGCCACCGTGGGTCAGCAGGTGGCTGGTAGGGACAGTGGTGGTCTCTGGGGTCTAGATTAATGTTCATTAAGAAGAGAGAGAAAATATTTTACAAACAGATGTTAGCAAAGCATAAAAACCCTGTTCCTTTGGGCTGGAATCATAGCCTGGAGAAGGCAGTGGAGAGATTTTTGAAAGGTATTTCTGTTTATATATAAACCTGTGTCATTTAGCTCACCTTTGTCTTTCTCACCCTCTCATAAACTGAACTCAATTTGTGACTCCCTTGTGGTTTGCACATTGCTAACAGTTTTTTCCATATAATTGTCTTTAAATGTTCTATTGGGAATTTGCTCCCTCTGTTTTTAGGCTGCACCTCTCAAAGCATCTTTCCACGGCTTTGACCTCAACCTGTTCCTGGGTGATCTGTGTAACTTTTGCATCTTTTTTGTCTCTGCCTTTTGTTTGTCTTATTTTCTTGCAACCCCAGCTTTGCAACAAAGGCATGATGAGCAGTTTAAATAACATCTACTAGCATGGATGCAGTAGTCCATGCAGCCTCCTCATTTCATAACTTTCTCAAAGTATTCCAAGGTAAAAATGATTTTGCACAGTGCAATTTTTTTTTTTTCTTTTGAAGAGTGAGGGAAGTTAAACAGCTCAAGAAATGTGTTATCTATGAAAAGGCAAAAGGCTAGACCATCTGCTAGGCAAGACGTTGCCTTGGGGAGTTAAAGAATGGTCAGACACTCTTATACCTTGTCTTTGACCACGCGCACTTGTGTTATATAAGCAGACTTTCTGGTTGTGCTGATTTGTTTTTATCCACAATTGTAGCTATAGTGTTTTCCCTGCACTGTGGGGAAATTGTTTTCATCATTCCAGTTGCTTCCTGCGTGATAGACATTGCCACACATGTCCTTTCATTATTTATTTATGGGCCTCAGCATTTAAAGGCCAAGGAAGTTTTTTGAGTGGTCATCCTTCAGGGATTGTGGCTTATTTCTTGCAGAGGGTTTAGCTGAGGCTGGTGGACTGTCTTTGACTCCAAAAGGCTTGAAGAAAGTTCTTCTTCCTTTCCTTTACTCCTTCCTCTGAGAGTGCATGTTTCAAAATGCTGCTGCTCAAGTAATTGTGCCCTAATTGAGGAAAGTCCTGGAGTGACTCCACTGGAGTCAGACATGACATCAGCAGCGTTGCCCAGGCAGCGGGTTCCATCCATTGTTCCTGTGCCGCACACTCTTCCCTAGTCCCGAATCAGGTGGTGTAACCACATCCAATGACCACCATCCTTCAACAGGAGGTGCAGCCTCAGCACTTCAGGCACAGCACAGGGATTTGGATGTGGTCAGTGTTTGCACTTGCAGAAACAAAGCAGACTTTGTTATCAATGATTTTGTTGTTTAAGCAGCACATTCAGTGTAAGATCCTGGCATTAGATAAGGAATTATTCCTTGCTCGCGAGCAGATTACTTGTCATAACATGTTCAGGGTGCACTTTTGGTGCCTAATAGACCCATCTGTCATTCCTTGAATTTACAAGGATAAATGCAATCCCTCACGCTAAGGTGATATATATATAATCTCAAAAGTGCATCTGGGATCTATATCAGGGTGATATTGAATTAGTCTTTGTTAGATTTAGATAACTTCATCCCAGTGAGTTTCTTGCTATGACAATGACGCAGCTGGATTGTAAGCCCTCTTTCATCAAATAACAGCTTCATTTCCAGACAATTCTTACCCTATTTGATTTGTGCTGTGTGTTTCTGTATGCTGAAGTCAACAGGAATTTCTTTTGGGGCTCTGTCAGAGTGGGATCAGACCCTTTTGTTCGAAAGAAATCTCTTTTCTTTGATGGCATCTGTTTCTAGACTACACTGGAGTTTTCATGTTTCCATTTCTGAGCTGTTTATTTCTAGTTGCATTTTAATGGCTACTTCTGGCTGTTTTCCCTAGCTCTCATTAGAGCATTTCTGGATCTCTAGTTGAGCTGATGAGACATGGGGTTTATGCAATGTTTTTTCACTTGGTCTCACTGAAGATACAACATACTTGGAAGGATGAATCTGGCTGCATGTGCCCTGTCACAAAGCCAGCATCGGTGGGCTTCCAGCTGGGTTCAGCAGTTCAAGGGTTACCAGGACTGTTTGTTCATTAACATTCCCTGTTTATACACTGATCATCACAGATGTGTGTGTGATTTCCCCCAGGCACAGTATTAATACAGCAAAATCCAATTTTAAAGGTGTTTTGAGTTTTGGGGTACATTTTTCAGAAGAATAATTTATTCATTGAATAATAAAAATACACTTTTTGTATTTTCGAAAGCAATTTACAAGTTATTCTCAGGATAATATTTTTTTCAATTAAAAAAATTAATTGATTTTTACCTTTTCCAAATGGTCTGCAGTGGTGATAACTGAAAGCCCAGAAGCAAATATAAAATAGGTCCAAATATAAACACAAAAAAAGGTGTGTCAGTCAGATCTCAGGTCAGCAAGTGATTTTTTTTATTGCAGAACATGATAAGATCCCTCTCTGGGATGTAGTTTTTGGTGAAAAGTTGAATTATTGAAATTAGTTCTGGCTGATTTATTTGGGTATCATAGCAAATGGTACAGACCACTTTCCTGTTAAGTTCAGCCTCTCTCTTTTTGAGGAAGTTTGTTTTAATCAGTGTTTTAAGCAGTCTAGAATGTACTACAGGCAAGAACTTCTACAGAATTAGTTAATTAAATTATAAATTTACTTGATTTCTTAATTTATTATTAAAAATACTTTATTTCTACTCCCTGTCTCCTTTTTTTTCTTTTTTTTTTTGCCTCTGGCAATGATGCTTTTTAAATTCCTGATTTGAAAGAGTAAATAGTGAAAGGACAGTGGTTTTCAAGATACGAGGAGCAATTTGATAGGTTAAAGATGATCCACAGGAATTCTTCATCTTGGTTTCATCCTTTTTCCACAATAGCTGGTTTGATGGAAGAGGAAACAGAAACCTGCGAAAAGCCGTAATTGTGCTGAGAGAGAACCAAATGGTACTGCTGAAAGATAAAGCAGGATGGGGCAAACCAAGCTGTCAGGATGTACAGTGCAATTCAACAGGGCAGACAATAACGTGGCTCTCATGGCGGGAAAATTGCTCCAGAATGAATAAAAAGCAGGACCTGAATCTCTGCATCTTATTTTAGTAGCAATAAATAATAATAACAGTTTCAAGAAACTTTGAGAATAGATGAAGATGGAAAAATAGATAGGAGAGATTTCATTTACTTCTGTAGCCAATTCCTGACATATGGGTCACAGGGAGAATTTTCCTAGGTGAAAAACCTTTAGCAAAATTCTCTCTTCAGCTTTCATTCATTTTTTAGCTAACGTGTGCTTCACTAATGACAATCACTAATCTTTCATCAAACACAGAAACAGCAGTGCAGATGCTTAAAAGTTTTATGGCACTGAAATATGAGGATTTGCGGAAGGAAAATGAGGAAGTAAACTTCTTCCATTATGGTTGTAATAAGCTATTCTTATGCACTGGGTTTCTTGTTAAGTTATGGCTTAGCTGTGAATGCTGGGGGAAAATATTAAAGAAATCTAAATAGGGAGCTTTTTATTAAAAATTAGTTTTTAAATTATTTGGGAGCTTTATTTAAAATATTGCTGTATATTTAGAAATGTTGAACTGGTAACATAAGTTTTTTAAATGTGGGTTTGAATATTGTGATCCTAGATTTTTATTCTTTATGATCATTGGTTTTCAAACATGGCAATGATTTTTTTTTAATAAGGTTTTTATATGGAGGGAATGGGCTGCTAATTTATCACATTTATATCTGAAAACAAAACATGCTCTCAAGTGTTAGAATGTTGCAGAAGAAAGTTGAGGGTTTTTTCCAAATCAGGACAGTAAATCAGAAGGTGGCTACTTGAATCTTGCAGGAGCTTTCCCAGAGGAGATATAATTTGGGAGGATGCCAAGCAGGATATTTTAAGTGGGAGCTTGTACACACATGGAAGTTGAAAGCATGTGAAAGCCTATAGCACTATAGCCAGTGTAAATGTAAAAATAAAGTAAAAAACTGTGGACAGTGCTCAGATTGTGCTGTAAAAAGTATTATACAATACTCCCTCCCCTCCAGTGAGTGTGAGGCATACATTACTTTGATCCTTCAAAGCAAGGCACTGAGTTACTGTCCTTCTTGGGTCCTTCCTCTTTGAGCTGACAGCTAGGTACAGCCCTACTCTCCCCATCCCCAGCCTGCAGTGGCCTCACTGGCTTTTTTCCTGCAGGCAGTAATGGAGCAACTGGGAATCTAGCTCTTCTGCTAGCTTCAAGGTCCTTTTGAATGGAAAGAGGACAAGCAGTTTCTCAGCAGTATCACAGCACTGTGTCCCCAGCTGTTACAGGGGAAGGCTGTAAAAAACTGTTGTCCTGAAAATGAGAACTTGCACAAGTTCTTGCTGTTCTCTCAGGAAAAGTTTTTAGAACAGTGAAAATTGTGTGGCTGCACTCAGTTGTCTGTACATTTGACTTTGAAAGAAAAATGCTCTCTGCATCTGAGCTGAGCAAGAAGTTTTTCTCCATGTCAAGAGTGTGAATTGTGAATCTACTAACAGATTTTGCAATATAGCCACAGATGGCTACTTAAGATCATCCGTGAGCTTTTTATATAGCAGATATCATAGTTTAGAAGCAAGAGGACACTGGTGATATCCCTGATTTCTACCACTCATTTTATTATTTTTTTTCAGCATCTGACAATCTAGCATTTGATTCATCCCAAATTTTGTGGTAGTTACAGGACATTATGAAGCATTTCAGGATTGCTGGAAGCTTCTGAAGAAGAGGCTTCTGAAGTCAGCATCTCTTACAGTGCTGACACTGCAGGATTTCCAAGGAGCCTTTTGCACCGTGTATATTCCTCCTTGGGTTCCCTTGAGGTATCTCTGCTCTGCCAGAACATCTGTCCCTAACCCAGCCCTAGCAGCAATCCTAAACCCAGGTGATCCTTTGTTCCCTGACTGTTGGGGAAATCTGTAAGTATTGCAACATGAAGATGAGCTGTTCCCAAGTTCTGAAAAAGATCCAGCTGCTGGGCTTACCCGAGGGACTTGGAGAGGTTGGTTTATGCAGCTGAACTAGGTCATCCGCCCCCTGTGTACCTGGTGCTCCAGCACTTGGTAATGCAGAAGTGGCATTGGGAAAAACAAGCCAGGAATGAGATGGTGTGTACTGGCTGAAGTGCTTTCACTGACTGGCTTTGGGAAAGGAAATTCCTTAGGCACACGAGCATGCCCTTGTGCAAATTGTTTCACTTTTCACTGCATGCTCCTAGGCCCATTAAGAAATGGAACTGGGAAGGGCTTCTGGAACACAACACGCAGAACTGGCCAGAGTATTGGTGCTTCATTTATTTTTCTCACTTCATGCTCCAGCACAGTTGCTGCCATCCCTCATTTTTCCTGGTACATTAAATCTGGTTCAGGAATGCAAATTATTATGCTGAATGAATCGTCTCCATAGCCTTGTGCATCCAGTCAATGTCATTGTCTTTAGTTGTATGTTCACAGTGTGCTTCTTGAATACTGCAGTGTGCTGGTGGTCCCTGAAACTTTAAGTATCTGGCATATGGTATCATCAAGACTGAGCTATATCCTAATTAGATGAAAGTTGGTGTACATCCACTGATACCAGGGGAATTGTATCAATTTAAAGACTCAAGACAGGATCTTTATGATCAAATTTCTACTCTGTGTCAAAGTATATTCAAAATAAAGGATTTCTCACATTTGGCAGCACTTCTTAGGTTGGTCATTTTTAACATAAAAATGCAGTTACGGGGGGAAATAGAAAAAATGGTCTGATTTTTAGAATAAGTAAGACCAATTTAAAGAGGATTTGGTATTCCAAGCAAAGTGCTGGATGTACTGGGGTGTGTAAGGTTACTGCCTAACTTGGTGAAGCAGAGCAGCACTGTGCACTGTGGCTTGCTGGAGTAGTAGATTAAGGAAGGGAAATTCTGGCGGTGAGACAAATTCAGATAAAGATATGTTGCTTGTTAAAAACTATATTAGTTTTTCAAATCTTTATCTGGGTAAAGCCTGGGGATAAAAACCTCAGCAAGAGCTTCCCAATGTTGCACATCACTGGACAACTTATTCTGGCCCCTGTCTATAAAAACATGGAGCTAGATTTCACCACTTGTGCTCTTTGAGTTGCTACTTTAGGAATATATATGCTGAGCTGCTGGGGATGTAAAGGTCTGTCAGGCATCATCCCTGAATGATCCTTCCAGTATATGGAAGTCTTCTGGGAGCGTGACTGATTCCTCAACCGGGAGTTTATGGCTGTGACTGTTCCAGTGATTCATGGCCAAACTCAGGTACTTAGGAGCTGCTGATGGACTTGACATTTATAGCTAGTTTCAAACCTGCAATTTGAACTCATCTGAAAAATACTTTGACCTTCTCTGATGGGTGCCCTTAAGGTATTCTCTTTTCCTGTGTCTGAGTTATGCTGTAGACCCTAGACCATACCTCCCTCCTCCCTCAAAAATACCTATAGCTTGGTTTTTAGGTCCACATCTAAAATTTTTTAGGTTATATATTACTGCTCCTTTGTGGAGCCGAGGCACTGATGGTAGGTTTTGTTCCTGTTTGATTAGTCAGTAATACTTTAAAATTATGGCTTAATCTGTGTTTGCATCTTTGGTGTTTATTGTAATCGCATAAAGCATGTGGAACTTACTTAGTATTAATGTGATTGTCAGAAGTCCTTTGATAGAATTTCTATTGTAATTCAGGATTAAATACCCCGAACATTAAAGGAAAGGAGCTTATTTGTGTGCTGCCTGAATCTGAAAGAAGTGCCAATGCTGTCTTCTGGAGTCAAGCTCCATCTAGTTCTGACAATTCATTGGGATTGACCATTCCCTGAGATAGAGAGCAAAAGGGAGAAAGGTATTTTTGCATGGTGTTTCAGATTGTGAGAAGGTGGGCCACATCTGAGTTATGGCATTTTATATAAAAAAAAGGGCCATAGCATCTTTAGATGTGTGGTAGAGGAAAACCACCAACCACAATAACCAAGTTACTACTAAATAATATAAATATCTCTGTCACTGAATCTTCACTGGCATTTGGAAACTAAGAGAAATAGGGAATTCAATGTTATGCTCCACTTTCCTCAGGCAGTGCATAGAGGGCTCTAAAGTACTCAGTGGCTTTCAAAAGTATCCCTTTGTCCTAGCAAATAGCTCTTCTTTCCTGCTACCTTAAAAAAAAAGTTTGCTTTCTACTTCTTCTACATTGTGTCTCCTTTAAATGAAATTAGAGAGGGGGAAAAAGGCATAGAAACTAGAACTTGCACAGATATCAAAATAGTTGAAGATATTAGAAAATGCTCCAGCATATTTCAGCTATCTGCACTTTGATTCTATTCTATTATTTTGGTCAAGAGTGTTGCAGTGATAGCAATTCAAATTGAGTACAGTCTGTACTACGAGTTGAGGGAAAACCTTGGCAGTTTGATTGTGTTTAAAAGAAATTTAAGTGGCATTCTCAGCCTTAAACACCAGGAAGCATCTTAGAAAATTCATCTGGATGATCTGCCCAAAATAATGGACTCTCTTAAGGGTATTTTACTGGACAAAGTGCCAGGAGCATCTGTCAAGCCTTAAGAAAAGGTGACAGGAAGTTGACATCACTAAAGGACAGAGGAAAAGGAGGTTAATGGAAACAGAGAAACATCCTACCAAAAGCTGGAGCTGTTTCCAAAGGAAATTGAATCTATAATAAGCTCTGGCTGATTAAATATTTTATCTATGTGGCAGGTAGAAAAAATTTCCAAGAACAACTAATCAGAGGGATGAAAGCCTAGTGCTACAACCTCTTTCCAGCGACTGCATAAGCCAAAAAGTTGATGGCCAACTATAAAAAACAGGCTATAAAAAGGAGGCTGTATTAATTATTTGCATCTTTGTTCACTGTGGAAGACACTGAGATCATCTCCTGTGCCCATGGGGAGGCTCATCAGGCTGAGACTGAGATAATTATGAGAGAATTTATGGTATCGATACAGGATGGATGTGAATTTATGGTCAGAACTGGGCTCACCCATGAAAGAAGAGTAGTGTGTATATTTCCTCACTGGAAACTGCCTTGGTACTTGAAAACTGGAGGATGTTAGAAATGGGATCAAATTAAAAATAGCTCAAGTGTATCTGTAAGCCTCATATCTCTTCCAGCTGATTTGTTGGAGACTACAGTAGAAGATACTATTAGTGAACACTGTAAAACTTTGGGGGTTCTTTGAATAGGTGCATGTGGATATCCAGTAGCTAGAGTATATTTGAATTTTTAAAAAGCTTTTGACAAAAGTATTGAGGCAATCATGGAAGTAAGAGGGAAAGTATTGGTAAAATAATTGGTTAGGAGGATGCAGAGGACAACAGATTAGGCAAATATTTAGAAGTAAGATTCACTAGAGTTACTGCATTGACAAACTACACCAGTATCAGGAAATCTGAGCTGAAAATACTGGATGTACAGTTGAAAATATACTGGTTTTGTTCTTAGTCTTCCTTAGAGGTCTGTGTGAGTTGCAGAAGGGAAGGAAGGCTCTTTCAAAGACATGGTGTGTAGCAATCAACACACCTTGGACCCTGCTGGAAGCTTTGGGGGGTATCTAATGCTACCAGGCATGACTGAACAGGACCAAGATTGCTGTAAATTGATATTAGATGGAAGGGAAGTATTTTTGTTCTGAAGATCTACAGCTGCAGTCCTTGGGCTTGTTTGGATCCTCCTTATTTCCAGGAATTTTACTTATGGCCTGAGCTTTTGTGTGCCAAGGACTGGAAGAGACTTCCTTGTCTGTTGAACTGTTGTTTGTTTCTCTCTTTTTCCTATCATTTGAGCCTTGTGTTTGGATCCAGAGCAATTTGTCACCTCCTCTGTTTATAATCAGGTGGCCACTAGTACATTGCTCAATTGCAATGCTTGTCCCCTTAGGGAATGCAGGTGAGGTTGCCCAGTGGGAGTAGCTAACACAAAAAAATAGAGATATCTTCTTTTATGTATTTTAGAGTTGTGTGAAATTATTTTACCCAACTTCAAATATTTTAAATTCACCACATATCCTATGGGCTCTGAACATCTGATTTTCTTACCAAGCTTTTAGTTGACAGTGTTTAAGAGGGATTTGTGCTGCAGCTGTGACTTGATCTCAGAGAACACCAGTGATTCATGTACTAAAGTTTTAAAAGGGTGCTTATATACTTAAAAGAGAGCCCGTCCTAGTTACAGTTCTTGCCATAATCCCTGTTGAAGCATTTACTGTTTTAAATAATTTCTGTCAGTCTATAATTTTTGTAGCACAGAGCACCTTTTAAAAAAATACACATTCAAACATTGCTGTTTTCCTCTCTCATTCCAGTTTTTTTTTTTGAGAGAGAGCTCTAAGAGGCTGAAGAGAGGATGTAGTTGAATGTCACCTTCACTGATATTTGGAAATTATTAATGTGTGAAAGACATCACAACATTAAAGAGAAAACTCAAAGACTCAGCAAAAGTGTTCTCAGCTATGAATTGGTCTTTCATAACTGCAATCATTTGGCAGGTTTTACATTTGGGTTACAAAGCACAGGAGGCCGGCACAATTAGGAAGGCGTAATGTTATTAACCTTGTGTTTCTGCAGTGCTTCTGTGGGCAGTGATCCACAGGGACCTGTGTCTGGAATGTATTTGAGTGAAAGATCCGGGTGTGCAGGAGATGCTTCTCTGTTCTGTTCCTGTTTGGTTGCTCTTCCAAAGACACAGCAGTCAGTCTTAGGGACACCGTCGTAACCCAAAGTAAATCTCCTGAAGTCTCTCTCTGAGCTTTGTCGTGATTCTTTTTCCATTAAAACCTGAGGAAATGTGTTACTCAGTTATGTTTCTTCTCAGCTCTCTCTGGCATGCAGTCCAGTGAAATTAAATGCCAAAGATATCAGACCTAGTTCTGTGTTGTTTTGGGTTTTTCCTAGCTGATTTCATTGTTTCTCCTACTGAGAAACAGTAGGAGAAAGAAACTTCTTCTCTTTCTTCCCATCCTCCTGACTTCCAGCTGTAAGAGTTTGGAAGTATTCAGAAGACTTAGAAATACCAGGCAGCAATTTTAACAATACAAGTCATTTACATACATGCTGTTCTGCCTGTCCTTTTATATTATTTCCACTTGTGTGTGACTACAGCAGCCACAGTTTTCAAAGAGTCAAACTAAGATGAGCAGCTCATCTTCTGAAAGCTAAGATTCAAGCTGTCAGATAACAGAAAGAATTGATGTTTAACTCTGCTGGTTTTGGAAAGAGTAGCTATTAAAAGCACATTCTAATTTGAGTTGGCAGAATAAGGATCACACACAGTCCCAAAATACCAGTGAACACTGATTTTAATGTTTCATTGCTTCGCTGTACAGGATAGCTCTGTGTTCCATTGAAAAACAGTCAGCTTTCCCTTGGCACTATATATAGTATTTCCAGGGCACATAGTAAGAGCAGTAATGGGTGGAGGTTTTAAAAAAGCTCTAATTAATACTTAATACAGTCAGAAAAGGAGCCTACCTCTTCATGAAGATTAAAACATACCTCCACCATGTCTAACTGGACTTTCTGAATGCATCAAATTATTCTGAAGGTCATGTGCTAAGGACAGTGTGTCATTAAGAAACAGATTGGCCCAGAAAGTCACTGGAAAGAGTGTTTTTCCCTGCTTTTGGGTATTTGGAGATAATGATGGAAGTACCCAGAATCCCTGCATTGGAAAACACCATTCAAAAGGTTTATAAAAGGGGGAGTGAGGCAAATTTGTCTTTAATTATTGGTACCAGAGAGGACAGAGAAGAACAGGTTCTTCGAGGTTGGAAGCCCCTGTCCATAAGAAGCAGTGTGGGGTGTCAGCAGGTTGCAGGATGCATAGAAGGGATGAGCTGGAGTGAGTTTGGGAGTCAATCACTCCCTGGTCCATAAAGAGCCAGCAGGGAAGAAGGGCACTGGGGAAGGAAAATATCGGAATAGCATCACCCCGCCTATGGCATGAGCTCTCAGCTGGGTGACCGTGGTGCCTATGGAGAGACCCACAGTGAGAACAGGGAAGACTCCCTCCTGCTGAAGGTGTTTGAAATGAGGTTAGACAGAGCACTGGGGATCAGAGTTGGCTTTGCCACTGACTTTAATGGGATTATAATTTATTCTTAAGTCAGGTAGCTCTCCTTGAGGTGAGTAAGCAGTGGCTTGTGTAGTTGGGATAAAATAAGAAAAGGGGTCCATTTATAGTATTAAAGTGCTCAGTTCTGGCTCCCTGTGTGGACAAGTAGAAAGTCTACCTTGCACCTAATGCATGCTAGAAGTGCCTACATGGGGAATAAGTACATGGAAACAATTTGTTAATTGAGACACAGTCGTTTTGTCAGTAAGATTGTCTGCACAAGCCCCAGAGGGGCAGATCACCAAGAATAGCCTGATATGAGTGAGAGCACAGGGCATTGAGGAGGGCATTGCTGTTTGAAAAAAACTCTGAGAAATGAGAGCAGTACAACCCCTCTATCGCAGCAGAGAAGGCTCAGATTTGTGTTTGCAAGCTGACTTCTTGGGACCCCAGCTGTAAGCAGGGTCCAACAGCAAATTGCTAAATCATTCTTGGATAGTGCTGACATCGACTTACCTAAATAATTTTTGTGAGGTCATAGGGATATGACAAACATAACTCTTTACGCCTTCAGCTCTATTCCCTTAAGATCCATCTGTCATTAATTTTAAAATAATACACTATTTCTTTGGCATATGAGCTGTTCCTCTCATTATCTAATTTTATTTTTTCCCCTCTGATAAGTCAACTCCCAATTAATCCAGAATGCTGAATTTGTGACTTTGCAGATGCCAACAGAGTCAGTGCCTGGGATATCATCACACGCATGAGATAGCGACTCTGGGGAGATCAGAGAGAAACGAAGATGCAAGAGAATGCTGCCATAATTATCCGCAAGAGGTTAGCTCAATGTCACTGCAGCAAATTCCTTGTGATTACCAAGAACTGTTTCTCAGTACCAGAGAGCAGCCCTGTCCCTGAATATCTGCTAAAGAACATCAATAAGAACATTAAAAACAGATTAAAAACAAAACTCAAACCACTTAATGCTGTTAAGTCTTTGATTGTTCTGTTATGACAATCAGCCGTGGCAGTTTTCTCTTGCATGAATCTTTCTATCTGGAAAAGTGGAGCAGAGCATTTGAGGGAATTCTCCAGCTGGTAGCAAGGAAATTATTTCTCTGATATCTGTGGAGCTCTGCCTCCACATGCTTCCACAAGTTGCTGATTTTAAGTTGATCTTTCCTAGGAACCTGACAGAAAAATGTAGTGCTGATGATTTGAGGTGTTCACTGTCCACTGATGAGTGCAGTGGAAATAAAAGTGTCTGGGCTGGACCTGCTGTGATCTGTTTTCACCAGTGTTCTCAGTCACTTGTGCCTCTCTCAGCTGTGGAGCTGCCATGGAGCTGCTGGAACACATAATTGCAAATTCCCAAGCTGCTCATGGAGTCCCCAGGTGCTGCTCAAGGCTTGGAAGATTTCATCTCCAGTTTTATCCCAGTGCTAGCAACCCACCACACGTTTGTGTGAGCTTGACTGCGGAAGGTCAGGGGAGGACCCTGAAAGCAATTCAGCTGTTTCTTGCTCCAAGCTGCACTGGGGAGATAATATCACCCAAGATGCACTCTTGTGCAAAGGACTAAATAATTTGGTGCATTTCTTTGGAAGCTCTGTGTGTGTGTGTGGTGGAGCTGCACAGCTTCTAGGCTGTACCACTGAGAGGACTGAATGCTCAGCAGAGGCCAGCACCAACCAGGAACTAGCAGCTCCTCATCCTGAGTGAGAATTGGCACAAGTGAAAGCATTGTGTCCATGTTGGATGCAAGGGCTGCACCAGGCTGGCGGTGTCTATGCCAGGACAAGCAGGAGACAAACATTGTGGTGCTCCTGTGGGGACTACAAAGCTTTTGAGGAGAAAAGCTTTCCTTGTCTCTCTGTCAAGCATGGAGTAGCCTTCTTGGCTACTGGGCTACATGGCACACCATGCCTGCTGGGATGGGTGTGGTATGATACCTTCAAAGCCTGCAGGGCTCCCTGTCTGCATTGGAAGTTAAAGGAAAACACGCTTGAGCTTCCAGCACCATCTCTAGAGACTTGCTTATGCACAGCATTTGTCCCCAGATTTCTCACCTTCTATCCAGCCTGTGAAGTGTCAGAATGCTGGAAAGCACTCCCATTTTTACAAATAGGGAACAGAAATTTTCATTTGTTTCTACTATGTCCCCTCATGAGGTGCTCAGGATGGGAAGCATCTTTTTGTCTGTTAGACCGTCAGCCCAGTCGTAATCAGCGTGTTTTATGTTTCTCCATGGGCTCCTGGCCACCTGTATAATGTCCATCTGCTGAACTGGGCAGGATGCCTACCAGCACTGCCATCCAGATCACTGCAATGAGGCATGGTTTTCCAGGAGGTGATGATGTTCCTGAAGGACAGTTAGCAGTAGGGTGACAAATGCTGCTGTCCTGTCTGCATGGAGTCCCTCCCATGCACCTCTCTCATGGCTCTGCTGTTCACTTCTTGTTACTTTAAGGGAGAGATTTATCCAGAAGAATTGCAAACATGTTGTGGCAATGATAGCAAATGAATATTCAAAGACAGTCTCTGGCTCTCTGAGAGTGAAGAATTTTAATGTGTTCACCCTGAGCTGTGTGGGTTTTTTCTAAGAATGGTAAATTTGCTGGAAAATTTAGTTTTAGAATAACCTCAAGTATTTGCTCTCTGAAGTAAAATTTGTGGACTAGTTCTAAGTGGGAAAGGACATGGTGCTTCATGAGTGACAGTGAATGTGTCTCTGCCCTTTCCTCAGCCATGGTGCAAGGACCCCACAACATCAAGCCATTTGCTCAACACCCCTTTAGCGTGGAAGGAAGTTTGAGCCTGCAATGCCCAGTGAATGACTCAAATTATGGGGACTGAAAGCCTGCTGGCAGTCGTAGGAGCTTTCAAAAGTTATTAGGGATATTAGAACAATGTTTGGGTACTAAGGGTCTGAGCACTTAGGTGAATAATGGAAGTATTAAGCTTGAGATTTCTTTTTTAATTTGTTTTTTTCCCCCTCAGTGACAGTGTTCTGATGGAAACAGAATAAGCTTGGTAGGATGGAGCCAGCTCCTGTACCTGATAATGTGCAGGTTGTCCAGCTATTCCTTGGGAAGAGAGTATGGTAAATCTTATTTTGGGGAACGGTCATAGGTCTGATAGTGGTGGAGGGAGAAGCCCACATGAGGAGGTACAGGCAGACAATGAATTTCTGCACCTTGGTCTTGGCTGGCCTTCTACACTCTGCTGTGTCTTGGCTGTTTCTACAGAAAAGAATGCCAAATGCAATAAGTTATGAAATTATTCATTTTTGTTTTGTAGGTTGGGGTTGAATTGATGTCTTGCTTTGAAGCCAGTGGCTCTGTCTCCATTAGCAAATAGCATCATGCAGTAGGAGCAGATCTGCAGAGCAAAGAAGCAATGAAGACCCAGACAGACTTCAGATTTCAAACCAGCTTTATTCCAACATCATGTGCAGGAAGTTTTGCAAGAACCTTGTAGCAAATCAGGAGACCAAATATTGCATATTAAAAATGTCAACAAAACCTTTCCATTTATCAAGAATATTTCAAGGGGGTTTTTTGCCAAAACAAAGACTTCAAAAAGACCTGGTGTATTTTATGAGACATTTCAATGCTGTTGAAGCTGTTTGGGATTTTTTGTTTTCAGTTATTTCAGCTGAAATTTTGTTTGACAATTCTTAAGCTTATCTGGCATTCTATTTAAACCTGTTTGTGTAATTCCTGTTAGTTTCAAAGAGGTTTATACGTAAAATTGATCTCTTTATAACCATTTAAAAACATATAATTATACCTATTTCTGCCTGCACAACAGAAAGGAAAAAAATCCAGTGCTGCTGATTTAACTTTCTTGTTCTGACTCTTCTGGTGTGTGGCTAGGCAATTAGTCACGACACATCTGCCTTGGCTGCAGAAAACAGGGAGAGGAGGCAGCAAGAAGGGGAAGATGGGCATCTGGGAGCTGAGGGAAAAATTAGGGATCACATGCAGGGGAGCAGCCCAGCTGCAATGAAAGGAATGTATGAGACTTGTGTGCAGAAGTTGTTTTTAGTGTAGTAAGTTTTGCACTCTGAAGGCTTTGGATATTGACAAGTGATAAAGGTGGGGAAGAAATGTATGGCAAGGAAAGTTTATAGTCCAGGATACTGGTTATGGAGTAGTTTGTCAGTCAAACATCAGGAATAAAACAGCCATCAGCAAATAGCTATTAACAATTAAACAAATTGTAATATGCTGGTTTCATATCTGAGAAATAATCCGTACGTATACCTTGCCCTCCTAATTTAACTTGGGTTCTTATTTCAGTCTGTCTTTAAAAAGCAAGAACAACACAGATTTGAAAATTTCTTTTACAGATTCCCGTACCTGAAAAATTGAAGTTGATGTTTGGACAGATGAAAAATATCGCTAAAAAGGATTGTGTGTTACGGAATATTGTTGGTGTTCATTGAAATCAGAAATGTTTTGGAGTTAGCAGGATACCGGATAGTTTTCAACTGTCTATTCAGGTGCCTGTTTTCAAAAGAGAGGCAGTGTCAAACAGCCAAAAGTTTGTGTGGACTTTGTCTGGGCTCAGAAAAGGTGTGCAGTGAATTGTAAATATACATATGAAAAGCAGCCCTTAGGTGGATTATGAAACATCTGGGAAAACCTATGTGTGACCGATTCATTTTTCCCTGTCATTTTCCAGGTTCCAGAATCTGCTGTGGTCCCGAAAAGCCTTTGTGGACAGCGTGAAGGTCTATAACCACAGCTACATCTACATGCCAGCCTTCTCCATGAAAACAGGGACAGGACCCTCCCTTCGCGTCTACTACACCCTGGAGGATTTTGGTGCCAAGCAGGCAGTCCTTTTTGCCAACCCCAGCTTCCTGCGGGACATCGGCAAGTTCTGGAAGAGCAAAGGTATTCACGCCAAACGCCTTTCCACAGGACTTTTCCTGGTCAGCGCTGCCCTTGGGCTGTGTGAGGAAGTAACAATTTATGGCTTCTGGCCGTTCTCAGTGGACCTGCATGGGAAGTTTATCAGCCATCATTACTATGACAATGTCCTGCCTGACTCCGGATTCCATGCCATGCCAGAGGAATTTCTACAGCTTTGGTTTCTTCATAAAAGTGGTGTACTGAGAATGCAGCTAGAACCATGTGAGGACCCTCTAATCCAGCCTTCAGCCTGAGGATCATAGGAGTTGATTTGGGAGATCCAATAGTTTTTAATTTCCATGCTCTCCAACAGAGAGTTCTGTTTTATGTTGATTGTTTTTACAGGCATCTGCATGGACCATAAAGATGCTACTTGAAAGCCAAATGGAATATGTCCTTATTATTTAATGCTTTATGGAACTGGGAGGGGACGAAAGTATCTCTCAAATCAAGTCCATTCAGCAGCAGTGGGAAAACAACGTCAGAAGCAGCACAGCTGAACTTTCTGGGGACGTTTTTAAGTGACAAGTGTAAAAAGGGCATTAAGGCTCAAAGAGTCATCGGGCCACTCACAAGCTTTTGCTGACAGTGCCAAATATGACTATATGTTCTAAATTCTATTTCATTCCAGATCAGCACTCTGTAGAACTTTCCTTTTTCCTTGCTTTTTTCCTCTGTTTGGGTGTGTGTGGGTGTGTGGGTGTGTGTGTAGAACAGCATGTGTGTGCCATTGACTCTTTGTTTCTTTTCCTTCTATTCATTTGTTCGGTTGTTTTTTTTTTTTTACCTGCCCCCTCCCCCCCAGCAGAAGGAAAAGGAAGGGCTTAAAAGCCCAAGGAGTTGGGTACCATCAGTTTCTCTGAAGACTCTTGGGAGAGTGAAGGTGCTAAGAATCTGGTTTAGAATGTCATAGGAATGCCTTGCTACTGGGGATGGATAGACCTATGCACTGTAGGTTTTATCAGGATAGTTCAGCTCATTGCACGTACAGCTATGCCAGTGCTGTAGTGTGGGCAACAGCTGGTTAAGGCAAATTGATCTGAAAAGAAAACAGGTTACAAAACCAGAAGTGAAGTGCAGCCTGATTTCAGTGCCCGCTGCAAGATTTCCACAATGACTTTCATAGCAGGGATGGCTCCTGACCTGTTTTGCTCTCCAGCCTTAGGGATTAATTCTGTATTCATTTGGACTCCAGATGTTCATGGACTGTTGAGTGTATTTGAGGGGTTCAGTGGAATGCAGAATGAAGTTCTTTCGTGTGCTGAGTCAAAGCTTCGAAAATCGTTTCTCTGTGTGTGACTTGCTCTTCTACTTGGATTGTAACATTAGCCTTAAAGACTTGTACTTCTCACATGCAATTGTCTCTGCTTAAAGAGAGTCTGGGAAATAAAACAGCCTTTGGGAGCACTGAAAAGCTGCACAGCCAGCAAGAAAAAGGAAAAAAGAGAAGGGCATGTATTACGTAAGGCAGCTCTGCTCACAGTGGTGAATTCTGTCAGTGTGCACAGTGCCTGAAGGACTGTTTTATTTTGGGTTATTGCTTGAGCAGCAGATGGTCCTTTCACTGTGGAAATGAGAAATCTTTTTGTTTGTTTGCTTTGGTTTAGCACTGGAGGACAAGAGGAGAATCTCAGCTCAGTCTGCAGTGCAATTTCAGCTGCAAGATGTTACCACCATTAACTCAAAAAATCCAGATCAGTGTTCTCTTTCTTATTATTTTGTTACTGAAAATCTAGTCAAGGTATTGGAACAACAAAACTGTAGTCAGCTTTCCACAACAGCTTTCTGTGCTGTTCTAGCTCCAAAGTTCTAGTATTTTGGGGGGTGTCTTCTCATGTGTTGATAAGGTCTCTCCTTGTAGACTACCAGCTGCAACTTCTATAGATATAATTAATTTTTTAAAAAAGCAAAATCCATGTCTCTTCTTTAAATATGAATAATTCAACTCTCTGTGTAGGACACTGGGGAAAAAATAGTCATGTTTTTTTTCTTTTTAAACCTATGTTTCATAATAAAAATTTTCTTTTGGAATATGGGTATTCCAAGCATAGAGTGGGCACTGTTTCATAGGATTACAGGGTCATGCTAAAGGGTAATGTGGAGATTTTGGAGTGTTCTAGTTATTGTTCTGATAAAATCTGAAGGTACCTCAGAGCCCATGTTACCTTTTTCCATGTTTTCGTTAAAAGTACTGTCAGGACACTGATGGAACATCACTTGATAATTCATTCTGTTTCATTAGTGCGTTATCTATTATGTAGGGACTCAGTGAGGAAGGATTTGAAAGTAAAATATTTTCCTTGCTGCTTGTTATGGCAGAATTTGACTGAGCTTCCTTTCTTGGAGACGAAGAGGTGCCTGTATGGTTTTTATTGGGTGCATCAATTTGCGCTTTTTAGTGCTTTGTAGATTACATTATCTGTGAAAACAACAGTTGGACTATGACGTGTTAAAATGGCACTTCAGCAGGATGCCAGCATTTCCTTGACAGCAAGAAGGAGCAAGGAGAGTAGGAGGGAACTGCCTCTTTGATGGTCATCTTTTGGTATTTTTACCAGTACTTAGGAATTCACTTCTGAACCTCTCTTACAGCTCTCCAACCCCTTGGTAATTATTTGTTCTAAGTGTGGGGAAATAATTGGATTAGAAGAACAAGGGGAAAACAAGTATTTTTGTGGGAAAATGAGTATTTTTGTAGGAAAACTCTGTCCAGTGTTCCATAAGGTCTGGCTTGTTCATATTCAACCAGTGCCCTGGATATCTCGAGGTGTTGTATTCCCCACCTCTGTAAGACTCAACCTGAGACCTTAGTGAGTCCCTTCTGCTGTCTGCAGATATTTGCTAGGAGACAGCTTCCAAGGAAGTATGGAGGCAGGATATACCCAGGCTGTGTGGGATGTGTGGGTGATATTGGAGAAATTTATAATTCTGGCTCTGTTCACATTTACGTATCGTGAGTATAACTGCATTGTACAAAGGGAAACACATTTGATGAGGAAGTAATGGCTTCAAGGGTAAATAATTTTCTGTAGCTTGCAGAAAACTGGCAATTGAGAAAAGGAGAAAAACAAAAATAAATTCTGCTTTTGAGAGGCAAAATCTGTTTTAGCTGGCCTGTCAGTCCATGGAAACACTGCCCAGCAGGTAAAAAGGGATGCAGGAGAGCACTGAATATCTTTTGTGGCAAAAGCAGTCAAAAAGACATAATCTAGCATCTGGGAACAAAAGAGTGGCTGTTACCTAACAGAAGTTCTGGAGAGAAGACACTCCATCCATGTGGAGTGTGGGGCTTGCCTTGTGGATGTCTTGGAGGAGGACAGTGTAGGATCCATGTGTAGGATCACTGATATAAAATATGGCATTGCATGGAAGGGCCTGAGAATGTATCCACCTTCAGGAGGGAGGTCATTGCTTGTGTTGATAAATTTGCAGTGAAGTCTTTTGAAATCTTAATATTTGTTAGTGAAATTCCCTCCTGTAGCACCTCTATTTCCACTGCCAGTCCGTGAATTTCCCTGATAGTGTAGCTAAAGCAGCACAAATTTACCAGGTTGAAAGCTACTGCAGTTCATCTTCAATAAAAACTGGTTCAGGCTGGCCAAATGATTTGTTAATGCTCATAGTTATTAATTTTGTCATAGAGCTGACAAAGGACAGAAGTGCTGGAATATTGCCCTGCCGGCATAGGAATCATTGTACCATGTTTGTAAGCAGAATAAATTAAATACCTTTACAAGAAAGGTATGCACTGAAATCACTCTTGATACAATCCTTTTGAGAAAATCAAGATCAATTTTTGAACTTGTGACAGAATTATGTAAAACTTTCTTCCCTTGTTGATTAAGAAGTCTCTGGAGCTCTTTCTAAATCAGACAAGCAAAACAGAAACCAGCAAAGCAAAATCCTAGAGAAGAGAGTGGGAGATGTGCTCATGAGAATAAAAATATCTCTAATTTTGGCACAGACCTTGTTATAGTGCTAAGAACTCTTGCTCATTAATGTTGTATTTTTCTATTTTTGCTGGAATGAAGATAACAAATTTGGTGTAAGGCAGCTACTAAAGTCAAAGGTCTAAGCCTCTGTTAAAGCTGAAGTTTTACAGAATACAGAAATATTGGCTGTTTTTTCAACTTGACTACTTTAATATTTTTGTTATTTTCCTCAAAATTGTGTTGTTATCTAGGCAGCTGAGTTAGCACCTCTGTGAGAGCTGAAACTAAGTAAAGCATCTGCTTTTTCAAACTGAGTGTCCTGAAATGCAGTAGTTAGGAAAACCATTCCTGGAAACAGCTTCATGAATACTAACTTAATATCGGGCTCACCCTTGCCTGTAATTAAAGAGTAAGGGAACTTTTGATCTAGAAGTGAGGAAAATTAAGGACGTGATAACAGTCTCACCATTCGCTGCCTCTCTGATTCTTCTTCAGCTTAACAAATTAACAAGTATTGGAAGAAGTCCAGGTTATAGGAATGACAAGCTGTTCTTTCCTGTTACTCCCCTCAAAACACAGATATAAAACGGACTAACCAGCTGCTATCTTGAATCATGGCCTCCTTCAGAAAATCATATGGTGGAGTTTCCATTAGCTGATACTTCCAAGTAAGCAAAATTCATCAGGCTTTGTCCAGAAATGCCTATTCCCCATCTCCATGGCTGTTTGAGAGGTGCTCTGATTACTGTAGCTGTCTTGGTGTGCAGTGACCTCCTCTTAATGTGGACTTCTATTTGTGCCCCAAACCATCATCCTTAAGGATCTCTCTTCCCTGTCCTTCCATATGACCATTCCCCTTGGGGATAGAAGTGTGATTTTTAAAAATCCAGCCATAAGGCAGCTAATACATTTTGTTATTTGAACCAGCTTTTCTTTTAAAGTGTTGACATATCCACCAAGCATTCAAAATAGCTCCAAATATAAAATAGTACTTCAGCCAGGTGTTGGTAATCCCCTCACTGGAGAAGAGAAAGAGGATGGAAGAAGGATGTGCTTTTCATGGCAATTGTTGTAAAATAATATCTGTTTCCTTGAATTCTCATATTTTATCTCTTGGAATCTGTCATATGTTTGGCTGAGGCACTGCCAGATTCAGGCTTCTTCTGGCCATTCTGAGTTCCTGCAGGACTGTGAAAACACTCCAGCTGTGGCTGTGAGGCCCAGCTGTGCAGGACAGAGCAGGAGCTGGAGCTTTTTCCCCGGTGAAAAGGCTGATTGTTCCTTGTGGCCACTGCTGTGGCTTTGCCCGGTGCGTACCGATGCCACCCTGACTGGGCTCAGGACCAGGGGATGCAGCTCCATGACCAGCTGATAATTACCAGCTGCATGATCCCAGATAATTACCCGTGGCATGATAAGTCCTGTCCTGCTTCACAGTCAGGAATGCTGGGCTTACTCAAAATTATGGCCACTCATCCCTTAGGAGACCAGCCTGCTTCTAGCAGCACTTGAAATCCCTGGCAAGTCTCAGAAAGGCCTATTAAAGCTGCATCTTAAATTACTGTCTGTGTACTCCCTCTGCTGTGGAGGGAGTCAGCTTTCTGCTGAGCTGAATATTTATCCTGTCTGGGACCCTCTAAGTCAAGGGAACCATTAGCACTCTGACCACGTAGAATTTACTGTTATGTGATGTCTTCACTTCAAGTTAAACCCTTTTTTCCCCACTTTTATTCTGGATTTAACTCCTGTGAGTGAATCCAGAGTGAATTTAAGAAAGCAGCACCACTAGTTCTCCGGGTTTATGAATAAGATATTGTTCAATAAAACACTAAAGTACCTTCTGTACAGTTCCTGCTGATTTCTAATTGTATATTCAATTAATTGTTTCACTCAGATGGGACCCATAGCAGAGATGAGTTGCATCATTTTCTGTTTATTGGAAGTAAACAATTACAGAAGCTTAATACATTTCAAGCTAAATTCATACCAACAACTTAAGTAATCTTCCTTCTGCAGGAAGCTTTGCTGTTGTGTGATTATCTTGGTAGTAAATGAAAAATTTTCACCGAAAATAAATGCATGGAGGAAAAGCAGTTTTGATTAGAACTGCACAATCTGGAGTACTGAGACCCCTCTTCGAGTCTCTACTCAGATATCTCCCAGAAAGATTTTGGTTTTCTGCAAAAGTGCCGTAATCACAACTTATTTTTATTTCTGTGTATGTATGTGTTTTTATAGGAAATGCTTGAGGTTTTTTTTATAATGTCCTGAAAATAAACACTCCTTCTTCAGGAACACAAGTTTTCTTTTTGGGTACCCATCGTATGCATAGTAAAACTGCCAGAAGATGTCTAGTTTTCGGGAAAATGCTGGTTTAGAGTAGTTTGGCAGGACTCCTTTGAGCACGTGAGTTGACTGCTGCCTCTTGAGCTGTGGAGTTTGGGCAAATGATACACAGTGTGCTGCACAGACAGAAAAAAAAAGGTATTTCAGCTGCAGCTCTGCCTGCTTGGTGTCTCCCACTGTTGAGTGATACTTCTTCGTTCTGTGAGGGCCCTTCAAGGACTCCGATCATACAGATCGATCATGTGTTGACTAGTTTTAAAGGCCTGGACTTTGTACTGAAAACTGCAAGGAGCATGGAAATGCCTGGAAATTATTAGGCATTTCATAATACACTTTAGTGTATTATCATTTGGTCACACTGCATGGTCTGGCTTCTTTCAAAACATATACATAAAAATCATTTTATCTGAGTATCCAAAAGCCGTCTTATCCAAGTATGAGACTTGCATATAGGAGGAGGTCACTGGAAGCTGACTGCCTGATGCTGCAGAGTGCACGGACTTCCAAAAAACCACTGTAGTTTTATTTCTATCAATAATGAAATCCTCACTGAGGCAATATTGGATTAGGTCAGCTTTCAGTGCTCTTGAAACTCCACTCCATAAGAATTTCCAAGAATCATTCCATGCAAAGGCAGAAACAGGAGATTTTTTTTTCTTGTTCATGCATGTCACCTTGCATTGAAAATGGAACAGAGTCAATCAGAGCTCTTACCTTTTTCAGAGGTCTCTGGAGACTCCCTTAATAATAAGACAGCACACAGTTATATAAATATAAACAAAATAGCCTGAAGTTTATATCTCAGATGCTGGTTAGTATATTGAAGAATTACTTTCAAATCATTTAGAGGAAAAAATAATTGCAAAAAATTTTACATGTGAAAAATATCCCCTATTTTTTTTTTTTCCTAAAATGCACTAATAACTAAAGAAACCATGTTAAGAGATCTGTGAATTTTCTCTGGTTTCCAAGTTATTCTGCACTTCTAGCTTTGTATTTAACTCCATATTTCTGCAAAGCTTCCAATTCGAGATTATCCCATGTGGTATCCATAGACCAAAAAAAAAAAAAAAAAAAAAAGGAAAAAACAAACAAGCTCAGGACAGAGGTTCAGCTCTTCTGAAATCTCTGACCATTTATGTGCTGCCATGTAGTAGTGGTGGCCAAAGAACTAGACAAATATCAGAAGGGAGATGAAAGCGTGAAAGGTGACAGTATTTCTGGTAAAGACAAAGGGATGGAAGCATAGTTTTAAATGCTTGGAACCCAAAGTTATTAATAGATGTTCAGTTTTTATTCTTTTGCTTCTCTTTACCTCAGTTCTTGTTGTACTGGGGTGAAACTTGCTGTGCTCACAAGTTGCTTAAAATTTTCTTTGCACTACATAGAATTTTCCTCTAGCTCTAAACTTAAAAAATTAACAGACAAAAACCACTTCAGGTTTATCAATATTTGTATGCAGCATTTTACATCTTCCTAGTACTAATTACTCTATTAAGTCATCATTAGATGAAGGCTCTCTTATTTCCACTAGTACTTATCCCAGAGTTTTGAAGTCTTTCTTCCAGTGGTGATTTATCTGTTAGGTGAATGGAGATTACTTTTAGCTCAGATGTTGGGAGAATTAAGTAACTCATGCTTGGGAAGTAAAGTGAAAAAAACCTAGAAATTTTATTAAGGTTATCTGTTTTGAACAGTGAAAACAAGCAAATGAACTACCCTTTTTATCTGAGTGAATTTATTGCTTTTGTGATAAAATTGTCCCCCATTGTTAGGAAGTACATTAGGAGCATTACCTTCAGGGAGCACCTGGATTGCAGGAAAGGGAAAAGCTGTGCATTTTTAATGAGAAAATAAGGTTTTCTCCTCTTTGCCACACCCTTCAATTTATAAACCAAATTGTCTGCTCTCTTTCACTGTTCTGACTCAATCAAATCAATAGAATTGCCTGGATTTTAACCAGTTGACTGTTCTCAAACCTGAGGGAATTCATCCTATGAAAATTTTAAATTATTTTAAAACACTACCAGATTATGATACTTAGTCAAAGGTTCCTGTTCTGTAATCTACTGATTCTTTTTTCCCCACAAGCAAAGACCTTGAGCAGTTGATGCTGTTTGTTGGTTGCTTTTGTAAGGCAAATATATCACTGCATTTCAAACTTCTGTCACACGAAGGCAGCACAGATTGAAATCAAATCATGATCTTTGTGATGTCCTTGTTTCATGGAAGTGATCCATGAGCTTCTTGATCTGGCAGGTATACTGTAGGAGCCAAGTAAAATGAAAAAAAGGATTTTTCTACACTGGGAAGCTTCACCATTCACTGGCTGTAACTGGGAATTAGATATCCTCAAGTAATTTATTATTCTTGATGGATCTGATGTCTGCTAGTGTTTCCAGTCATTGTCAAATAATTTTGAATTGATGGAATGGGATGATCTTTTCCTCCTGCTTATTGACTGAAATTCTTCTTTTCTAATAGTGTTTGCAGGGAAGAAATCCTTCTTTCTTCTCTATTTTTTTTTAATGACAATTTATATCTAATGTATAGTTCTAATCTCAAATGCTAGTTTTCTTTAGAAAGTTGGTCTTGTGCTTTTTTTCTTTGTTGTGCACAATATTATCTTTTCATAGCTGTACTTACGTTTTCAGCGATGAAATCTCAACAAATTATCCTCCTCTTTAAAAACTGAAAGATTTTCTGGCTTTCATAAACCCCAGTCTGGCTGTAAAGTGTCTTTGCGTTTTATCCTAAATAGAACACAGTCACATTTTGAATCTTTGGAATATTTTAGTGCACTCATAGTCAGTCAGGTGTCAATGAAATAGAAATTAATTTCCGAAGTAGCTTTCAACTTCAGTTAAAAACAAGGAGTTTTCTCCTTAATAAGGGCCTATAGCTGCCATGGTGATACTGATGCCTTGAAAAATCTAGAAATAAAACAACACACTTTCAAGATAATATTAGTATAGGAGGTAATATAAAGGTTGGTCTTTCTTCGAGGCCTCCAGGGGCAGACATGGAAAATGTCCACAAAATGCCTACCCCACCACGAGGTGAATACAGTTTTATAAGTTTAGCAAATTAGCATAATTGACAAAAATCACCAATTAGAGACATAAGTGGTGAGGCAATTTCCCTTGGTTCAACGCTCTCCAAATTTTGCCTCCACCCCCTGCCCTTTAGATGGAAACTAAACTTTGTTTATAAAAATATGTCTCGAAGAGCTGGTCTCAACCTTGGTTCCTAGGGAGAACCAAGATAGGATAAGGGCCTTGGAATGTATTTTGTCTTTCTGCCTATCAAAGCAGGGAAAAGTACCAGGGAAACTAGCTAGAATACAATAGTAGGCTGCAGAGCTACAAATATATGTGTAAAGAATATAGAGAATATATGTAAAAGGAAAAAGGCAAAAATCAATTCGGCATCATTTCCCCCCTTTTTTAGAGACTCACAAGGCTCTGCCTTGTCTAGTCTCTACTCCATATTTAACCACATACAGCCAACTATTATTTAAAGAATAACTAGAGATACAAGTAGTATGAAGAGTTCCTTTTATTCAGGCCCAGTTTGGTAACCATAAGGTGAGAGTGTCAAAGATATATTCAAAGTTCAGTGGGCCTTTTGAAAGCTACCTGATGTGGAATTTGAGTTTTCTTTCAAATTTCAACCAAATCCTTAATAATTCTTTCACTCTGATCTACATAAGAAAAACAACTAGTGTTAATGATTTTGCAGCTAGTAGGAAATTGAGAGTCATTCTGTTTAATAAAACTATACCAGACAAATCATTGACTTCTTCTTGTAAGGCCGAAATTGCATCTGAAATTTGCTTTTCAATATGTTCAATAATCCTTAATGTGATCAAATACTATGTTTGGAATTACTGCCCCATGGGCAGAGGCCCTATCTTTATCTAGAGACAAAACTTACCAGACTTCATTTTCACATATTGAATACCACCGTGACAAGTTGTTCTTATGAAGAGGTTTTGGATACATTTTGGACTAAAACCACATGCAAATTTTGGGACCAAATCTGAGCCATGGTTACCAACTGTGTATATAGCAGGCATGAAAGAACTATTTAAATCACATTATCTTGATTTGTATCAGTCTCTGTTTTCCAGTTTTTTCAGGAGCAGAGGTCTCTTAGCTTTGAAGCAGTGAATTCAGGGTTCCCTACTAGCAACTCTGGCTTCAGTGAGAGTAGTCAAGACTTTGAATGGTCCTCTCCACTTAGCTTGGCAAGGGTAACTGTCCCACCATTTAACATAGACTCAGTCTCCAGGCTGGAACGGATGGGCAGATGTGTCCAGTCCTATCGGTTTGGGCAATGCGATGGATCTCTGAAGCTTCTGCAAAGTGGAAGTTAAAGCTAACCCTAACCCTAACCCCAACTAATAAAAAAAATCATCATCAATACAACTATTTTTTATTTTCATTTTATGTCCCATGGAAGTTACAAGGACTTCTGAACTTTTCTGTTTCTTACACATACCAGACACCTAGCTTTAACCTGTGTTAATGGTGTTTCCATCTGGCTATTTCTGAAAGCTACAGAGAAAAGCAAGCAAACAAAGACACCAGGGTAATGAAAGGTGCCTCACTGTGACGTTTTTCTAGAGTGGTACATTTCTCTGATAATGAACTGTGAAACATAGCATGTAGATGATGATGAATGTAAAAATATGCATGTGTTTTTATTTGAATGTTGTGTCCCTGAGATGGATTATTAGTATGAGCTCTGTAGTGTAAAAATACTGAAAAGAGAAGGGAAGAGAAATGGAAAGAAGATATTTCTAGCAGGTTTTGCAGTGAACCACGTCCCATTTTGACTATTTTTCCTTCTCAGACTTGGACTTGGTAACATGGCCCTTACTATTAGGACAGTAATAAACAAACTGCTGTGTTCCTAAAGTTAAATCTGCTTCTTTCCAGCACTGTAAGGGACAATCTGTTTGCATTTCCAGCACATCCGATTTATTCCCACATGTGGGCTTATGGGGCTACACTAACGGGGAGATCAGTCAGGCTCACTGGTCATGCCATGCCACATGTTTCCTGCCCACATGCTGTATGTCTGTCCCTATGCGAGGAGATAAGTGACTGTAGTTTGGTACATTTTGCTGCTTATGGCTAAAAGCTGAAGTGCAAACTAAAACTTTGTGAATTCCCTTCCATTTCTTGTAGGCACAGCCACAACTTGGGGAAGTTTTGTGCTTGACCAAACAGAAGGGGGCTGGGCAAACTTTTTTCAAGATTGTTAATATTGCATTTACTTCACTGAGGTATTTACAAAAATCAGTGATTTCACAAGGCACCAGCTTTGTTATTGGAGTTGCAGCCATCCTGAATATCTGCCCAGCCAAGAGACCAGGGAATATCACTGGGGTTATCCCAACTCTCTGATGTTTTACTATGGGAACAAAGTATGTTATCTGAAGGCAAGCAGCCCAGGAAGCACTGCTTGAAAGCTTCTGTTTGCTTCTCCCTATAGTTGCAAGATCCTGGCTGTCACCTTCCCTGACCTACCATCTGTACATCTCAGACCTCTTGCTTTGTATCTGACCCCGGCTGTGAGAAGGGGAAAGGCCTCCTGGTGCAGTGCTCAAGGAAGTGGTGCTTGGATCAGTGGTGCTACCAAAACTTAAATGGGTGTTGGGAAGGAGCTCAGTGTTTGGATAAAACAAGGTGATGTGGGATCAATGTGTGCTTTACAGGAATGCTGGTATGCAAAGCCCTGGCAGGACAGACACAAGGTTTCTCCTGGCTCTTTAGGGACTAGGCACAGTTGCCATTTTTGCTCTCTCACACAATATTTCCAAAGGAGCCATGTGATGTGGGATGTCAGTGTTAGTTATTTTCATTTGTGTTCCTTCTTCTCTTGCCCAGTTGAATGAAAAAATGTGATGGTAACATGGTAGTTCAATGTCTTGAGGTGATTTTAAAGTAGATAAGCAAACCATTATGCCTCTGAGGTTGCATAATTCCATGGATTTGTTTTACCTCCAGTGCCCAGCATGTAATACTTATTGTCTCATTTCTGATGTGTGTAGCTTTATAGGCTGGATATCATGTCCAAATGACAGAAGCACTTTGGTGAACATCTCAAATCACTGTTTTTTTGGCACGCTCAGGGGCAAAGGTACTTGTGTGGAGTGTGTTAACTATCCCAAAGTGTGGTATTGTTCTGAGTCTTGTGATTAGGGTTTCGGTCTAATTCACTCTCCAATGTAGCAAATGTTTGCTGTCAGCCAACACTGTTACAAGGACTAAGGGAATCTCTTTCTTTGCCCTGCAATAATGTATTTTCTATTATTATGACAGTAGAATTTGTTCATTTTTCAAGTACTGTGCAGTGCTTATTTGAAGAATATCCCTTTTTCAGGTGGTTTCATGGTGACTGTACCCCAAAATGTCTAGATGTCTCTCAATAGCAAAAATCGCTTTGTTATTGAATGTATTATCTATTAACAGTATCTTGTCTTTTTCTAGTTGCATTTTACAAAATGTGCCACAAGCATCTCGTGTGATTTTTATAAGGAAAATCTTATTTATAATGTTTGTGCAAGTGGATAGAAAAATAATGATTTTATAGTAGCCCATGCCTTTTTTCATAGCTGCAGAGTCTTAATGAGCATGATCAGAAGGGACAGGCTCATTGTTTCATTTAATTTTGATGGAGTTTTCAAAGTTAACTATTATGTTATTCATTATTTGAAATTAATTATCTTAACAAATAAATATCGCCATTTTAAAAACTAAAAAGAGTATTTGCGGGGCTTCTTTTTCTTCTCTGTTCCTCGCCCTCTAACCCAGTATGTCCAAACAATCAAGGTAATTTTCTGTTCCTCTTTACATTTTAAACCTCCCCACTCCAGCCCCCTTTAAAAACAATGGAGGATAAAGGGTCAGATGATCCTGGCCACTGCAGGGACAGTTGGAGTAGGGTTCCTCAGGCTGGTAGGTACCAAAAAGCAAACATCTCTGCTTTCATTTTATTGGAAGGTTTATCCATAACGAAGGTAGTCTCCACTGAGGTAAGAAGGGAAGACAGGTGTTCCCTTTCCTTTAGCCGTGATGGTTCTTTTTCAAAAACCTGTGTTTCAAGATGAGTGAGAGTTTACTCAGTTTACTCAGGTGTAGGCAGATGTAAATTGCTGAAGCCAATCAAGAATAATGTCCCAGTGATTATGTTTACGCTAGAAATCCTCAGTTATGCCTTAACTTTCCTTCCCTCTCTCACACATACATTCATACTTTCATACATTCATACTTTCTCTGAATGTATGTTCCTACACAGTGATTAAATGAGAGTTCCTTATTCTTCTCAGTTAATATTTCTTAGGGTTTTTTTAATACACCATCTGCATCAAGGTCAATCTCTCGATTTCTTTCTGTTGCAAGGAGGGTCAGATGTCAGTGAGGGCTCAGAAAATGAGAACTCCCTGCCTCTGACAACTTCTGCCAGGGGAGCTGTCCATGGATAGAAACTTCTGTGCAGGATCTCTCTGTGGCTGCTTCCTTGTGAAGGCAAAATTGCCTTGGAATGTGTCCAAGTCCTTGAAGGTACATATGCTCTTTGAGCTGGTGAAGTGCTACTTGAAAGTGACATCTTGCAGTTTTTCCTTCTGGAAAGGAATCCTGCCTTAGTTACACCACTGATCCCAGGTATTTTTGTTTAGCCCTGTGCCTCTTCTTCCTAATTCTTTAACCTTGATACACTGATATTCATTCCTTGTATGAAAATGTTCTGTGAAAAAGCAAAATGTTGTCAGTATCAGGGCCTTAGTACTCCTTCTGTCTGGCTTTGACAGGAGATACTTGAATGTCAGAGGGACGTTCATGGCTGGAACAAGAGAAGCACATCCAGTGCAGAAAATTCTCTTGGTATCTCACTTTAAGTGCTCTTCCACCCAGATTTCCAACCCACAATCATACTCAGTTTGGACAGCCTGGTGTGACTGTTACTTTTTGGCTTCTAAGTATCTGTTTCCTTGATGCACTTTTCCAGTTCGTCCCTTCATGGCATTTTAGCAGAAGCATTGCACATCTTCTACAGTTTGATCTGGATTTCTGGTAGAAAATAACACTCCTAAATGCAAAGATCAGCTGACAGAGAGAGCTGCAGTGGTGTTGATGAGGATTCCCATCTGGTGCAATTTTGCCTAAGTCTTTTGAGAGGTTTTGTGGAGTTGATGCATCAGGCACACCAGGATCTATCAGCTGGCTGGGACATTTTGCTTGAGCCTGTTCAGCAACAATGAGATTTCAGCCTCTATCAGGTAGCAGATGATGTGCAGCACGGTCTGTCTTCCTAATGACCACAGAAATTGTACGTAACATGAGTAACAACTTCAAGAAGAAGATTTTCAGGAGAAGACGTGGGACATGGGACAAAAACCTTCATTTGTGATTTCTGCTGCAGATTCCCTCCTTATCCCCTCAAACTGATCAACCACTTTATGTCAAGCTGCTGCTGTTTGTCGACAAGGACCAATTCTTTGCAGTCCCTCAGATATTAAGGTAAAATATTCTTAACGTACTTCAAAAATTCTGGCAGAGAGAATTGGAATCTTGAAAGAAACAAGCTGCTCTGCCCAGAAGTTCTTCCAGTTGAACACTAGTTCCAGCTCACATTTTGTGTTGCCAAATGTGCTTAGAGAACATTCTAAGTGTGACCATGGGATACTGCATTATGTCCATCTTGATTAAACTGCTACTTCATAAAATATCCTCCTGTATTGTCCAGTCAGTATTGGTAATTAAATTTCCCATCATGTAGTGTGGCTTTTCCTCAATCTATCAATACACTTGATTGTGTATTGATACAAAGGCCTTGAGTCTTCTCTCCGCCAGACAGGAATCCCTGTTTACTTACTGCTTTTGATGAAAGCCATCCAGCAGCTGCTATTATTATCTCTGTTGCTCTTTGCTCTTCTCTGCAGTCTTTTATGGTCCTACTTCTTTCTTTTGAGATAAAAGGCTTAGAATTCCATGGAATCTCAATTACAAGGTTTCTTTTCACTGTTTTCAGTGGTTGTCAAATCAGGCCTTACTCATCTCCAGCTTTAAGCCTCTTCCCTGAGAACCTGAAGATCTGCAAGTCTGGTGGGCTAAGCAACTGAAATTAAAATTTAAAAGTAGAATATTTTTGCATTTTCTTTAATCTAATTGTTCTATTTAATTTCTATATGCATATATATCCTGTAGTTTGGTGAGAAAGCTTTAGATATCTAAAGTAGACTTCTGACAACCCATTTGGATATCTGCATATTTTTAAGAAAGAATGTTAGGACTCAAGAACTCAACTACTTTCCATGAAAAAAGTCTCCATGGACCCCTTTTGTAAAGAACAAAAAAAACCCAATTTAATTATCTTGAAAGATACTGGGAGGTGGAATCATTTGCTCTGGTCCACTCTGCTACAAACTCCTTTTATTTTGTAGGCATTTAACAGGGCTAAGATTGTAATGTGCTTTAGACCCTGTCCTTGTCTCAAAAATTTTGATCCAGTTCTCAAAAAGATCACTGTAGTTTTTTCAATATTTTGATGTCAGTTCATCCACTTTGTATTTTTCCTTTATTATGTACCCATAACTGAGCAAAAACCAAGGTTTTCTTAACCAGTACCAGCAATGCATAGATCTTACAAAATGGTTACAAACAATCAAGTACCTGTATTTACTGCCAAAGAAAAAGTCAATATCACCAAAAAAAAAAGATTCTTGATAATTTTCAGGCAGGAATCATGCATCGATTTCTTGGAGCTTTGTATTCACTATTTAGAATTACAAGTGGTGATACTTGCAGATCTACCTGTTGAAATTAATCTATACCTGTGTTTTTATGCAAAAATACTTCATAAGACATAGAGTACTTTCCCAAAAAAAGGAATGTTTTTAGACTGTGTTATGCAGGCTTACTACTAAAAAACATTATAGATGATGAGGAAAAGCTATTCAGAATCCCGGTTTTAGAATTATCTGCCATGAAACTAAAAATAAAATACAACTATGTATGCTGAATTAACATCAGACTCTGTGTGTTGTTTAAACTTAAAAAGAAGTATTCTAAAATAAAACAAAGTACTTGAAAATCAAACTAGTGTAAGATTTTCCAGTAAGGAGATGAAACTGAAAATATGCATGTGAGAAAGAAGACAAAGTTCAAAATAGTTCAGTTGCATTCTCTTGTAACAACCCTGTGCCATAACAGAGCATATTTATCTTGACTTAGTATGTTTTTCAGAGTGTCTTTTAGAATCTAGATCTCCCAAAAGTTGTTTCACTCATATTATTAAAATGAAGATTTCATTTGAAGGCTTCAACATTTCGGAAAAGCAATTTAACAAACATTATAGCCCATCCATGGTAGATCAGATGCTTTGCTTTCCTTACACTCCCCATCTCCAAATCCACCACTCATTGCCATTGGGACACCAGGTAGCTGCTAACAAATGCTCAGTGAGAGAAACCACCTTTGGTGACACACCAGACATGTCTGCGGATGGGGAGAGTATGACAAAAACATGACAACAAAAAGAAATCACAAGTGACAGCACCATGGCCTTAGGTCCGTTAAATGACACGACACTTTGGGCTTAGATTGCACATGGACTGTCAGTTGTGATTTAGCTCTCGGAATTATCACCTATCAGGATGGATAATTGTTAGAGGTATCAAGTATCCTCAGTGCTCATGTCTGATAGGAAAATGGCAAGTGCAACATTTTTTATGAAGGACAGGCTTGGGGACAGTGCTTGTGGCAAGAGGGCTTGGGAAGGCAGCAAGCTGGGTGTCAAGTCAACAGTGTGGATTTGCCATGGCCAGTGACCATGTAGTGTGGCCAGGAGGCAGAGGCAGGGAATTTTCCCATGCGGAGTAATTGAATCAGCATCTGGAATGCTATGATGTTGGGGTTGGGCCAGATGGCCTTTGAAAGTCCCTTCCAACCCAAACTGATTCTTCAAGCTATGAGTACTTCCTTTGATCACATTGCCCTCCCAGCTTGGGAACAAGTTACATGGTGAGGCTGCTGCTGTTTGTTCAGTGGGGCTGTTCAATAGCCCAAAGACCCCACTGTTGGCTTTTCCAAGTGCAAATGTTCTGACTGAGACGGAGGAGGACAGCCAGGCAGCGTTAAGGGTGTGTATCTTCTTAGCTAGTGGGACAGGCTGGTGGGACAGTGGGAGGGTGGCTGAAAATTGGGGGCTGGAGCATCTCCCTTCATGTTTCTGTGGGATTGGGTCATGGTGGGTGAGGGCTTGTTTCCCTTTCCTTTCCAGATCCTCTCCTGCTCCCACCTGCTCTGGCAGAGTCTTCTCAGAACTTTCACATTTCCCAATTTTTTGAGTACTTCACATTTCTTCTTCCATTTCATCTCCTACTTCTTGCTCCTTTTCTAGTCCCCTTTTCTAGTCCTTTTCTAGTTCTTTTTTTCTTTAGGGCCCTGCTGTTTGTAGTGTTCCCTGCCCACTCCCCCCACTCCGAGGGATCCTCTAAGCCCCAACTTGTTCCCACTCAGATCCCTACAGATCCTAAAGCTGCCACTCCACATTAAAGACATTTGACAGACTGAGGCAGATGCTGTAGAGAAAAATTCCACAAAAGTAGCCTGGAGGAAGCAAATGCTTTTTCATCAGTGCATATTCTGATGATCTGAACTCTAGAAAGCTCATGGCAACTGCATTGAATATAAAAGAGGTATAAATAACTATTTATTCAGTGTAAAAAGAAGAGATTGCTGTTTGGCAAAGAAAAAAGTTCAAAAGAGGAAAAGGAGTACAGAAAACCAATAATGCTGAAAAAGTGCTTTTGAAGATTATGCCAGCATCATGCTTCTGACAAATACTGGTATCCATCCATAATTCAGATGGGTGTTACCTACTGACTAAGTCTGTTATGAAACTTAATTTTTATAAAAGCCTGTGGAAGTCTGAGTTCATAGATCCCCTGGTCTTAATTCTGCAAACCCTGCTGGCACCAGGCAGATGTACCCAGAAAATGGAAACAAATATTATGCAAGCTCTTCCACAAATATCTAACACAGGCTGTCCATGTTCAGAGTTTACTGACAGCAACACAAACCCATGGAACAGGGTGGGATTGCTGATCTACAATACTCTGTGCAGAAAAAGAAGCCATGTAAATTAAAATTATTCTTGTTTGGTATCACAGGCGATGTCTGTGACCTGGTGTGTGTCAAAGATCATCTGGGCCAGCCTTTCTTCGTAAAAACATGGCCTAGACAAGACGGCCCAGCCCCCTGTCCTGTTGAATCTTATACTTGTCCACTGTTGATGAATCTACCACTTCCCTGGGGACATAACTCCAATGGCTGATTGATCTAACTGTGAAACAGTTTCCTCTTGTGTCTAATTGGATATCCATACATGTAACTTGTCCTCATTGCCTCTCATCTTTTCCATGGGACTCCTTGTAAAGAGGGAGTCTCCATCTTCTTTGTAGCCATCCTATATCAATAATATGGTCCTAAGGTCTTGACTAAAGGTTTTTCTCTCAGGACTGTAGAAATCCATTTCTCTCAGCCTTTCCTCATATAGCAGCTTTCCAGCCCTTTGATCATCTTTGTGCCCTGCTCTGGTCCCTCTCCAGACTGTCCACATCATTTTTGTGTAATGGGAACCAAAACTGGACATGGTATTCCAGGCATGGCCTGACAAACGCTAAGTGGGACAATGATTTCTTTATCTCTGCTGGTCATGTCCTTGTTGATGCAACTCAGCATCCTGTTGGCTTTTTTTTCTTGTTTTCCACCAGGATCCAGTATAAAATTGATAGTGAAACAGATTTGATTAGTAGGTGAATTTTGGGAAGGTATCTGCACTGCAGGGAATGGAGTCAGAGAGGATGTAAATAGAAAAGAGTTCTGCAAGTCCAGTAACTAAAGATGGTTGATTTTGTATCCTTTTTTTTTTTGTCTCAGCTGTCTGATTTTCTGGACTAGATGGGGCTTGCTTGGACAGGTTTATGTCACTGGTCCATTCCACAGAGCACAAGCCTTGTGTGGACATCCCATCAGCAGTGCTCCGTCAGGATGGAAACAATTCAGGCAAGATCTTTAGATCTATGTTAATTTTCTTCTTTTAGTTTTCTTTTTATCCTCTTTTTAAAAATACATTATCAAACTGGCCTGCTATATGTGGATGTGCACATAGATTTTTCCTTAATAATGGACTAATATAGGACCAACTACTTTGGTGGAAGTGTTCCTCACATGAAGGAGTAGGTTTTTCCAGCTTGATTACGGAGCAGGGCATTTACTATTTCATAACTCGTCAGCTAATATTTTCCTCTTCCCTTTTGCTTCTCATTAAGAAATAACTGTTGAAATCTGTCTCAAGATGTAATGTGATTACAAGGAATATGTTCATGTTTTAATCCATTTTCAATAGTTCATAAGCCTTTTGCCGTGCAATTAATGAAACAGAATATGAACCAGACTTTTCTGATTTCAGATGGATGTGTAAGGGGTAAAGTTCAATTCTGTGTTAAAGAAACTTGTGGGCAGATGATCTCAATTTAAAGAGAAGAGTAGCAAGATTTCTAGAAAAATTACACAGGATTAATAAAACTGTAAGATGAGTTCGAACTCAGTTCGCTAAAATCTCAAGGAGAAAGAATTAGAAACTCTATTTCAGTTTGATTTCAGAAAAATGGAAATAAAACTGCCTAGAAATAAATATTGAAAAAATTTTGCTAGTAGTATATATTTCTGTTAAAATTGTTGGGAACTATCAACATCCCTGCAAACCTTTAATATTCCTATCAGACCCAGATTATTGTTCATAAAGGGTAAATATGCATTCACCCATTCAAAGACAGACTTCCAGAGGATGATTAAATTGTACTCAAGTGCTACCTGAGCAGCATTGGAGAAGCACATCTGAAACAGAAATCCTTAGGAGAGTTTAGAGCTGGAAGTTACTGATACTCTCTAGACATCTCCTTTTTCAGATGTGAGAATCTGAATCCTAAATACCTAATCCTGACTTTTTGTTATGACAATGAAAGATTGAGGTCTGGATTTTCAAATGCAACCAGTGGTAGTTTAGGTAAACTCTGTGCAGTTCCCAAATTCAGCCTGGGGCATTTCTGGGTCCTGATTTTCAGCAGTTGTCTGCTTTACTCTTTTGAAGAACAGAGCTGCTCTCGGACAGGATCTTAAACTTGCAAAAATTGATCCTTGCAAAATTACTAAGAATACAGCTGGCTCTGAATGCGGCTTTTTGTTTTATTTCCTGAAAGAAGTAAATATCCCTTGCAGAGCTTTCCTGTCGTTCTGTGGGAGATGGGTAAACCAGCAAACATGGGTCTAGGAGGGCAAATCTCATGGAAGTGTTTCACCATTCACAGCTATTGACACTGTCTGACATCTGAATATTGGTAGTGGGGAGTTTGTATAGCACTCAGAGGGCCATGCACAAAGCGTTTTGTCTAATCACTTGCAAGGCTGTTTTGTGTCTGATAATTACTTGATTGTAGCAGTAAGAGCATTCACTTCAGTAGGAGGACATGGGTCTAAGTGTAGTATTACACTCCTGGTGTTTTGGGTTGTCCTCTGTGGATTCCCATGCTGGAGAAGTGAGGATGAGTTACGATCGATGATTTGTCACTGCCAGAGACTTTATGGTTGCATCCCTTCCACTAAACTCCTCAGTGCCTGGGCTAGCTCCCAGGCACAGAAACACAACCATTTATATGGGGAAGCTGCCAGCATGATTCCCATGTCTTTGCCAGCTAGGAGTCTCCGAAATGTTTTCCAGGCACAGTTTAGAAGTTAGGATAATCCAGGGACCATTCCCAAAAGCACTCTGCATGCCAGGCTCTTGTTTTGGATGAATGATTATAATAATTATGGATGTGGGCAAAACTGGCTCAAGGGAATCACTGGGCATAATTTATCCGTATAGGTGTAATCTTTGGGTATCTGTTGAAAGAAGGTTTTGGAAATGGATAATACTTTTAGCTTTGCAAATGTGAAGAAACTTGTCAGTAGCTATGGTAGACAAAAGTGAACCTAAAACTTCTGCACAGCTCTCATAGTCTTCTGGATCTAGAGTTGAGAACAAGGCCATTTATAAAATGAGGTGAAGTAGTTTGGGGTCTGTGTGGGAAGAAGAAGCAATAGATCAGTCGGAGTTTTCTTATTTTTCTTATTTTTCTTATTTTTTATTTATTATTTTTCTTATTTTCTTATTTATTTATATTTTTCTTATTTTTAGTTTCTAAGATTAACTTTTGACATTCCCATGATAAAATGTGGAGCACCACAATCAGCACAATATCAGCCATGAAGGCTGACTCAGGATTTGCACAGATGGAAACCCAGATTCCCAAGCATGGGCTTCTCATGGCTTGTGGGCTTTCTCTTTTTAGAAGATGAAGAATATCTCTTTATATCTTCTACCTCAAATCAAAAACCCATTAGTACTATGGTCTATGGTATATCACAGTGCCCCGGTTTGAGACTGATCCAAAGGAGAAATATCTCCTGATAGAAAAAACAGGATGTAATTACCCTTCCCCCACCAGGTTCGGGAAAAAAGAAATATTTCCTCGGAGGAACATGAAGAGGAAAAAAACCTATTTATTCAACAAAACACACCGAAAAAAGAAAAGAATAAGAATAGTAATAAATAATAAAAATCTCCCGCTGTGAGAGAGAAATCTGAGAAAAAGGGTTGGAGTCCTTTTGGGTGTGGTCTCCTTCCCGGAGCGCTGGGGGGGCCTCCCTTTCGGGCCGTTGAGAAAGCCTCTCCCTCTCAGTGAGGTTCCGGTGTTCTGATGTTCTGAACAAGTCCAGAAGAGGGAAAAACAAGAAGAAACCCAAAGTCCCAGAAAAAACTTCATCTCTCTCCTCTTCCAAAGGAAGAACCGAGCTGAGAGCTGGCAGGGAAAGGCAAGAAGGTGCTTCCTCCTCTCCCTGTCTCCCTGTCCCAGCCTCTATCACTTTCCAACAGCAGCAGAACAACAACAACAAAAAAACCCACTGGTTTGAAGTTTGAAAACCCACCGACCTCGAAGCACAGAATTGCCTGGCTCCTTTTTTTTTTCCCTCTCCCCACTCAGGCTCAGTTTAAAGACATAGAAAGGCATAAAATTCATTTTCTGGGCATAGGCAGATGATATAGGATAAACCATAAAGTCACTTCAAGACACACAGGATCACAGAATCATAGAATGGGTTGGGTTGGAATGGACATAAAAGATCATCTTGTTCCAACCCCCTGCATAGGCAGGGATACCTTCTACTAGTCCAAGTTGCTTAGACACCCATCTAACCTGGCCTTGAACACTTCCAGGGATAGGATATCCACAACTTCTCTGGGCAACATGTTCCAGTGACTCATCACTCTCACAAGGAAGAATTTCCTCCTAATATCCAATCCAAACCTACTCGGACATTTTGAAGCCATTCCCTTTGTCCTGTCACTCCAGACACTGTGAAAGGAATGAGATAGATTTGCCTTTACAAACAAACTGTGGGTCTGCTGATAGGTAAAGATAGATACTGAGAGATGAAAGAAGCAATGGGAAGAACCATAAATTCCATAGGAAAAGAAAAAGGGAGGGTATACATTTGAAGGAAATCTGTATTGGGTGATTTGGGGAGTTTGTACCTCTCAAGTACCTCAGCCAACTGGGAAAGAGAGAGGGAAATGCAGCCGGGAAATTGGGATTAAAAGGAGGCTGCATCCTCTAACAATTTGAGAGACTCCAGGAAAATGCCCCATGGCCTCTCCCTTTATTCAAATAAAGTAACAGGACTCCTCTGTCTCCTTTCTGAACATAAACCTCTGGTGTTTGTGACACCTGGAACTAATGTCTCTCCATCTTTTTTGTAGGCTCTCTTCAGGCACTGGAAGGCCACAATTAGGTCACCCCGATTTTGGAAGGTCTTTCAATAGCAATATTAGAGCTGACAAAATGCAGAAAGATAGATGCCTTGCTGAGACCTGGGTGCACTGCAGCAGGCTCATCCCTCTTGCATCTGTGCACATCAGCCCATTGGTAGCTTCAGGAGAATTAGAGACAAGGTGGAGAGATCCTCCAGTGCTTCCTGCTCTTCTCCCTCAGACAGCCAAGACTGGGCATGAAGAACAGCACCTGGATTTACTTAGTTTGAGGTAAATCAGTCAGAGCTTATTCACATCCCCCTGACTTACCCGTGTGAGAAAACAAGGGTTTTAGCCGATTTTAAGTGTCATGCTCCACCCTGCCAAGGGGGATCCAGGGCAGAGCATAGGACATCAAGCTCTTTGCGAAATGCAAAGTGACTGACTCCAGTCTGTAAGCCTGTAAGCCATTAAAAAAGGATCTGTCACAGGAGAGAAGCTCTCTCTGCAGCAGTTAAGATGACCTCTGCAGAGCAATTAGATATGCAAAGATTGCTCTGCAGAGGCATTCATCTCACAGGTCCTGATAGATGAATGCAATCTCTTGCAGTGTGTGGTTGCTACTACAATTGGAAGTCTATTTGGAGGCAGTGGGAATACTGCAGATCTCCTAGAGCAGTCGAGCTGTTCACACTCACAGGAGCAGACAGGAAGCAGCTCCTATGATCCATGAACTTGCAGATATGGAAAATGCAGTTAGAGATGCTCTGAGAAAGGACATGGATAAAAGCTAATTAGTGACTTTTTTTTCTGGTAAAACAGATTGAAAACCTCAGGAGGTTACACCTTTGGGCAAAAGTTCAAAGCTATCCCAGCTGCAGAAAAGTCTTCTCCCATCTCCCCCTCTGTGGCCAGCTAGACTCTGGGATCAGACTGAGTTTCGGACAGGAACTGCAGCTTGGGACTGGCTCAAAGACAGAGAAGCTCTTGTGTCAGGGATTGTCTCCTAGTGACTGGCTTGGAAATGTCAAACTGTTGAAAACAATGTATAAATTGGAGTTCTTCTGAAATATTTTTCGCAAAAGAGAGTAAAACGTAGCAGAATGTTCTATTCCCATGAGAAGATATGGAGAAAATCCATGGAAGTGAATTAGTGAATTATTTTGCTTGATTGAAACTTTTAAGGAAGTGAAAGAAAAGCTTAAAGCTCGCTGAACTCATTTCTCTCTTAAAGTTACACTGCTGTGCAGCCAAGATGATCTGTCTTGATCTATCTTTGATTTAGTTTGACACTTTGTAGCTTATCTTTTATGCAGATATGTTTCTTTAATTTGAGGTTTACTATTTTTTCTCCCTTTTTACCTACTCCTGGCACAGCTTATAATTGTAACTTTTTTCCCTCTCGTCTGTTAAAATGCCAGGATAGCAGCCCTGGAGTGCTCGTCCAAAGGCAGCCGAGAAGCTGAGGTCATCCACTGCTGTTCTGCTCATAACATCCATGTCATGACTGTTCAGCTGTGGGTACTACTGGGATGATTTATTTTGTGAACAAAATTGCAGTTTGCCTCCTTCCAGTTCCTAAATTAGCTGCCAACTTTAATGAAGTTAAATGGTTTCTAGCATAAAAATAAAGTACATCCACATCTCCTCACCTCCGGGTTATCAGCACCTGGATTTTCCATGGTGATGGATGCTCCCAAGGAAACACTACCCTCCCATGTTGCAGATAGGATGAGTTTTGCTGATCTGAAGCCAAACCAGGCGATTGTGCTCAGCCAGGTCATTTTTTTATTTTCAGCTCTTTAGAGAACAGACTGGGTCCAAAGTGTCCAGACTTTTTTCCAAGCTGGCAAGCCCTGTCACAGCTCTCGGGAGGCCACCAGTGCCCTGTTCCCACACAGAGCAGTGGAGATCTTTACCAGGGAGAAGAGAGCTTTGAGGGGAGCATTTACCAACACCAGCATCTTCTGCCAGTGAAAAACACCTCACATGGGACTGTGGTAGGCACAGAAAAGGGTGAATTGGCACAACCTGTCTTTGTTCTGAAGAACTCCCAAAACACACATGTGTGAGTGGCAGGGTTTTGTTCTTTAAAAGGGCAATTAAGCCTTTGTAATTTCTTCATATGTTATGTTGGGCAGGCAGAAGGGGAGAAAACAATGATAAAAGATTTATTTTCGTGTAGCCTCAATATAGATGAATGAAATCAAAACTACCACCAGGTCAAACTTGCTTTTGGTTACTGTTGGCTATTGCAAGGTTACTCTGATGAGACTGAAATTTTATCTATCTTACAGGAGCTGTGCAACAGAATCCACACAGCAATGGCTTTCTGAACCATTTATTCTATTCTACCTTCTAAAAGTGGTTCTAAATATGTGACAGTGGCCATAGAGGAGCCTTCTGAAGGAAGTCAGGAATGTCAAAGTTGGCCTTCCACGAACAGGAAATTATTCAGTGTCCTCCTCATGTTCTACATGTGCAGTAAGCACAACATACAGGCAAAGAGAATGATAGAATCATGGAATGGCCTAGGTGGGAAAGGACCTTAAAGATCATCTCTACCACTGCCATGGACTGGTAGGATCAGAGAAACACCTAGTTCTTAGTTTCTAACAAACAGGGATAGATATTACTGGCTACATGCCCTACCTCCACATGCTCTGTTCTGTAGCCAAGAGACAACTTTCAAGAGGATAAATTCTTACAGCTCCTTAGAGTATTGACATTCATCTCTTTTCTCTCCACCCCCCCCCATTCCCTCTTATTCCTCACTTCTGTTTTTACCTCAAGACCTAAGATAGACAGGAGTTTTTGTTGATTTCATTTCCAGACTAATTTGACACATATTTTATCTTGTATGATAAGACAATCTCCCACACAGGTGCTTGAATCTCTTCTGGTTTGTTGTGTTCTGTTTGGAAAGAAGTCTGAGAGAAAGTAAGGCAGTCTCCTGACTCTCATCCTGAAATTCAGGTGTTGCTGTTTTCTCCAGCAGACCTACACCATTTCTACTGTCAATGTTTTGCTGAGATGTATGAAGTCTGGACTCCCTTTTTGCTCCTTACTGTTGCAGTGACCCAGCTTGGGGCAAGCTGGGAAATGGCCAAAGAATCTAGAAGGTTTGCTTGTCAAATGGTTCCCTTGCTCTGTTAAAACTGTGCTGTAACTCTTTTCTCTGTACCCCAGTTGCTATGGTTACCCTTCCCCCAAGTTCGGCTACTCCCTCTGTGCCGGCCAAGCCCCCTAGGCAGAGATTCCTTGCCCCTCTCCACACATTCCCCTGCCCCTTGGGCAGAGAGCCCTTGTCATTCTCCCCAAGACACATCTTTCCCTCTGGAAACTTCTCTCTCACTCAGTGTATCATTGATCCCTGTCCCTTAAACTCTCCTCTGTTGTCCCCTGGTTGGTTGTCACACTGTCATTCGTTCCCAGAACCACCTCAGCCTTTTCCTCATTAGTCCCTGAGTTTTCCCTCCCCCTGTATAAGAACCCATGCACCACCCTATTGTCTCTTTTTCCGTCCCTGGTCACTCCACTGGCTGTTAGCTTTCGGAATCCACATGAGAGACCCCTCCTGCTTCTTTACCTCTACAGACACACAGCGTCATCGAGTAGCAGCCTGCCCTCTTAGAGGAAACCGCAAAGTCCTCTAAACTGCAGCAGACCACTGAGACATCTGCAGTGGGACGCGGTGGGCCTCGGCCAACCCCTACTGTGTCACCTTACAGCAATTAACAAATAGTTGCCACAGTTACACCAAGTGACATTTTTCCAACCACACAATTTGTTCTTCAGAGAAGTGGAATCTCCCATTCTCCCACTGCTCGTGCTAAAATCCGTAGCTGTCAGCCTGCACCCTCTTGTGCGGCTACACCAGTGGGTCCCTTTGTGGTCCCAGTCTTCTGACTCCTGCACTTCCTGCACAGAGGGAATTTTGAATTTGGTGAAGTATTACATTATTCTGTCTCAGAAATCTGCAAAGAAAATTTGATAGTTCATTTTATAGTTCTTGAGTTTCTTTGCTGTATCTGTAAATAGCAGAAGAGGTGGATTTCTGTCCTCTGGGGATTTCTGAATGCTCAAATGATAGTTAAGGTTGTAAATCCTGCCTGTCTGTATCATCAGGTAATTTTGAAAAATAGATTAAACAAATACATTTCAATTAAATCAGAAATCTAATAAGCAGAGGGTTTTGTTCAAAATATGGGGCTGTAGATCAACAAGAAAGCTTGCAGAAATATTTCTTTTTTATAGCCATAGTGACAGGATGGCTTGGAAATGACATTTACTTGTAAAAAATATCTTCCAGATGCTCTGTCTCAGGAACTATGATTCAACCAGTGTATCAATCTAACCTGCTTCTCAGAATTAAATGACAAGTTAAGAAAGTGGGCATCTTACTCTTCCTGTATTTTATATACTATATACTCTTCCTTAATATTTTAAGAGGTCTCAAGGAGAAGACTGAATTCTTTGGAATAATCCTACAAACCTTATTAGAATGATTCTTACTACTGTGTTTCTAAAGAGACAGTTACCCAGTGGAGAAAAATGATGTGGTCACTTTGTCCAAGCCAATCTAAGAACCAAGGTCAGTGCTGGGAAAAGAAGGCATGAATGGTTTACACAGCACCTTCATCAGTGTTGAACTGGCTGTGGTGCCTCAGCAACTGAAAGCAAAAGGATCACCTGGTTGTGGGGTGTCTCTGCTGTTTCCTCACGCAAGATTGCTGCCGTGCAAAGCCCATGTAAGTCATTTCACTCAGTAATTACTCCAGGGTCACAGAAATGGTCTCATACCTTGTCTTGGGAAGGTGTGATTCTATCAGGATGAATGTTTTTAGTGGTGTCATCTGAGGGAGAGGGGTGTGTATTTTAGCTCCGCTTCAGGAGAAAGATCAATTAAATTTTCTCACTGCCAGGCCAGGCTCTTTGTAGAGACTTCACAGAACAGGTCAGTGTTCTCTTTCCCTCAGCAGCACAGTTCACACCCTCCTTGAGTCCTTGATCTGCTGCCTACGAGAGAGGTAAATAAACTTAGATTCTTTAACACCTACATTGTAGCTTCCTCAATAATCTTAGCACCCTGTGCTGGGATGGTTCCCTGCCTCCCCAGGACTGAAGCATCTGGGACCTCTACCAGAGAAACTCTTGTAAAGACCACTGAACAGTCCTGTTTTTGTGGTTTGTAATATCCTTCATCACGTGGAGCTTTTTCCCCACCTTCCCCTGAGCCATCAAAAATAAGATGTTCTTCCAGCAGAACCAAAACCCTTCCCCAGTTTGGGTCAGCAGAGCTGTGTGGCCATGATCACGCTTACTGAGAAAACTGGGTTTGAGTTGTGATAAAGAATATAGGCTAAAGCCATTCATGATAAGAAAAGATGGAGTGAAATTATTGTATTTTTTATATTAGCAGCTACAGGATTCCAAAGAGGACTACTGTGTGCACCCCATTTCTACTCTGAAGCCATCTGACTTCAAAAAAGTCCCTGGATCTTCTTGTGCCTCCCTGTTAGCTTGAGCAAAGCTGTATTTGCACTTCTTTTCCTTCACAGAAGTATCTGTAGACCTACAATAATCATGCCATTGCTGCCTCACTAAATTTAAATGCAAGCTCTGTAGGTCTGCCTGTATCCAATGATGGTCTGTGAGTGGCAACTTTTCTGGCATTGGTGGTGATGTATTCAGTGTAGGGGTCTTCTACTGTCGAGCCCACCCTCCCCCCCCCCCAANTCACAAAAACCAAAGCTTACTATCTTTCAAAGTATTAATGCAGAATTAATAAAGAGGAACCATCACTGTTGGCATTTTATCCTGACAGAAAGCTAGACTTTAATTACTTCAGTTCAGGAAGAAGTTTTTATTTCTTTCCTTCTTCATATGGTTTATAATTATTTTTTATATGGTGAGCCCATAACATTCTTATAGATTTCATATGTCAAATCAGCTGTAATGGGTATGTTCAGAGTGTAGCGTTTTTCTGCAGACTAAGCCTAAACTTAAAACCTCATCAAGATACTAAGCAAAAATATAGACCATTGCTCTGAGCAGGTTTCTTTTGCAATTTAAACTTAGATTTGGTTTGTGAAGCCACAGTAGTTGCACATTTCAAAGTAGCACAAGCAACTTTATACTCTTACAGTATCTATTGGACATCCTGCCCCAGAAATCTATGTTCACACACACACACAGAGTCATGGTATATTCATATAATCAGTGATGAAACAAAAAGACACATTTTGACTTAGTTCATTTGATTGTCTCCATGGGAAACATTTGCCTATTACCTTTTGGCTATTCAAGCTCTATTCAGTGCTCCCTCTTTTCCATGCAATGTCAACAATCATGGAAAACCCATAATATATGGAGCAATTAGTCAGCTGAGCAAGACTGACTATGGGGATAATCAAAACCAGGGATCTTTTTCAGCTGTCAAGCCATTGACAGCAATTGTCTAAAAGGGTAAATTACAATTCTTTTGGTAATTCATATTAGTTTGGCCAAGAGCAATGCAGACGTTTTGCTGCTGTGCAAAGCAAACACTTGGAGATGTGAACAACAGGCACAAATTATTTGTCATTTCAAGTGGAAAGCATTCTTGGGAAACGTATCAAACATTTAACTAACACCACTCAACAAGCTTGAAGATCCCCACGCTGGTGTTACTGCCACTGCATATGCACTACTTTTAATAAAATACTGCTTTTCCAAATCACATTTTCCAAATCAGAAAAATTCTTATGAAAGCTCTCCTTTTGGGGAGAGCATAGCATCAGCATTTCATGAATTTACATGTCAGGGGAAAACATACAGGACTGAAGGAAAACTGAACTGTTGGTTCAGATGATTTTAGCTGGGCTGATTCAGGAGACAATCTCCAGCCAATCTGTCTTTGTTTCCATGGACAAACATAAATTCATCAAGAATTAAATACTTGCGATTTCACAATTAAAAACAAAACTGAAGGTCTGGTAGTCCGGGGTGGGGAGGGGAGAAATTACAGTTGACTGTCAGAAGTCTTTTTCACATCTCTGCTAGCTGAATAGGTATACAAGAGTGGGCTGGCATGGACCAAAAGGAATCCAGGATGCTTCAGTGGCAAATAACAGGGGTCCAAGCTAGGAGATAGAAATATAATCTAGTGACATTTGTTTCAGATTAAAAAAATTTAGGAAAAAACCCTATCTATGAGCACTTTCCCATTCCTTTTCTTCTTTTCTCTGCATGGTGAGATCTTGCACCACCTCTTTAGTATTTCCCTGTGAAAAACCTTGTGATGAGTTCCCTCACACACCCTTCCTTTCAAAGGCACATTTGATGCTCTTTGGTATCACTGTTCCTGAGTTTTTGTGCTCCTAAAAGACAATTCCAGCACAATAGTGCTTCTCTCTATTAATGTCATTCAGGTTGTATGGAGCCCTGTCCTAATGGGAATGGCTGAACACTTGCCTGCCCAGGGAAAAGCAGTGAATTAATTCCTTGTTTTACTTTGCTTCTATGCGCAGCTTTTGCTTTACTCATTAAACTGCCTTTATCTCAACCAATAGGTTTTTTCACTTTTACTCCTCCAATTCTCTCCCTGACCCCACTGGTGGGGGAATGAGCATGTGGCTCTGTGAGGTGTTGGGATTAAACCTAAACCTAAACCACAACACAAGTGCTGAGATAATTTCTTCTGTCTTTAGAAACTGGAGGGAATTTAATGTGATAAAAATACGACCAACGGTTTTTTTCCCCCTCATCTCCTCTTCCTGTCTATATGGACCTTATTTAGAGCCCTGGCAAGCTTTTCTGGTGGAATAGCTCCACATTGCTCCCATATCCCCACACTGGGTTTTTGTAAGGCAGTGGCTAGAAGATAGAGGCCATGGAATGCACAGTCCTAACCTTGACTCCACAGCTTGAGCAACAGATGTATTACTGAAATGTCTTTGTAGGGCTGATTAGAGGAAAAGTTGGCAAGGCTTTTGTAGTAGCAAAGAAATATTGCTGAAGTCTGCACTGTGTGTGCACCTCAGCTCTAGCCAATGATAGTTAAACTTAGGGCGCATGAACAGGGGTATTAACCAATTATGCTTTATGCTGTAGCGTGTGAACAATGTAACAAGCTATAAATATGTACAACGAGTGACAATAAACAAGCAAGATGCATAATTCATATTGAGTCATTCTCTTGACTCCGGCCGGATTTTCCTACAACTGGTGCCCGAGGAGGCAGGGACCCTCTGACAAATGCAGCCCCACATCTGAAGGCCAAGGCAAGGAAAAAGGCGCAGACAGGGGAAGGAAACTGGAGCGGGTGGCATCCCAAGACGGATAGCTGGATTCCAACTGAGTGCGCCAGTTCAGACCCGCAGCAGTAAGACCGCTTGATTAAAATGGATCGGGAAGCAGCACTCACGCTACTGACTGAGATACTCGCTAAGCGAGGGGCAAGCATGAGCACTAAGAAGCTCCATGAGCTATGCCAATGGGCAAAGGAGAAAGATCACTTAAAAGCACCTGAACTCCTGTTCAGTATAACGGAATGGAGGGAGATTGGTGACTCCCTGTGGGAAGCCACGCTGAGTGACAGTAAAACTGCTAAGGAGCTGGGGGTGACTTGGCGAGAGATCATGAATAATTTAAAACAGATGATGGCAGAGAAGAAAATGGCCTTGGTTGCATCCGAGATGCTGGGGACTGAGAACACCTCAGATGCACGATTGATCCGAGTGTTTGAAAATTACTTTAGCCGAGCGGCTCGCAGCGTGCAAGCCCCCATAAAAAATTTGGCTAGTGAGGTCAGTGCAGCTACTCAGGCTACTGCCACAGGTCACTCGGTGTCATCTGGTATTATATCATCAGGAGACGATAATAATACAGGGAGTGAAAAGTGTCGCTCTAGAGAGCCAGCCGTGTATTGCTCAGACTCCTCCTCAGACTCCGAGGCAGAGCAAAAAATGATGAGAGAGTCAGCCCCCCAGAAAGTAACATCAAAGCGCTCGGAAAGGATACAACCCTCCGACCAGCTGTTGCAGCAAGTAGAAGATCAGCTTGACAAACCAGGAACAGGGAACAGTGACGCAGGATATCAGCCTCAGCACAAACCCGATGCTCATACCAGCCACTCCCATCGGAGATACGCAAATCACCACAACCCAAAGTGTTCTGGTCAGACCAGTACAACCAAACGCCCGATGGTCCGAGGTTATAAGAGATGGTATCCTGGAAGGAGATTGGCAAGCTGCTTCGGCAGTTGCCATGCCGGTACAGATCAGGCCTCATGATATTAGCTATTTTGTTAATAGGTTTGCTATGCTTGAGCTGTGCTGTATCACGTATAAAGAAAATCGTATTTCACATTACAAATCAGGCTTGGATTGTGCAAAAAAGAAACGAGGGAATTGTAAGGGAGTGGCTAGAAGACAGAAGCCATGGAATGCACAATCCTAACCTTGACTCCACAGCTTGAGCAACAGATGTGTTACTGAAATGTCTTTGTAGGGCTGATTAGAGGAAAAGTTGGCAAGGCTTTTGTAGTAGCAAAGAAATATTGCTGAAGTCTGCACCGTGCGTACACCTCAGCTCTAACCAATGATAGCTAAACTTAGGGCGTGTGAACAGGGGATATTAACCAATTATGCTTTATGCTATAGCGCGTGAACAATGTAACAAGCTATAAATATGTACGACGAGTGACAATAAACTCATCGAGCAAGTTGCATAACTCATATTGAGTCATTCTCTTGACTCCGGCTGGATTTTCCTACAGGTTTTTTTGGCAACTTCAGTGTTCATTTGGCCACAGCTGAAACCAAGCTGTGGTGGGACCTGTGTGCCAAATTCATTTTTACACAGAGACCTGGTTCATTTTCAGTATTGCTGGGGCTTCTTGGCACCCCCAAAAGAGAAGGAACTGATACGTGATGAAGTGCAGCTGAAATAGGGTGGGATCTGTCTGTTGACAATGTGTCCCTGGTGTAAAGGCAGAGCCACACTGGGATGTGGAATTAGTAATTAAAGTAACTCCCTGGATAGACACTGTGCCACCCTTATGATCAGTGTGTTCCTTTGCAAGAACTAGCTTTTTCTAAAATAGAAGTCATGATTCAATTACTCTGATACCAAATTATGAGTTGTCTCCTAAACCAAATTAAAGCAAGGGAAGAGAGATACTCTAATTATTAAGCATATAAATCTTGCTTTCAACAGCCCAGATTTGCATTACAGTGCATTACAAGGTTGTAAGCTGTAGGTCTAATTTAGTGATAGAACAAACTACCAAAAATAAAAAAAATCACAGAGCAGATGAATCATTCTCACTGCAGGAAAGTACATTTAATGTTACAGTGAAATTATTGCTTTATCGTAATTTTAATTATTTTGATTTCATTAAAAAAGAAAAAAAAAGTCTTCCATGCTGTATTATGCAAGTTTAAGCAATAGGGATTTGAGCTGCAGAAGTGTGAGAAATTTATTGTTGTCAGGAAAATTAATCCACAAACACCAGAGGTTTATGTTCAGAAAGGAGACAGAGGAGTCCTGTTACTTTATTTGAATAAAGGGAGAGGCCATGGGGCATTTTCCTGGAGTCTCTCAAACTGTTAGATGACGCAGCCTCCTTTTAATCCCAATTTCCCAGCCGCATTTCCCTCTCTCTTTCCCAGTTGGCTGAGGTACTTGAGAGGTACAAACTCCCCAAATCACCCAATGCGGATTTCCTTCAAATATATACCTGTGGTCATGAGTTAGCAGTGGGTTTTTTGAGAAATTTCAGAGAAAGGCTGAAGAAAGCAATTTCTTTTTAACTTGTCTTGAATTCTAAATAGTTAACTCCATTTCTAAAAGGGAACTCTGTAGCTTCCCAAGAGAAAAAAATGTAAATATGAGAAATGTTTATAGTAAGGTGTTTGCCTTGACCAATGGAAGGTCTCCTCACTGTTCTTGTTGTTCATTTTTTTCTGGTGCTGGACACAGACACAGAGACACTCAGACACTCAGATACACAGACGATCCCAGCAGCTGAACCTGCTGGAGGAAGCTGCTTGATCTCTCTCTCAATCATCTTTTTTAATAATATCTATCTATATATCTATCTATAAATAAAGCTGCCTGATCATCAATCCATGAACTCTGAGTCTTTGTGGAAAGGGCCCTGGAACATAGGGACAATAACATCTCCTTCTACATATACTCCCCCTTTTTCTTTTCCTATGGAATTTATGGTTCTTCCCATTGCTTCTTTCATCTCTCAGTATCTATTCTTTACCTATCAGCAGACCCACAGTTTGTTTGTAAAGACAAATCCCTCTCACTCCTTTCATCAATCAGTGGAATTCCTCCCATTGTTTCTTTCACCTCTCAGTAACTAGCTTTTACCTATCAGCAGACCCACAGTTTGTTTGTGAAGACAATCTCATTCCTTTCACTGTTATTTTTTTAAACTTTCCTAAGACTTAGAACACATGGAATATAAAGACTAGGTCAGATTATTTTAAAATTTGATCAGAGAATCCTAGAATGGGCTTAGCTGGATGAAACACTAAAGATGATCTTATTCCCACCCCTCAAGGCAGGGACACCTTACACTGGACCAGGTTGCTCAGAGCCCCATCAAACCTGGCCTTGAACACTTTCATAATGGGCCAGACACAGCTTCTTCGGGCAACTATGGACATAATTCTAATCTAGGGAAAACTCATTTTTAAACATCCGGGGGAGAGGTGTTTACCTTTGGGAATCTCTTCATTTGAGGAGTGTTAGAAATAAACTCACTTTTTAATACATTTAAGTGGGTGTAATAGATACAAGCTATTTGCTAATTAAACCACTGAGATTAATTGTGATAGATACAAGCTGTTTAGACAATATTTAGTAACGAGATATAAGAAATATGTTGCTTAAAACCACAATATCCTGAATAAAGCATACTGTAAGCCAATGTAAGCCAATTAACTATACAAGGAAAGATGCATGGCTTTGGGTGAAGGCCGTGGAAAAGTCACCAAAAAGACCAGCTGTGAAGAGGAAAACGTCAGGCCTTCACCCATAACACCACCAGAGAGCTCTGATAACCCCCCCCAATAACAGGCCACACATGCGCAAACAATATAGGAGGTGCCACATAAGACCAGCAAATAAAGGGTATAAAAACCCCAGATGTATAAGACTTCTTTGTGTGCCATTGGCAGAGCAGAGACTCTCCTGGCTGCCCAGCACTGCTTTTGCTTGCTCATGCTTGCTTAATAAATCCTAAATTCATAAACCCAAAGTGGCTCTGGGTGAGGTTTATTGGTTGAACAATTTATAACAGTGGGAACAAAGTCTTTAAAGCAAAAGAAAACTGTTTATTTATAATGAGTAAGCTGAGTCGAGTGTGTCTTTCCCCCCCCCACCCCTGCTGGGAGGCGACCACACCTCATACCCTCCAAGAAAACGGAAATTTTTATACCCTTTCTTGGCCGGGGGCAGTACCTGTCCCCTTTCCCATAGTATAGGTGTTCTGGAACTCACACTCTCTCCCAGTCTACTCTTCTGTCCCCTCCCGTCTCATCCTTCTTCCCTCTGGAAATGGTGGGGACTCGGCGACCTTGAACG
>VZRF01007121.1:723-26255 GCA_013396875.1 Vireo altiloquus
TCCAGCAGTAGCTCTTGTCCTCTGGGAGTCCAGTAGGTAAGCACTGCTGTGGTGTTCAGAATCTCAGCTCATATCCAGGATGGAATGCTTGGTTCCTCCCTCTGGGTGGAGCATCTCACAGTGGGATGGTGAATCATGTGATAAGGTCTGATGGCCCATTAACAGGAGATAGTCCAGGAGGGAGTTATCTGTGAGTCATGGGGCAAGGCATTGATGGCCCATTAACAGAAGATATTACAGAGAGAGGGGGCAAGGAACACTGCCTCACCTGGTTTCAACAGTTCATGAAGATGGTAATAGAATATACTTCAACCCAGGACAGAAGGGAAAAGCCGAAATCCCAGGAAAAAACTCTCGGTCTCTCTCCGGAGAAAAACAGAGCCAAAAGCTGGGTGAAACACAAGGAAGGGTGCTTCTTCCCCTCTCTGCAGCAGAAGCAGCTATCTCCCCAAAGCAGAAGAACACAGACAGGAGTAGCCAGAGTGACCTTGGAGCACAGAACTACTTTGAAAAAGTTTGTCAGGCTCTTTTTTCTTTCTCTCCCCTCTCGGGCTCAGTTTAAAGGCAGAGAAAGGCGCAGGATTCATGTCTGGGCTGTCTTGGTTTGAGAGACAGGTGTCTGCTAAGGAAGGCAGGAGCCTTCCTTGGAATAAAAGATGCAACCTCCCTTCCATATGAATTATTATAATTTTGAAATCAAAGGGCTTTCAGGCAAAGATATGAGGAGTAGGAATAACAGTTCTTTACTAACAGATATATATAACAAGGCAAACAAACAGCAGTAACTGTGGCAGTGATAGCAAACCGAGCAGACCCAGAGCAGCCTCTCCCGGTGAGCAGGGTGGGTGCGATGTTCCCCCGCGGCTGCAGGGGGCGCTGCGGAGCGAGCTCGGCACCACGCGGTGATGGCGGAGGGGAAGTCACTGCACAAACCCTGGGGCAGCTGATCCTGGTGCCTCAGCAGGACCCCCGGGAACAGCAGGCTGGAACAGCAGGGACGGACCCAAATCCCGGGTTGTAGATGAGATGTATCAAACTCCGGAGCTGCAGCCGGAGCCCCTGGGACATCTCAGCAGGCAGGGGATGACGGGGCTACAGTGTAGCAAAAAGCTAGCAGCAGCAGCAGCAGCAGCAGCAGCAGCAGCAGCAGCAGCAGCAGCAGCAGAGAAGCAGCGGGGCAGGGCAGTCTCGCTCTCCTCTGGATGCCAGAGAACAAGACCCGGGCTGTATTCAACTCCTTTATGCCAGTTCCAATCTCATGGCATCTCTGCCCAGTGAGAAAACTCCAGGCAAAAAGAAGGCAGCCAGCTGGACTCCTCCCCCTGTGGCCAGGTCCCTTTATCTCTCTTAAGTACCCAGCAATTTGTTCCTTAGCAACAAAGCATGGGGGAAAATTCCTTTAAGATGGAAAAAAAAGGAAAGAAAGACCGGGGAAACTTCTAAAATCCCTACGTTGGCATAGAGTAGGTGATATGGGTTACATCATAAAGTCACCCCAAGACACTGATTTTGAAGTCTGCTAAGAATATAACTGTTTCTGAATCTCTACTAAGAAGAAAGTGGGATGACCTGTGATGGTATTTCTGAAACACATAAGGGCTCCAGTGGCTTTGGATAGCCTCTAAATACTATCTGAAACCTGTGAGCTACAATTTAGGCACAATAACTCAGAGTCAGAGAAGCTTGTGCTCAAACAGAAAGGGATTGCCAGAGCCCTCGATGGCTGGACAAACAGCCTAATGAGTGGGTCACCCTTTCCTCCTGAGCTGGAATTTCTGTAACAGGAAACACCCAAACTACCAGAGGAGAAACCTCACAAGAAGCAGTTGTAGAGCAGCAGTGACCCAACCTGAGCTGGCTTTGGTGCCCAGTAACTCCTACTACAGCACCTCTGTTGTCCCAAGGGATCACTTAAGCAGATGGAGCCCAAAGTCATGGGCCAGATGAATTCAACAGCCATTTTGTGGACATTTTATGGACATTTTGCGGACATTTTGCAGGGGTGGTCCATAGACTAAAGGAATGATATCTGTGTGTTATAGCAAAGAATGGGAAGGGAGGGGTGGTGATCAATGAGGTTGTATTGAATAAGTGTGATATCTGAGCATGATGTAAATAGTGTGGAATAAGCGGTCCAATGTGCTGATTTGAGCTGGGTTTATTTTCTTCCCAGTTTCATTCCCAGACTGGAATGGGACTGTGTTTTGGATTTGTGCTCAATACAGGGTGGATAATATAGACATGTTATTGATGAGCAGGGAGTGCACAGAGCCAAGGCCTTTCCTGCCCCTTGTATGGTCATGGTGGGGAGGGGCTGGGGGTGCCTAGGAGGTTGAGAGGAGACGCAGCTGGGACAGGTGACCCTGAGTGACCCAAGGGACATTCCAGACCATGTGACATCATACTCAGTGTATAAAATGGGGAGGAAGAAGGAGGAAGCGGGGTGTGTGTGCAGTGATGGTGTTTGTCGTTCCAAGTCATCGTTCTGCAGGACGGGGCCCTGCTCTCCTGGAGGTGCTGAACACCTGCCTGCCCATGGGAAGTGGGGAATGAATTCCTTGTGTGCAGCTTTTGCTTTCCCTATTAAATAGTCTTTATCTCAATCCATGAGTTCTCTTTTACCCTTCTGATTCTCTCCCCAGTCCCACTGGTGTGGGAGTGAGTGAGCAACTGTGAAGAGCTGCGTGCTGGCTGGGGCTAAAGCACAACATACCTACAAAGAGGTGCTATCAATGGCAGTGGTAGAGGGACAGGGTTTCTCAGCTCTGAATAAGCACAATGCAAACTGAGTGTAAGAAGGTGCACAGAGTACGTAGAAGGCTGGATGGGGGCTCACTGCATGATGTGCATCGACAGGGCATGTCCACAGGATAAAGAGGTTTTCTTCACCTTTTACAGCTGGTGTGCACATTTTTTCAACTGTCCACATAGTGAAACTCTGAGCCCACTACTTAATAAAAACTCCTTTTCCTGTGTTTTGCCACCAGTGTTAAAGACTATAACTACCTGATTTCATGATCCCCTGCCTGCAGTGCAAGGCAGTGTGGATAAGCTGCAGCTGTCTGTAAGGGAACGAGAAGTACATAGCTATGCAAATTGCCCTGCATAGTAGCCAGAATTTTGGAATACATGGGAGAAATGCACAATTGGAATGTCCAATGTAATTATGTGCTCTTAATCACATGTTGCTTTCTCTCAGCTGTTTGCCATGCAGCACCTGTTGTTCCAGCATTGCTGGAATAAAGGGTCGTTCTGCCATTATGATGACATTGCTTCACCCTAATTACAGTTATTAGCAACGACCAGGATGTGACCCAGGCCAGATGGCACATTTGTGCAGAGAAACACTTTTGGGCTAATAGTGTCTGCAATACTCCTAATATTTTTCAGGTTACATCCTTTTTCATTTGCATCACAAGGACTATAAAGTACTTATACATGACAACTCTAAATCCCTTATAATGCATCATGTCAAACAGCCCATTTAGTCTAGACTCTGTGGTATAAAGTAGCATAATACACTGAGGTTGCTATGCCAAGTTGTGTCAAAAGATCTGCTTTTTAAAGTCCTCCCTAACTGTACAGATGGAAATGGCACATTGGAACAGTTCAGAAGTTGTTGCAGTGTGGCATGTCAAATACTGCAGCACTATTTTGACAGTGAGTCATCACACAAGACAATGAAATTAGACAAATATTGATATGCCAAAAAGTTTTCCATTTCCTTTCCCTTTTTATTTTCTTCTTCTTATTTTCCTCTACCTTACTTTTCCACTTCCTTTTTCTCTTTCTTTCTTTTTCATTTCTCTTTTTCTTTTTCTTGTTCTTTTCCTTTCCCCTTTTCCTCTTCCTCCTCCTTTTCCTTTTCCCTTTTTCCCTCTCTCAAATCACCACAGTGGAGAAAGGAAATGAGGTGAGTGGGAACGAGGTGCAAAATACAGTTTGGAAGCAGCTGACCTGCCATTAACAAACTTTTTTTCGATTATGTAGGTGAAAACAATTACAGACATTATAGCTGTGACTTGCAGCAAAGGAATAAGAATCTCACTGAGATGCCCTCTACTCTTCTTCTGGCAAAGCCTTGTGCTTACACAGCATCTGCTCCAGTGCAAGGGAGTGAGCTGGAAGTAAGAGAGCAGTTTTAATGCAGGATTTCCTCATCCTTGCCAAGCCAAGAGAGACCTCTGATATTGCTTTGGGCTATTCTCTGCGCATAACCTGTAAGACTCAGCTGAAGAGGTGATACAGGTGTCTGATGAAGACACTGAACCAGGAGGCAGGAGTTCTGGACTTAGCTCCCAGTTCTGTCACTGGAACTGGTGTGCCCCAAGCCAGTCTCTGGAGTGGGATCTTGCTTTCACCTGCTGCTCAAATGAGCAGAAAGACAGCATTTCAAGCAAGAGACTAAAGGGACAACAAAGTGAATGTAGACAGCAACCTCATCACCTGTAGTAAAGATTCAGGATAAAATCTTTGCTTCCTTCACAGGAAATTCACATTTTCTTTTATGTAGATTATCACAGACCATGTTGGTTACAAAACTGGCAAACAAATTCTCATATTAAGAGCCAGTTCACATGTAGGCACAAAAACTGAGTTGACTTAGTAAATTCACTCATTCAAGAATTTCAGATTCTGATGGTTTATTTGCAATTCCAGGCAGCAGAGAGTAAACTAATGCTGGCACCTTATCTCATTTAAATGAGAATAGGACCGCTCTGGTTTGCATAATATACCTGTCTGAAGACAGTCTTGTTTCAGGCTAAATCCAAGCTAGTTATAGATCTGCCTACAGTGGGAAAGCACAAAACAAGGAGTGACTGCAACATCTATATTATTCCACATTCAGTTTCTCTTCTGCTTCCCCGCCCTCTTTTCCTTCTGCAGAAAGTGATAGTTGCCTGTTTGTAACTAGCGCTGTCAAATGTATGCCAAGTGAAAACAACCTAACTATATTAATTGGCATGCACATATAGCCTACCATAGCTTAAGGAGGTTTTAAAGGTATAGTTGTGCTAGTAATTATTATCTGCTACAAAGTGAGGTAAAAGCCATATGACAGAGAACCTTGTGCTCATTACATGTCATATGCATTAGTGGCACACAAATCTGAATCCTGACATCCACAGCCAGGTTTCTAAATGCTTTCTGAGGGCAAGTGAACAGCTACTGAGTCCACGTTCACCAGAAGGAGGGAGGAATAAGTGAAGCTGTAATGCAGGACCAGTGAGCTGAGCACATGCACACACTCAGAGACTGTAACTCAGCTGACATGCAGCTGCTTACTGTGCTGCAGTACCTTGCTTATGTGTTTGAAGCCCTTGCCCTTCCAAATCAGCTCAGAATTGGGATCAAAGCCCCTTTAACATAAGTATCTCCTGAGAAAGCGATGGCAAGACATGTCTCTAATGGCTGCCAAAGAACTGGGTAGTGGGGCACCATTGGTGTTGCAGAACTGGCAGTAGGATTCCCCCATGACTAGAGGTGTGGGGGAACTGGTATTCCTAAGGGCAAAATGAAAGACCTGAAGGCAAGGGGTTATTTTCATCACACAGGACTCCCCCTCATTCCAGGACTGAGCCACTCCAAGCAGTTGCCTTTCAGTGATTTTAAACTTGTGAGATTTTAAACTTGAGAGAAATGTATTTGTCCTCACCAATTGTCCAAATAAAATACATCTTACAGTATTGGCTCAAAATAACTTAGGAGAGAGTTTGTCCAGAGTAACAACAGCTGGTGACCTTATCCATCATACACTGGCACTGACATCACCTGTAGACATGGTGTTAAGATCTCAGCCAAAGTGATATAAGAAGAACTTGTCAAGTCAAGTCAATTAGTATGGGCAGCAGGTGAGGGGGGGATTCTCCCCTCTGCTCCACTCAGGTGAGACACCACCTACAGAGCTGCCTCCAGCACTGGGATCCAGCACAGGAAGGACGTGGAATTGCACAAGTGAGTTCAGAGAAGGGATGGAGCACCTCTGCTGTAAGGAAAGGCTGAGAAATCCGGGATTATTCAGCCTGGAGAAGAGAAGCTTTGGGGTGACCTAACTGTGGCCTTCCAGTACCTGAAGGGAGCCAACAAGAAAGATGGAGAGAGACTATTTACAAGGGCTTGAAGTGACAGGACAAGGGGAAATGGCTTCAAACTGACAGAGAGTAGGTTTACACGAGATGTTAAGAGGAAATTCTTGGCTGTGAGTGTAGTGAGGCTTTTCACAGGTTGTCTGGAGAAGCTGTAGCTGGCCCATCCCTGGAAATGTTCAGGGCCAGGTTTGATGGAGCTTTGAACAACCCGGTCAAGTGGAAGGCGTCCCTGCCCATGGGAGGGGGTGGGACAAAATGATCTTTAATATCCCTTCCGACCCAAACCATTTTGTGATTCTATGAAATATCACCCCAAGTGGAAGTGTGAGGAGCACAAAGCAAACCATTAGTATATATAAGTCCTTTTTACTCCAAAGGTGTGCAAGCTACTCTCAGTGATTTCTCATGGTCTCCTGTTAAAGACATCCATGTAGCTGTGTAGGAGTTTTGCCCATCTGAGAGCCAGCAGCTTCTGCTTAGACTGTACACACAGGAGTTATAAATGTAGACATGACCAAGTTACTTTGGGATTTCAGTGCGCGTATGTGTGTAACTTGTTTTCATATTGACTGAATGACTGTTAATGTTGTATGTGTAAGATGTCCAGTTTTCAGTTCAGCACTGAATTTATTCTGAGATAAATAGAGAGGATTTCTATATCTTATGCTGTCGGCTTGGTACTAAATTCACTTCTTGTGAACACAGTATTTCCACGGTCACTCACGGTGATTACTTTATTATGCACTTGTTTCATATCTTGAACTTCTTTCCCAGAAATTTCTTTGTCCTTTTTCAGCTGAGCCATTTTTACCAGGACAAGACACATCCAAAGTGTAACTAGGCTTTGCATTCATTAGAAATAAAACATGATAAAAATATATGACCAAAGGAAGCCTAACAAGCAAAAAGAGCTTTAAAAAATTAGAAATCATTAGGGTTGATTGTCAGAAGTGAGTCAATTTAAGGAAATTACATGCAAATGGGGCCCATTTAGAAGAATCCTGAAGAGTACTCGGGAGAACGGATGCTGACAGCAGGAAGAGTGGAAGCTTGGGTGTCACTCATTGAGGTATCCCCACCCCAGAGACTTGCTGGACCAAGGTGAGGTTCTGCAGCACAGGATCTCCCTGTGCCCTCTTTTAAACTCTCTCTTCTGAACACAAGGACATTTTCATAATGAACTTTACTCTGCTAAGGTTGGTTCCATTGTTTTAGTTAATTTTTGAGTTTATGTACCAAAACCCAGCATATTTTTCACCAGGACATCCCCATTCCCTTCTCCAACTGCCCAAGCAGAGTTCAATGAGGAAGCATTAAAAAGACACCATAACTGTTGTCCCACCCCTGCATTTTCCCCTGTATTTCTTCAGACTCAGTCACATTAGGGTGAGTCCCACAAGTAGGGCATCATGTGAGGGACACTCTAATTCCATCCACTCTGCTCTGTAGTTAAAGAGAGTCCTTCCCTCTGCAGGCCTGCCAGTGGAGCTTCTTGCCAAGTTCACATACACAAAAATTAATGACAATTAAGAAAGCTAGACTGTCTCAGTGGGAGGGAATTTAGCTCCATGGCAAAAAAAGAAAGCAGCACCTGTCACAGGGCTGCAGCTGCCAGATGGGCTGGGAAGCAGATTTGGTGAGGACTGAAAGTGGCACATCCTTGCTCCTCATGCCAGGGAAGAGCAGGGAGCCTGTGCCACTCCTTCCTTGAGACATTTATGTGGGCCAGGAAAAGGAACCTCCTGGGATGTTTCTTAGCCTTTGAGGGCTAAATACAGATTACTTGCTTATTGCCCTAAACCTTGAGATTAATGGGTGACCTAATCTCCCATGATTTTATTCAGCATGGAAAGTCCATCAGCACCTGAAGCCTGGAGTGCATACATCCTCACTGAATTTTGGCTCTGGTGGAGTATAATAAATAATTTTGTATTTTTGCAGCAGAACTTCAAGACAGCAATAATGCTTCCATTTTCAGTGGTCACCACAGAACCAAGTAAATATTTTATCAGTGTTTTACAAAGCAGACTCAATAACAGTACATTTATTAACAGTGTTAGCAGTGTTACTATTAATTTTTCATGTGCTCCTGAAGCATAATTAATAAAGCCCTGCTACCTCTCAGACCCCAGTGCAGGTAGTTTCATGCTTTAGAATGAGTTTCTTGCATGAAGAAGGACATGAGGACAGGAGGAGGAGGCCAGATGCTCAGTGTAGTCTCCATTTCCAGAGCTTGATGAAGAGTATCAGAATGACCTCCTGGCCGGGGCTATGAATTTGCTGCACAGGTAAGTTGATCTGTCTGACTTGAGGTAAAAGGGGATTGTGTGGGCGTGTGTTGGTACAAAAGGGTCCTGGTCTCTGTGCTGCTGTAATTAGAGGTGCTGTGTGCCACCTGCATCAGCCAAAAGGATTCCAGCTTCTTTCTGCCCCATACGGACCCTCAACTCCCCCTACTCCATATCCCAGTATTTGGCTGGTAGCTGAGTGAAGGTCAGGTGCAAATTTGCAGACTGGAAACCTCCCTTATGGTCACTGTCCTGGGTGAAATCCAGCACAGGAGAGGCTGCTGTGCTGAGTGTGTTTTCAAGTGCTGCTGGTGATACATTTATGTTTCACTCCTTGAGTCTCAGCATCTGCTGGAGCACCAGGTGGCCCATAAGGCCACACCAGGTGGCCTATGGAACAGATGCTATATGGAAAACAAAATGTTTAAAACAGATTAAACTCTTCCTACATTGAGCCTTTCCTATCATTTTCTTTGTCTAAAAATATTAAAAAAGAGAGGGAGAAAAGGAAAAGGCAAAGAAATTAAAAGCATGGTTGTAACCAGGGCATCAGCCCAAGCATGCAAAACTGAACCATTAGCTTGAACTTTTTCTTGTCACTGGATTGAAGTGGAACCAGGACACAGATGACACTAAGTCTGACCTGAAAAAAAATGAAGTGATCCCGCTTACAGCATTTATAGAGGGTTTTTTGGAACCACCAAAGCAACATAAGTAGAATTTCCAAAGCATGTGAGTCACAGATCCTAGAAATGATTAGGTACTTTGCTAAGCTGGGTGATAACCTCCTATTAATCTAAAAATATGCCAGTAGAAGGCAGATGTGTAAGGATACCTGAACATTTGAACCTGGATAACTGGAGTTCTTTGAAGAAAGTTTCATTTATATATGTGTTCCTTGGTTCCGCTTGTGCTCAGTGTAAGTGGTCAAATATGTTTGCTCTTCTCGGAAATAGCTGTTTTCCATGAGAAATTAATCCTCTTTTTAATCAAGTCTGCTCTTGAATTCTGTACAAATGATTCCTTGGAGAGCATTTGCAATGCCCTGCAGTTGCTTGCCCCTTCGCTCACCCACCTCAAAACCAGCCTAACAGCAATATTTACCTCCCTGACTCCCTGAAGTTTTGTGAAACTTCATTTAAGAACATTTTCAAAGCACTTTGAGATTCTTAAATGAAGACTGTCCAGACAGTATCAAATTCAATTACACTAGAAAGTAAAAAGCCATGATTTAATTCTTAGCATCTGAGTAAAACTCAATCTAAAGAATACATATTACACCAGGAGACCAAAACCAAAAACCACAATTCAAGAGGTGGAGCTGTGAACACAGTTAATATGATAAGTGGTTTTGTATTATTTACCTCAAATAAATTAGTTATGGCTTGTCAAATAAAATCTGTGGCTCAGCATGTGGATAACAATGGAGAAGTGAGGTACAAACATGCCTCATTACAAACTGAGCAGCTTTTCTCAGCTAGAGGACTTGAGGCCAGCAACATCCAGCACCTTGCAGCAGATGATAGAGGGTTAGGCAACAGGAACAGAAATTTGTTGCCAGGCAGTATCAGGAAGTCCCTATTTGGAAAGAAATGGTTTTTATTTCTTCAGTGAAAAAGTACATTATTAATGAGATGTAATTTCAGGTAAAATTGGCCAAGAGAATTTAAAAACTTTCTCACCCTAACATAAAACGTGATTTCTGGATTGTCATCAAAAAGTGAGAGGCAAGAAGATGACAAGTGCACCTGTGTCAAAGCATTACCAAAGAGCTCAAAGTTTGAAGTTTGCTGCTTTCCTTTGTTTTTCTTTCCACAGCTCTTCCAGGGAAATACATGACTACCTGACATAAACCATTTGACCTGAAGATTTATGCCATTTCCCTATTGCTCATGTAGTGGGCACAGGGCCCTGGCTCAGTAATTTACTGTGAATCTGGCTTTTGGTAATCAAACCTGTCCTGGCAGTGTAACATGGGGATGCTCATCTCATATCAGCTCAGCTCACTGCTTCCTGTGGCTGGGGAAGAATTTGGGATCTTTGTAACCCACCTAAAGCCAGCAGTAAAAGAAAAAGCTCACAAAAACTCCTCATGGCTTGTCTTCTTGTTTTCTCAAGGGTTAGAATGAGCAGCACAAGCAACAATTTCTGTACATCAATGACTTAGGTTTTGTTTAAGAATTACACAGACAGAGCTATGCTGACCTGCTCAATGAATTAACAGCTCCTCTTGGACAGACACGCAGCTGCTTATACAGTACAACTCAGCCTTGGCAAGTTTCAGTTGGTATTATGCATCAGGTGAAAATAATTTTGGCCTTGAAATAAGTTCAAATAAAACAAAATAAAATAAAATAATTTTTTTTGTTGATACTTCTACTTTCTGCTTCTCTGATTTTTCAGAGCTTATTGTTATTTCTTGAGTCTACAAAGAGCAAAGAGCCTTTGCTAAGTGTGTTGACAGTTCCTGAGAGGAATTGCTCCTTTCAATCAGTTTTGCTCTGAGGCCCATCTGGGATGGAGGGAATGTCACACAGTCTACAGGCAGAGCTAACCCATGTCATGTGGGAAGAGTTTTATTTGTGTCTTGACTGAATATTTCAGTGGCTGGTTTTGCTCTTATTAGTGGCCTTTAGTGGCTGCTAATAGTGGCTGGTTTTGCTCTTATACCCTAGACATTTATCTCTGAGGACTGCCAGGTACCAGGTGGGTTTTTCTGAAAAGGATCACTTAGGGGATTGATTCCTGGTGTCCCAATTTTAAAGCACGAACTTTATAAGTACATAAATATTCAGAAAGGTCAAAATTTATGAGGCAGTCTTAACTCTTATCAGCATGCTGGTGCTGTAGCTTACAAGCTAATGAAACCTTTGTCTGAGCATGTGATGTTTGTGCTTTTTTGGGTTATTCTATCACAACTGCTTTTATTTAACATTGAAATAAGAAGACTCAAGGGCATATTTATGATCATACTTTCATACAGAACTATTGTGTTCCTCTTTTTTAGCAGAATACACTAAAAAAATCTTTGCCTCTGCAAAGATGGAGATTAGGAAGAAATTCTTCCGCCCAGCCATTGTACAATCGTCTAAGTGCATTACTGCTAGGGTTTTTTTGTGGTTTTTTTTTCCTGCAAATTCTGATGGACCACACAAAGAAGCTAAAGATATCTGGCATGAAGCTGATTATGAGTTCTTAATTCAAGAACAATAATTAGCCAATTTACAAAAAAAAAAAAGCTGTAGTGTTACTAGGCTTGCAATCTCTCTGATTTTCCTTACATTTCAATGCTAAACTTGTCTTTTACTTATGAGAGGTGATAATGGAGCTGCAGTTCATAGATTCGCATGAGAAGTGGTCCCAATTATTTACCTAGGTAGACAACATGTAAGGCATAAACTCAATGTTTTTGTCCAAATGAATATCAAAACTTTGGGAGGTACCGTTGCCCTTCTCTCTAGAGACTTTCCTGTTGCAATTGGTAAGGAAAGGCATGGCCACCCCAACCCCTACATGACTTCCTTGAGATGCCTCTTAGCAAGCGTTTCTGGAGATGTACTGCCCTAGGACCAGCCCACTCAGATGAAAGAGTTTCTCTGTTCTACCATGGTTTATGGAGAAGAGGCACTCTTTTGGCTCTTCACAAATAACTGGGTGTCTCTTGATGCTGAAGATGCACCACCATGCTCACCCATTCGTTCCTCAGCCAGGCAGTGGGCAAGTAATCTTGCCCAGCCACTTTCCTCCCAAAACAGGTCCAACAGCTATTGCTGAAGAACCATGGATAGTCAGAAACAGCAGAGTTTTCCTCACAGGAAAGGTTAACAAGGATGAAAGCAAGTGCTTCCTCAACTTCTTCCATGGAAAACTTCAGCTTTTCACAGTCGAAAGTCTGAATGCTCTCATTTGAAAAACCAGAGGCATCTACAATCAGTTCTCCGGTGACTGCTGTGATGAAGGAATGACATGGACCTCTTGGAGAGAGTCCAGAGGAGGCACCAAAATGATCAGAGGTGTGGAGCACCTCTGCTGTGAGGAAAGGCTGAGAAAACCGGGATTGTTCAACCTGGAGAAGAGAAGCTTTGGGGTGACCTAGCTGTGGCCTACTACCTGAAGGGAGCCAACAAGAAAGATGGAGGGAGACTATTTACAAGGGCCTGAAGTGACAGGACAAGGGGAAATGGCTTCAAACTGACAGAGAGTAGGTTTACACGAGATGTTAAGAGGAAATTCTTGGCTGTGAGTGTAGTGAGGCTTTTCACAGGTTGCCTGGAGAAGCTGTAGCTGCTCCATCCTTGAAACTGTCCAAGGCCAGGTTAGAGCAGCGTGGTCTAGTGGAAGGTGTCCCTGCCCATGGCAGGGATGGGCTTTAAGGTCCCTTCTAACCCAAACTATTCTAGGATTCTAGAGGTTCTATGGTTCTATGAGGGACTACATGACCGTTGTAAAGTTAAAGTATTACCCACAGCAAACTAAACCACACATTTTCAGCATTAAGAGAAGAAATGCCAAACAGACCATTGCTGTGATGCCTGAAATTTCCTTGGTCCCGACCAAAGCAGGTAGGTGAGCCCATACAAGTCAAAGGCACAACCATCTGCTTGCAGAGCCATGCTACCTTACACAGACCTTGTTTAAGAGCCTTTTTTTCCCAGGCACAATTAATACAAATACAGCTGTATTTGATTTTCTTACGGTATGACTCACCTGAGTTTTAGCAAGGCTGCAGGGGAGCATCAGGGGAAGTACAGTTCAAGTATTCCCACATTGCTGTTTTTCTCTGTGAGACAGACTTCATGCCCCACCATCGAGTGGTGGCCAGAGAATCCCATTCTGCCCATCAGTAAGTAGGTCAATAAAAAAAAAATCCTTTTTCCCCCTACTGTGAAGTTTCTTCTATCAAGTACATTGTATCATGTTAAACTGAAGTCTAAACTCAATCTCCTGCAGAAAATTAGTGGACGGTCAGTTTAATTTCAATTTTTCAGCCAATCCAGAGTGTGAAGAGAATTTTGCCCCTAATGATTCCATTTTCTGGGGCAAGCTCATCAAAAACCAGCAATGGTTAAACAGTGTATGTATTGTATGCAGTGTATTATCAAGTGCTCAAATGCAGTAAAATACATGTTAAATGTTTCTATGGCCTGACAGGGGCCTGGATAAAAGAAAAGAAAGAAGCAAAGGTTTCGTATTACTGTATCCCTGGCTCTCATGACAATAAACAGTTGTGTTCTCTAGAACCTTTCCCAAACTTTGCTGCCAGTTTTGAATTTTAACCTTGAGCCTTTAATGAATTTATCATGCGCTAAGGAAATTCAGTCCTTCCCAGTCAAAGTCTGGAAGCATCAGTTACTGACCCTTTTTGGAAGCAGTTACATTTTGATCTTTGCCTAATAAACTCACTCTTGTCTCGTGGGTAGCATACCAACTTTCAGATATTCCCAGTTTCTCTTAGATCATCAGTCCATAAATCCAGATGAATCTACACATTAATACACTTTTTTATCCTAAATCTTGGCATGTAACTGTGCTAGCAGTTTCCTTTTTTTTCAAGTCCCCACTCCCACTTCAACAAGAGTTTTGTCCTTGTAAAAGCCTTAGGCATAAATGAGCTTTTTATATTTGTATATTCTGTAAAACTGTGAGATTACTTGCAAGGAGATAAAGATTTGAGGATAGATATAGCACTTAATGTCTGGTTGGGATATTTTGGGCACAGACAAACAGATGCAATCAAATTTAACACTCACTAAATATATCTATCTTGCCTTGAGTACTTGTTATTAAAGTCCAAAAATAAATGAAAACATGCAGATATAAAATTAAATTAAATTCTGCAGATTTAAAATAGAAGTGGAATCTGGAAGCTGTAGTTTTTCTTATCATACAGTACTGAAGTGGTTAAGGGTTTTTTCTGAAGAACTTTAGAGGCACAATGGAGAGGCACAGAATTATAAATACGAAGGTTAAATTTGTGTTGGCTTTGCTCCCCCTTCCCATAGGAGCACAGATGGTAAAAACCTTAAAGCTACCCCTACTATTATTATGGAATAAATGAATTATCAGGTTTCTCCCTCACAATGCTAACTATGGAAGGCAACTTCCTACTCACATCATGATGATGAAGATTATTTAAATGAAGAACTCTTGTTTATTTGATCTGAAAAAAATAGAAAAAAGAAGAAAAAAAGAAAGAAATAAAGAAAAAGACATCTTTAGAAATCCTGGATCACCCTTTGGACTTGGAGTAATTGCCCTCAGCTTCTAAGAATTGCTGGTTATTTGTTGTGGTGGCCGCAAGAGGTCATGATACTGCAGAAGTGGCATTCCTGAAGGGAGGGCAAAGAAAAAAAGAAATCAGACTTGTGTGTAGTTTCCTGGGAAGATAGGCAATGTGAATTAAGGCATAATGAAAACAAGGCAACTCAAAGTACTAAAAACATACTGGAGGGAAATATTCTCTCTGATGCCGTGATTAAAATAATCTATTGGAAAAGATGAACCCCATTCTACTCAGTCTTCTGCAAGCTTCAGTGAGGAGTTAAGACAACCCTAACTAACATTAAGACCCTGGTAGGCTTCAGGAAAGCATCTCTCTTCACACATAAGCAATTAAAGTAGACCAAACAGGGATTTCACCGCTGTTCCAATGTTAAAATGTGGATGAAACACAACCAGGATTTGAATCTCTATGCCAATACTTTTGTTCAAATTCAGTGATAAAAAGGAGCAGACTGCGAGAACTCAGTGATATGGGTCTTAATTAAATAACATTACCAATTGAACCCCTAAGATCAATACAAGCACTAACTCTTGTGTGCACTGCCTACAGTTACATAGTGATTTTTATAGTCTCTTCTCAATCCTCTATATAGTGATATTAAATTAAAAAAAAAAAAAAGCTGTAGTTTTGCTGTAGTTTGGTTGTTTGGTTTTGGTTGGTTTGTTGGTTTTTTCCTCTGGTTGCCTAGGGCTTGCATTTTCTAGCTGTTCAGCCAGAAGAAATTCTCAGTAATCACCTTGTTCCAAGAGCTGCAGCTTCATGAGCAACTTGAGGAGTCCCAGCTCAGCAGTAGGAGGTGGCAGCCAGGTAAACCTGCATTTATGTTTGTTTCTGTATGTTCTGTGAAGACAACAGTGTGAAGTTAATGGGGTTGTGTTATATAGCTAATTTATAGCTTGAGGTGTCAATGTGATAGGTCTGAACATGAGGAAATGCAATTTTATTTTAAAAGGTAGGGATCATTTAAAAAAATATTTGCTTTTCTTCAGTCAAGTTGTATACAGGTGACTTTTCCCTTTATTTGTTTTTTCCCTATATTTATATGTCATGGTAAATAATTTGGAAAATATTAGTAATTCCTTTTTCAAAAATACAAGTAGTGAAATAACATGGGCACTGAAGCATTCAGAGGCAAGTGATATCATTAAAAACAGGAGAAATACAGTAAGGAGAAAATTAATAGTTGTTCTCAAAAAAGTTCAGCAAAATACTTCCTCTGGCTTATGAATTTAGTAATTTGTGATTCATCATTTGGACAGATGAAAGCAAGTTACTGCACAACTGAATGCCACAATTAGATTTTTATTGCTGACCTCTGCTATGCCACTTTAGAGCTGCTGTCTGCAGCACAGCAACTGGCCCCACCACACAGTGGGACCAGTTCCATGGAATATGATCAGAAACCAGCAGGGAGGAAGGAGATCACCTGCTTGGGACCAGTACAGGTGGATCAATGAGTGGAAACTCAGTATCTTTAGCACTGCAGAGGCTATTTTTTGCATCAAACCTCACGCAGTAGGTATGGATTTTCCTTGGGGTACTTGGTCTATCTGGCATAAGCTTCTCGCCAAGGCTTTTGGAGCCAGCTGTTCATGCAGACCCACTGCATTATTCAACACTGAGGCTTCCCTGGCTTGTAGAAACTATCCCTTCAAAGTCCCAGAAGCCCAAAAAGGAATTTCTAGTGGAGAAGCAAGCAAACTACCTTTTCCCAGCTTTTCTGTTGGAAAAGAAAAGTGCTTTTAATATCATTGAGCCCCATGGATGCCATGGAAAAGGAAGATAGCTACAAGAATAATCTTGGATGTGGTGGCTTTTTTGGCTGTGCTCTTTCACATCCCTTTCCTGGACAGCTGAATTTGCAGAAAGCTCACAGCCATCCTCCCTGTACATCCTGCTGCCCCTAAAGCTTGAAGAGCAGCTGTCCCCTCATGCTGAGCTTCTCAGAAGTACAGTTGCTCCTAGAGCTCTCTGAGAAACACAATATGGGGTAGAACTGAGCACCACTTGGTAGTGTTTATTGCACAGAGAGAAAGCAAAAAAACTTGCAAAATATAGCAAGAGAGAGATAGTAGAGAGAGCTCAGGGACCACTATTTATTGCTGTAGGATGCAAAGGCTCAGTGGATAAAGAATAATATTGCATCGCTACCAATGGTGGTATTTCAGCAATGGAGCCAAAAAGGAATTGTGTGGGGACAGAGGAGGGGGAACACATGAAGGTAACAAGAGGCAAGGAATACAGCTCACCCTAGTAGACTTCCCACAGATGGGCAAGACAGTTCCCTGATTTGCCACCTCCACGTTCCACTCTGAATCCTGCTGTAAAGGCACAGACAGGCACAGGTCAGCCACAAATGGCTGGCATATGATTTTTGTGGATAGAAGGTGAACACTGAGTACCTCTTTTACAATGAAATGAATCATGGAAGAAGGAAGTATCCTTTTCCTAGAAAACAAAGAGAGAGGTGAGTCTAACTGGGCAGAAATGGTTTTCAAGCTGCAGCTGGGACAGAGAGCTCTCTGAATGGGAAATGGTGAGGTGTAAGGTAGGGATACAGCAGCAGCAGCAACAGCAGTCACCAGCTCTAGGGGCTCTACTGCAAATTATGTATTCAGTAGACATTTCTTAGGATCAGAGTATCCTGAGCTGGAAAAGACCCACAAGGACCATAGAGCCCAACTCTTGATTCCACACAGGGCAACCTAAAAGTCAAATCATACATCTGAGATTGTTGTTCAAGAACTTATTGGACACAAAGAGGCTTGTGTTCGCAAACGCTTCTCTGAGAGCTGTACTTCCCTGCTTCAGTGCTGTACCACTCTCTCAGTGAAGAACCTTTTCCCTATATCCAAGCTGAACTTTCTCTGATGCAGCCTTAAGCCAGTCCCTTGTGTCCTATCACCAGACAGCAGAGAGAGGAGATCAGCAACTCCTTCTCTTCTCTTTGCCCCTCATGAGGAAGATGTAGACAACAGTGGGGTCACTCCTCAGCCTCCCCTTCTTTAAACTGAGCAAATCTGGTATCCTCATCCAATCCTCCTAAGTCTTGCCCCCTAAATCTTTCACTATCTTTTTCTAGAATTTTTATACTCTTCTTAGGCTCTGGAACACAAACTGGCATGCAGCACTGGAGTTGAGGCTGCACGAATGCTGGGGCTACCAATTCTTTCACCCAAATAGCTGCTAAACTGTGCTTAGTGTGTCCCAGCTTGATGTGCTTCATGATATCTTCCATTTCCATGGTCCTCAGCTCCTTGCATAGGAGATGAACTTTGAGCCAATACAATCAGACAATAAAAAAGTTGGGGAAAAGCAGAGGTTCCACCTGAGGACCACCATAATTTATAAAGGAAAGACTCCATTATGTTGAGCTGAGGGAAAAAAAGACAGAGATAATCATCTGGAGCCAGACACAGCCAGACACAAATTAATATTTGTCCTGGTTTGAGACAAATTCAGAGAAAAATATCCTGATAGAAAGCAGGTTGTAGTTACCCCTCCCCCACCAGGTTGGGAAAAAGAAATATTTCCTCAGAGGAAAGTGAAGAGGAAAAAAACCTATTTATTTAACAAACACACAAGAAAAGAATAATAATGCAATAATAATAAAATGTCTCGCTTTGGAGAGAAACCTGGAAGGATTTTAAGTCCTTCTGGGTGTGGTCTCTCTCCTCCCCGGAGCTGGGTCGGCGTGCGGGACCCCCCTGCAGGCCGATGGAAGGTCTCCCAGTGAGGTTTCGATGTTCTGGTGTTCTGAACAAGTCCAGAAGAGAAGAAGAAGAAACCAAAGTCCCAGGAAAACTCCGTCTCTCTTCTTTCAAAGAAACAGAGCCGAGAGCTGGCTGGAAAGCAAGGAAGGGTGCTTCCTCCTGCTCTCTGCCGCAGCAGCTATCCCAAACGCCTGCCTGAGTCCTTTTGGGTCTTTGAAATACCCATTTCAGAGGAAGTCTATGCCCAAAATGCACTGGGCTTTTCGGCCAGTCACAATGAGATGTTTCTTCCAGCCATTTCCAGTCAGGCTCACCTCAGCTTCCACCAGACTCAAGTCTTGTGATCCACCTGTCATGCCAGCAATAGAAACAGGTTTTGGCCCCACATGTCGTGATGGGATTATTGTGCACTGATCATCAGTGTCGACCAAAGCATCATATTTTTGTGGTTCTGATGTGCCAGGCCAATGAATCCACACAGTCAAAAACCCACTATTTTTCCTGGCCTCTACCTGGCTAGAGGCAGGGCACCTCTAGACGTGGTTATCCTTCTTTCCCTGGGTATACATTTTAGAGGTTCCCTCAAGGGGATCAGACATGTCATCTTCTCTTCCATCATATCTGGCAGTTCAGCTATGGGTAACTGGAGCTACTTCCTTCTTGCTGGAACTTCCTTTCTTAGTCTTGCCCTCCTTCAATTCATGCACTCGTGCTGCCAGAGCAGAAGTGGGTTGTCTATCCCACCACCTCATGTTTTCCCCATGATCACACAGGAAGAATCACAACTCCTTTCTTGGGGGGTACCTCCTCTCTCTATCTTAGGGACATCTGCATCTGGTACCAGAATCCATGATCTGTACCACTGAGATTTGGAGAAAACCCTCTTTAATCTCCTTCTTAAGTTCCTGGTGATTCTTTATCTTGTCTTCCAATTTCTGGATACGTGTTTCCACAGCTGAGATTCTTGCGTGCATTGGGCCATGCACAGTATCTGCATATGCTCAGAGCTTTGTTGCCATATCCTTCACAGTCTCAAGCTGATCATCCTTCTTCAGCATTGCTAAAGCAGAAGCATATAGCTTCTAGCCGTATAGCATATAGCCACTAGGAGGGTGATGAAGGTTTCATTAATTTCTCTTGAATATTAAAAATAAAAGTGTAATAATCGTAATAATGACTTGTGGACAAAATTCCAGCTAAATGCTTTCAGAATAGCTGCACTCTGAAACAATCTGACCAGAAGATGTTGTAACAAAATAAACTGAAGGTTTGCTTTAGGATTGGTCAAGTAACAGGAAAAAAAGGATTCAAAGTACATCAAATTTCATGGAACAGGTGAAATTAGTTTTCTCTGAATACAGTTCCCTGAAAGATGGAGGGAGCTCAGTGCCCACTCACTCAACCTTATATTTGTCAAATTCTGTTTGTCTGGTCTTCTGTTTAATGATGTTGCCTTGTCCTGTCTGATTTTATACTTTCCATCTAATTAGTTTTCTGTGGTGAATGCCCAAAAGGTATTTGTTGAGTATTTCATGCAGACGTTCCTCACCTGCCTCTCCTATCAGTCTTGCAGGTCTCTGGTTGGCAATGTTTACCTTTCAGCATCCATTCAGGTGTGCTCTGGCATCCACATGCTCAATGACAGCTGTGAGATGTGGACACACACAGCTTAGTCAGAGGAGAATTCTCAGCTTCTGCTCATCAAACCATGAGAAAAGTTTTCTCTAGCTGTGGAAAGAGAATCGCTTCCCACAGCTAGAGTATGAGAAGCAGAGAAAGTTTTGTAAGCCATCTGGGATGTTTTGAGAATTTTTATCTCAATGGTATTTGTTGCTTTTGTTATCCTAACAGATTTCTCTGTAGCTAACCAATCGTAGCTGGTCTTGTTGCTCTCTGCTCCTGACCAGGCAGGCTGGAAGCAGCTTGGTCAGAGACCAGCTGGAACTCTTTGGAGATCTCTTTGTCCTGCCTTCTTGTTTGCTTTGCATGAAATATGCATGAAATAAAGAAGATACTTCTGATGGAGTTGTTCTTATGCTGCAAAGGGCCAGAACCTGGCCTGAGTTGCAACAGTGAGAAACTGTTTTAATTAAATGTTTGTCTAAAAGAGGGAAAGATGTGATCTAATCACATGAATGCTAAACTGGGGATGCTACTAATACCAAATACCTTCCTACTTTTGAGGCAGTGTCACGGTTTTGGCTGGGATAGAGTTAATTTTCCCCCTAGTAGCTGGTACAGTGGTGTGGTTTGGATTCAGGGTGAGAAGAATGTTGATAAGAAAAGGGTGTTTTAGTTGGTGAGCAGTGCTCACTGCAATCAAGGATTTCTCAGTGTCTCATGCTCTGCCAGCAAGCAGGACTCAAGAGCTGGGATGGAGCATTGTGGTACTGACTCCTTAGTGGATCTCAGAGAGAACACAGCAACAAGCTGGAGAAAGCAATTCCTTTTCAAACCTGTCTCAAATTCTAATAGTTAACTCCATTTCTAAAGGGAAGTTCTGTAGCTTCCCAGGAGAAATCCTTGGCTTGTAAATATGAAAGAATGTAAATAATATGAGATGTTTTGGTAAGGTGCTTTCCTTGACCAATGAAAGAGTTTTGTGTTTTGTTTGTTTTGATTCTTGGACAGACTGTGCTGCAGACTCACAGACACAGTCACACAGACGACCCCTCCATGTAACCTGGCTGGAGGGAGAAAGATTTGTTCTCTTCTTGATAATAAAGCCTTCTCATTTCAATCTATGAACATGGAGTCATTTGTGAAAGGGCCCTAGAATAGGGCCACATCATTTCCACAGAGCATGGCCAGGACACTGTCAGTTTAAGCCAATGTTTCTGTATTATTGCCTTTATCTTAATTTTCCTGTTAAATTATAATTCTGACTTGGGGTCTCCCACAGGCTTGCTTTCAAACTAGTACACCTGAACTGGCTGAAGGGATATTCCACACCACAGAACATCATGTGCAATACAGAAACCGGGGGCAGTTGGCCAGGAGCAGATGATTGCTGCTTGGGGGTGGGTGGGCATTGGTCAGTGGGTGGAAGCAACTATATTGTGCATCACTGATTTTTCTTGAGGTTTTTTCTCTCTCTCTCTTTCTCTCTTATTAAAATTACTATTATTGTTGTTATTATCATCATTAGTATTATTATATTTTACTTTGTTTCAATTATAAACTGTTCTCATCTTAATCCATGAATCTTACCTTCTTTTCCTAATACTTCTCCCTATCCCACCAGAATGGGGAGAGTGAGCAAGTGGCTTAGTGTTTCTTATTGCTGGAGTTAAATCACAACAGCTAGTTATTTCAGAGTTTTACTTCAAGTTTTCAATTTTTAAAAGAGAAATGATATTTCATTGCCTCATGAAGGTGTTACAAACTACATTCCCATTCACTGTTCTCACTTATCCCTACAGACTGATAGCTACAGTTTTAAAATGTAATGCTCTTATTTAAGGAGGAAAGGGACTTCAGATTACTGGAAGCAATGGCTCTTGGTGTTTGAAAGCAAGTTTTTGTTTTAGTTCCTGGCAGGGCTGATTTACCCTAGAAGCCTGTAGAATTCACTTACAACAAAAAAGGGGATGCAGAAACCATGGCAAATTAATTCCCTGACAGATCTTGGGGCAAATCATGAGCCTGGCTGATGAATTTTACACCTACCTGAGTATCCTGAGCACAAAAAAAGGAAAGAGCTGGAGATTGTCCATATTCCTTTATTCTTTCTGATTGGTGATTCCCAGTGAGTGTTTGAACTCAGGGAAAGGTTTGAACCATCAGAGGCCTTGGCAGGTGTCCACATTAAGCCACAGCACTGGCAGGACATCCTGAGCAGTGAAGTCTGTGCTTGAATTCTTTAACACGCATATTCTTTAACATGTCCTTTACAAAGTAGGGCCTCTGTATTTTTCAGGATACAATACTAAAGGTCTCAATCCTCCAGTTCTTTAATTCTCTGACCACAGTCAACCTGAAGTGATGTGAGGTCTAAATGAGAGGACTCTGTTCTCATGTACACTTAGCAATTCATTGCATCAAGAAGCATTGAGCTTCCAGCTTCTGCTCCTGCCAGGTGAAGTTATTTTGCCTCCATGCTAATCAAAGCCTACTCCAATAGATCATTAGTAGGTATTCGTAATTAGGGATTCATTACTGGGTTTCCTCTTTGATATATACATTGAAAAATCACTTTGCCCCCTCTGCCTTCAATCAATTTGCTATGCAGTTTGGGTTCAGCAGGCCTGGTACATTAGAAATAAGGTTGTTCCAATTATTGAGTCACTAGTTAAGCATGGTAACTTTCTGATTTTTCCTCCGCCTTCTCCCTAAGTTGAATCCCAGAGAAGGTACAACATTTAAAAGTGATTAGTAACCATCATCCATATGTAGTGTGTTGGCACTAGCTGGATTCCAGGCAACCAAAGCTGCTCACTCACTCCCCTCCACATCTGGACAGGAGAGAGAAAAGATAACAAAGGATTCATGAGTTGAGATAAGGACCAGGAGAGATCACTCATCAAATACCATCATGGGCAAAACAGGCTCAAATTAGAGGTATTAATTGAATTTACTGCTAACAAAATCAGAGCAGGCTAATGAGAAGTAAAATAAACCTTAAAAACCTTCCACCCATCTCTCTCTCATCCCCAGCTTTACCTTCTACCCCAGTGGTGAAGGGAGACAGGGAATGGGGGTTATGGTCAGTTCATCACCCACTGTTTCTCCTGCTACTCAGGGAAAGGAGTCGTTCCCTGCTGCACAGTGGGGTCTCTCCCATGGGAGACAGTTCCCCATGAACTTCTCCAACGTGCGTCTACCCCATGGGCAACAGATCCCTGCAAACTGCTGCAGCGTGGGTCACTCTTCCACAAGGTGCAGTCCTTCAGGGACAGGTTGCTCCAGTATGGGCTCCTCTCTCCAAGGGTCTCCCACAGGGTCACAGCCTCCTCTCAGGCATCCTCCTGCTCTGGCATGGGTCTCCTCCACGGGCTGCAGATAGATCTCTGCATCCCCCACGGATCTCCATGGGCTGTAGGGGCACAGCTGCCTCACCATGGTCTGCACCATGGGCTGCAGAGGAATCCCAACTCCAGTGTCTGGAACACATCCTCCCCCTCCTTCTTCACTGACCTTGGTGTCTGCAGAGCTGTTTCTCACATATTCTCACTCCACTCTTCTCTGGCCACAATTACAACTGAGCAATGACCTTTTTAGTTTTTCTTTCTTCTTAAATATGTTATCACAGAGGCGTTACTACCATTTCTAATTGGCCCAGCCTTGACCAGCGGCACGTCTGTCTTTGGAGCTGCCAGGGATTGGCTCTGCTGGAAGTGGAGGAAGCTCTCAGCAGCTCCTCATTGAAGCCACCCCTGTAATCCACCTGCTACCAAAGCCTGGCCATGCAAACCTAATACACATATATTGGACTTTATCTGTCTGGTATCAAATGCATTGATCTCCTCTTTATCTCAGTCAATAGATCCTGATTTCAGTCTCCAAATAAATTTGTGTACACTAATTATGGTCACCTTCCTGTCCTGGGGTAATTTTATGATTATACTGTATTCCCTAATCGTCTGCTTTATGCCCAGAAATGGCTGCTGTAGCTTTTAGATGAAGCACAGGGAGGGGCAGGGAGCCTAGGAGCTCCTGAGGGCTCTATTCAAAGCCTCTCTCCCTGGTGTACTTACAGCTTCTTTGCGGACTGTTACATCGTTGCCTTCTCTGGATTAGTTGCTAGTTTAGGCAAGAAGTTTCCTTTTTTCCTTCCCATGTCCTGGAGGCATTGACCGGCAAATCCCTTCAGCGCCTTTTTGTTCTAGACGAGAATTTCTTACAGGACCAGGGACAGGTGAACAACTTAGCTTGCACAGTGTGTTTGGAAAAGTGCAACTCGGTGCAGCTAAAGGAGAACATAAAAAAAATTAAAAGTACACAATTCTCCCTTCTCCTCATAACTAAAAAGTTTAGAAGTACGAAAATAGTTTCTTGAATAGCTAAAATAAAGCATTGTAGTGCTTATAGTAGTTTTGGTAGTGCTATCCATTGTTCCTTGTATTTTGAAATGTGTAGTCAACATGGCTGCAAATGCTGTTAAAGTCTAGATTGTTCAAAGAAAAGAAGGGGGATTTGTAGAGGAGAATTTCTTACAAGACCAGACCAGAGATGTGAACAATCCAGCCTGCACAGTGTGCTTGGGAAAATGCAACCCAACCTACGTGTCGAACACAGCGTATTCAGCAGAGTAAGCAAGCTCACCAAGGATGATTGAAAAGAAGCAATAAGGGAACAGCTCCCCAAATGCAAAATGAATGGGAAAGTTTGGTGCAGAGACTTGCAAAATTGCTGTATGAACAGAAAAAGTTAGCCAGTCACTGCCAGTAGAAAGATGCACGCTTCTAGGGATTGACCAATTATAAAGCAGCCTGTAACACGTGATGAAGGAGCTTTTAGGGTATAAAAGAGCAGATATCTGTGTAATAAATGGCTTCACTTGATCATATTGATCCTGCTGTGATGTCCCATTATTAGCTCCTGCATTATTTTGGGGTTTTTTTTCCCCTTGAACTTGGGGTTTTTTTGGTCTGGGGAGCCGGCAGGGGCTGTCCTGAGCCCAAGAACTGAGAGAAGCTGAACCAACATGAGAAACCAACACCAAAATCCTCCAGCTTTGCCTGCTGTGAGGAGGAGACCAAAGCCAGAAGTTCAACAGGTTCCCATCTGTTCTGCCCAAGCTGCTGTGTGAACTCTTTTTTTTTCCCCCGCCTAGAGACAAAGGGGCCAGCTGCCATTTTGCCCCCTCCCTCCCCCTGCAGCCAGCCGATCTATTTCTTCCCTGGGCATTTTTGAGTTTTTTTTTAGTGAGTGTGTGTGGGGGNCTGTCCTGAGCCCAAGAACTGAGAGAAGCTGAACCAACATGAGAAACCAACACCAAAATCCTCCAGCTTTGCCTGCTGTGAGGAGGAGACCAAAGCCAGAAGTTCAACAGGTTCCCATCTGTTCTGCCCAAGCTGCTGTGTGAACTCTTTTTTTTTCCCCCGCCTAGAGACAAAGGGGCCAGCTGCCATTTTGCCCCCTCCCTCCCCCTGCAGCCAGCCGATCTATTTCTTCCCTGGGCATTTTTGAGTTTTTTTTTAGTGAGTGTGTGTGGGGG
>VZRF01007121.1:26336-69413 GCA_013396875.1 Vireo altiloquus
GGTATCTTGCTTTGTTAATAAACAGGGTTTTTTCACTTTCACCCACTGGTATTCATTTATCTAACTGGAAGAAAAAAGGAATTACCAAAGCCCTTCTCTTTAGAGAAAACACCCTTTCCAGAGCATTTTTCTCCCAAAAACTGTCTCTAAGTCAGGACACTTCCCTACAATGGAGACCTTGTTGTGACCTGCGAAATGCTAACTTCCAAAGGGAAGAGTAAAACTGCACAGATATACAAAGGGTTCCCCTCTGAAAACACACAGTGTGGATTTTTTGCAGATGAAGGGCTGGAGACACTTGCCTGGAAAAATCAGCCCTGTTTATCTGTCATCAGAGGGACTCACTTTCACAGGCTTCTGTGCTCCTGGGCCTCAAACACTGGCCTGGAGGAACTCAGAGCTACTGCATTTAGTCACAGGTTACTTGCAGAAAGCAGCCAAGGTAGGAAGAAGTAAAGCCTTGCTAAAATCCTCCAAGCCTCTGCAACTCAGGTGTTACAGGTGTAGTCCCACAGTCTGAGCTGTCAGCAAAGGAGGATGAGATGGCAACCAGAGGTAGAGGGGCTCCATGGGAAAATGCAATGTCCCAGAGAATGCTGCTGATGCCATTGGGCTTGGGGTAAATCTGCTTAGCTGCATGATCCCTGAATCCAGATGCACTCAGCTGGATTCAGGACAGGCAAAGCTCCTTGGCACCTGCTTAAAAGGCATGTGCACATTCTCTAACATCACCCACAGGTGTCCACATCTTTGCCATATTCATGCAGCACAGTTCTGGGCTCTGCAGACAGCTGGGGTAGGTCTGGAAACCCAACCTGCTACTTGGAAGGACTTGGTTAAGACCTACACCAGCACGGCTATAGTATCTCCGGCACCTGCACAAGCTCATTTAAATCTCATTTGAGTGTGTGCGATCTGGCACCGTGCTTTACTCAGAAATGCTTTAGGTTGTTTCTAAAAAATGGAGGAGGAATTTAGCTCCTCATGGCAGCAGTCAGATGCTCCAGTCCATAAAAACTTCATTTCCTTTCCTGAATGTTCCACCCAAATAACAACTTACTATTTCAGTAGGAAATGACATGAAGGTCCTATGGAAGAAAAAAATTTCTACATTATAAAGCCCTGAATACACACTGCAAACATCCACTGTTGAAAGAGCCCAATGGAAAAACATGCCACTCAAACTGATTACTAAAATTTCTGTCATACTGTATATACAGGAAGAACAACCTTAACACTAACATTTCACAACCTTTTTATGATTGACTTTGTAACCTTCATGTGATTCTTTTAAATACAGATGTTTGTAATGTCACAAAAAATGGCAAATATCTTACTTGACACAAGAAGTACCCTCTTAACTCAGAAACACCCATTTTCTTTCCTGGAATTACTACTTCTAGGAACTGACAATGACAGATGAGGAGTAAACAGAGCTCTTTTGGCACCATGATGAGTGCCAAAGCAGTCAGCCCAGGCGTTTTGCAGCTCTTACCTTTCTCCCAAGGTGTGACCCTGTTTGGGTGGTATATCCACAGTGTCTCCCCAGAGAAAGCCCACAGTTGCTGGTTCACATAAGAGACAAACCAGGAAAACTTATGCCCCAAATCTGCCTTAACTACACTGAATTCAACCACTTCTTTGAAGAAAGGATATGTTGTTCCCTGCCCTCCTGCATATTAAGTCACCTTTCAGATCCAATCCCACACTGCAAGTCACTTGCAGATATTTCTCAGCAGTTAATACAAAAATTACACTTTCAGCATAGAAGCACATAAATTCAATTTGGACAAATAAAGCAAATAAATAAAGCAAATAAAGCCCTCTCTGTTCAACCCTGAGTTTTTTATGTTTGACTGAGGACTGGTATTTTTTCCTAAAATTTGTTGTGTTTATCTCTACGTGCATGCAGCTTTTTCCAAGGTATAGACTTAGCAGTTAATAGAGTGACTCCAACACAACTGGCTGCTCTCCAGCACTTCCAGGCTCTAGGAACAAAAGCTTTTATGAAAGAAAGAGACACATTCCTTCCTGCCTGAAGTTTGCTGGGTAGCAGAAGTTCACTGGCAAAGGGTGTTTGGACATATGTGGGGACTGAGAGTAAAACTATTTCTTGGAAATCTCTGGCTACTGAAATAAGTGTTACTTTTACCTACATTTCTACCCAACAATAATGTCCCCTTGGTGGGCTACCTTGCTGTACTCATATGCTGAACAAAATTTAGAGCAAGGGGTGTCTTTGAACTATGCAATAATTAAACCAAGACTGAGCAAAGGAAGAAGAAACACCCAATCAAAGCAACTTTGACCTTGGAATAACTCATATCATCGCTAGGTTCTATCTGGCTCAGTATTTTTAGGAAAAAAAGAGTATGAAAGGAAAAGAATAATCTATCAGATTGAGTGTTGAAGAGATGATGTTATCCTACAAGGTGAAGTTGTGGTTGGGAACTCTTTTTCATCTTAGGAGCCTATGCTGGCTCTAACTCCTCTTAAAGCAGTATCAAACAAAAGCATTGGAAAAGTTAGTTTCTTGCAATCCTGTATTCCTGAGTTCGCAGAGTAAATAAAAGGCAAAAAGGAGGAGGGACTCAGGAGTGAAGACTTAACAACCAGAGAAAAAGGAAAATGGATACAGATGAGCAACTTGAAAAACAAAGGCCCCAATCTAATTTTTCACACCAGCTGTGACACAATCCTCAGCCTGGGAATGCTGTGGATATACCACCCACCTGTGTGACCGATGTGCCCTGGCAGTGCACAGCATGGTCCCAGCCTGCGAACAGTGACATGCTCACACAACCATTTATATTTTATGGCCTGTAAACAATAGTAATGATGATTAGAGAAATTCCTATAATATAGCAAATTAATATTGGTAGCAAACTGCTCAATAATACCTTTTCCAACAATGTTACAGAGATAGGAGAAAGCCCTAACAAATTATGTGCAGAGTATAAAAATAATGAATTAAATTACAAGTGAGCAACAACTCAATATTTTGCATGAAAAATCAATTTTCTCTTCCAGCTCTTTTAATACAACCAGCTTAAGAAAGAAGAACCCAGAATATTATCTCCTCAGAATCCCAAACTGCCCAAGTAGGGACCTTATTGTTATTTTTCAAAGCCACTAAGCATTTTCCTTTTGTACTGGGTATTGTTTTGCATTCCTCCTTTTATCCTCTGCTGTCTTGGTGACCTGGTAACTTTAGAAGTTGAGCTGACAGTGCTGCTTAATTTCTAGTCAATATTTGACTGTTTTCTCTACTTATGACTTTGCAAAACTCCAAGTGTTTCAGGTGAGTTTTACCATTCCAGTTATCAGGCTTAGACAGGATGCAGGGTGTTTTTGTTTAATTTGTTTCATTTCATTTCAATCCAAGGGAATCCACTCTTCCTGTAAAAAAAACAATGGGAAAAGATGTGGACTTACCCTGGGAAAAGTAAACACACAAACTTAGTGCTCCTTTTGTTGAGCAGTGCCCAAATCCTTCCTTAGGATTCATATCCTGAAATTCACAAGAGAGAGCTTGCTTGATGGAACAAGAGCCTTTTGCAGGGAACACGAAGTTTTGGCAAAATTTGGCCCAGTTGCAAAATCTTTAAAAAATCAGTTTGTGCATGTATGGATATCCTAGTTTGAAAGCAAACCAGTGAGAGTAGAGTCCAAGTCAGAACTACAATTTAATAGGAAAATTAAAATAAATGCAAAAGTACGGTGACACTGACAGAGTTGGGATACAACCTGACACCCCGTCGGTCAGGGTGGTGGTAGCAGTCTGATAAGATGGTGGCTGCAGTCCTGTTAAGTGATAGATGTGGTTCTGTTGAAGCGGTGATCCTGTAGAAAGGTCTGGTCTTCCCCTGAAGGTCCAGTGGTGGTTATGTAGCTCTTGTCCTCTGGAAATCCAGTGGGTAAGGGCTGACTGTGGTGTTCCAAACCTCAGATTATATCCAGGTAGGAATGCTTGGATTCTCCCCTTGGGCAGAGCATCTCACAATGGGATGATGCAATTTTATGAATCAGGCAGTGAGGCTAGATGTCCCATTAACAGAAGATATCTCCTGAAGAAAGTTACCAGGGATGTGTCATGGAAGAGGCAAAGAACACTGCCCCACCTGGTTTTAACAGATGGTGATAGAATAAATACTTTTGGTTCCATCTTACTTCATAACCTAAGACAATGGACAATTCTTTCTAGGCTTCACAGCTCATTTCTTTAACTATTTTATCCTCAGTGAGACTGATGCAGGAGACATTAAGCAGAATAGAGATTGAGACTGCAAGTTTAAGCAAAGATCTCGGGAAAAGTGTTTGGAAATGGCACCCTGGAGCACACTTACCCAGCATGACTGGAAACCCAGATGGGAGAGGACACTGGCTGATGAACCAGGAGCTGGAGCTCAGAAGAAACCTGTGACTGGAGTGAGGGTGCAGAAAATAAGCCTAGTTGACACTGAGAAAAAATTAGGTGGAGATGGCTAGGACACGAAGACTGGTGAGCCAAAGCCAGGAATCATAGAATATCCTGAGATGGAAAGGACCCCCAAGGATCATTGAGTCCAACTCCTGGCCCTGCCCAGGACACCCCAATAATTTCACCCTGTGCCTGAGAGCATTGTCCAAATGCTCCTGGAGCTCTGGCAGCCTTGGGGATGTGACCATTCCCTGGGGTGACTGGTGACTGGCTCAGTGCCTGAGCACCCTCTGGGGAAGAACCTTTTCCTGATATCCAGCCTAAACCTTCCCTGACACAGCTCCAGCCATTCCCTTGGGTCCTGTCCCTGGTCACAGAAAGCAGATATCGGAGCTGCCCCTTCATTACTCCTCAGGCATTGTAATGATGCGGCCCTTTCGAGAGCCAGAGTAACGAAAATGACTCCATTATCAAAATTATTAGAAGGTTTAGATTTTTTATTTATGTAAAGGTAAAAGTAAAAGTAAAATGCAAAAGATAAAGAGAGATCTCTTTCTCTCAAGATTTATGTAGCGAGTCTGAGAACAGAATTGTGTGTAAAACAAAATGCAAGATACAGTTTTTTATTGGTTAAAGGAAACACTTTTTAAAAACATTTTTTTCAAACATTAGTAACAAGCAAAGGATGTTTACATCTGTCTGCTTGGGAAAAATATTTACAGGTGTTTTGACTTTGACGCTGTAAGAATTTCTCACAGGCAGAAATGCCTGAAAAATCTTTTATGCATCTCCATGCTCAGGAGGATGTTGAAGAGCAAGGGGGTCTCCCCTCAGTCTCCTTTGCTTCAGTTGAACAAGCCAAGTGCCTTCACTAGGGAAATGTTCATAACATGGCTGGAAGCATAAGAAATAAAAAAGCATGTGATGCTGTCTTCTAGAATGGGATAGAAGAGAGCTCACATCCCAGGAAAACCAGAGAAATTTCATCCCTTTTAAAGATCAAAGTGACCATCAGTACAATGCTGAGCAAAGGAATTTTTTTTAAAATTAATTTGCTACTAAAAACCCTTAGGTGATTTCACAAATGCATTAAAAGGACATTACTAAGGTCAAAAAACCTATTGTGAAGAAGTCAGAAAAATGCCCTTGAGTATACAATAGTGACATGGAATTACACTGCCTTTGTTTTGCCTTTTATTATGTCATTATTTGACTTTATAACCCTGGTGATGCTTTTTAATGCAGCCGTGCATCTGTTTATGTGTGTGATACCATCAGTGCAGATTTTACATGGGCAGACTCAGAAAAATCCTCCACCTGTTACGGGAGATGGCAAGCAGGCTGTGTTCAAAATTCCACTATTGGATTCAGCAGGTCAGAGACCAAAAAAAAAAAAAAGTACAGCAGGTAAAACATCTCCCACAAAAGTGGCCCCCTTAGGCCTCCATCCAAATGCAATTAAAACTTTGCAAAAACATCATTCTGTAGCCCTTTCTCTGGGATTCATTTCAATTAGCTTTGGATCAGGTCATCAGTAAGATTTTTACCCTGCCAGGTGGTATTTTTTGACCAGTGCAGATTTCCCATAGAGAATATCAGAAAGCCAGTGACTAGCCATTGAGCAGGGGAAAAGGGGCCACTCAGAGACTTTGTCTCTTTGGATCTTATACATTCCTGCTGAAGCTTTCATCTTGTCACTAAGAGTGCAGTCCTCCCCATTTTTCTCTTGAAAGTCAGCAGTAAGTTTCCTGGTGCATTCTTGATAGGATTTGTTTTCAGGGGAGCTAATAAACGATGGCTCCAGTTGAAGGCCATGCACAGCTGTAGGCACACGTTGCTGCTACTAGTGTTAGAAGGTTGCCTTTTAGGGGTCACGTAAACATAAGTTTAGTTGAAAGAAATGTTTTTATCACACTGAAGTTGATGGGATGTAAGCCCAGCTGATGCTGTTTCCCTGGTCCTAGAATTATGAGCCAGGCATGGTTAAGGGATAAAAGGGTGTTTTACCTTGGTATTTAATAATAAGGATCCTTATGGTACACAATTGTCAAGGTGGAATACACCACAATGCACACCTGGTATAACGCATATACAAATTTTATAGACCTTGCAAATTAGCATATCTGACAAAGATTCCCCAATAAGAAACGTTAATTTCTTCTGCATCTCCCTATTCTAAAGTATTCCCCCCAGATGGGGCTTGAACCTAGTTTACAAAATATGTCCCAGAGAGAGAAACTTGAAGCCTTGGTTTCTAAAGATAGTGTAAGGCTTTCTGGCCTCCAGCTGTGAGGCCTTTAGGATGTTTGATCTTCTTGCCTAGCAGAATACCAGGACTAGGCTAAGATATCAGGCTAAAAAATTACAACTATGTATGCTAAAAATACTGAGAATGCATAAAAGGTATATAAAAAAAAGGCAAAAAATCATCATGGTATCACAGTTTCTAGCAGCAGGCCACACCTTATATCCAGTACAATATCTGGGAAAATAGGTATTCCCTACTTCTTTACCTTGGTAAAAACTTGTAAGCTACAAAAACTTCTGTTGATACCCTGGAGGAGAAGCAGCAATGAAAGCACCAATTCATGCCAGAAAATGCCCTGCTATGTGAGATGAAACAGAGAGGTGTGGCAGAAAAGGAAGGGTAGCCCCAAGGTCACAGGGTGAGGGACCATAAGCAGTGCCCCACCAGTCCCCGGAGGAAGGTCTATTGCCTGCCTTGGACTCACTTGTGCCTCTGGAAGTAGCTGCAGTGGTGAGTTACTTGTCTGGGTACTTGGGCTATTGGAGTTCACTTGGCTGCTCTTGATTTCATAGGTGCCTGTACCAAATCCACCACCACTAGATGAATTTTGCTGGAGGGCTGACTCCAAGCCAAGAGGATAATGGAGAAGGTATGCACATATGCCCACTTCTCCTCCAGCTGAATTTTGTGGAAGCAGTGAGATACACATCCCAGCACAGCAGTTGCAAAACCTGGAGGAAAATAATGTCTTTATGCTTTGGGGGTGGCAGAAGGGAGCTGCCCCCCAGCAGCAAGGTAACATTGGTGGCTGCACTGCCATCCAGCCCATGCATATGCTCCAGATTAAGCTGGGATGGTATTCATGATCCAGACCTGCAATTTTCATCCTGCACTGGAAACATTCCCACAGAGTAAGAAAAGCCTCCAAGGGGTTTGTGGCAGGTCATGCAGTGAAGAATGCCTCTTGTCCATACACCTAAATCCACCCAATAACAGGCTGCAGTGCCACTGGAAAATACTTAGGGGCCTGCAATTGGAAAATGTTGAAAACTCTCTGATTTAGACTGATCAAGCAATTGCTCAGCTTCAACAGTAAAACAAAAGCCATAAAAGTGTTGAGGAAGTGGAGTGACACACTTGCAAGCAAAGGTATCGGTCAGGATAAAGTCAAACGAGCCGCTTCTACAGCCTGTGTCAGGTCAGAAAATAAAGGCCTATTTTAACCAGTGTCTTAAAGCCCCAGACTGTATTGATGTCCCCTCCTGTTTACTCATAGTAGCTCCTCACTTTCTGGACATTTATAATGAGAGCCACGAGGGCAATTTGATCCCTTAGGAAACTTGCACTCAACAAGTACAATGCTTTGGCCTCAGCAGTATCATCACACTCTTTGCAGAGGCAGGTCTGTCATTCCAGGGCTGCTGTAAGAGGCGTTCACCCTCCAAGCTCCAGAAGAAATCCAAGTTGTTAACTCCTTTCAGAAGGCACCAGAGCTAGAATGAACACAGGATGGTAAAAGCATCATTATCTATTTGCAAAGGTAACAGTTGCAGTTTCTGCCATCAGATTTCATGCATAAACATCTATTCCAGGGCTGTGCCATCTACTATCTGGCAGATCCATTGCTGCACAAGGATGCACACATGTGGTGAGTAGAGGTGTCAGAGGAAAAACTACCCTCCCAGCTGAGATGCTGTGCTGCCCTGCTAAGAAAACTGGGAGAAGCTGAACTTAATGGAGATGTTTTTCACTGCCCAGTTGGCATCACATCCATGCTGCCATGATAGGCACAAGGACAAGTGCAATCCTGCTATTGACACAGGGACCCAAAGCAAAGCCATCCCAGAAGACAGTACTTGTAGACACTCCTTCATCAAAGCTATCCCTCGACACGCCATGTTCAGCAGCAGACATGGAAAACATCCTGCCTATTCCTGAACACCTGCAGGATTGGGACAGCCCAGCCAGTGACTTACATCCAACCTTTCTACTTATAAAAATCATAAACAACTAATCACACTTTTCCAAAATTGGCACTTTAAAAAAATATCCAAGACAGATGCTTCATCTGTTCTGCAGCAGTATCACCCAGCTTATGCAAGTGGGCAGAAATGGCAGAACCAGAAATTTCCAAACAAAGGCCCTTTGGGCCCAATGTCACTCAGACATTTCCCTCTTCCCTCACAGTTTATATAGATTTGGGGTTTGCTACATTTTCTGGTTTAATTTGGCTGAATTGCAGGAGGAGGTGTGAGCTATCTTACAGTTACACGCTCAAGTCTTTGTTTTGAAAGGGTCGAATTGACCATCCATGAAATCTTGAGGGACCAGGAGGAGCAGATTCACCTCACAATTAAGTCCCTTTCTGCATGAGAAATAATACCTTTCAAAGCAGCCAGCTAAAGCTTAAAGAACACTCACAAGCCAGCATAAACTTAGTAAGCCTGAACTGATAAAGACAAAGATCATGACAAAAGAGAAAGTTCTGCTCCTGTGGTGAGATGAGCCTGGGTATGATCACCACTGCACTAACAGCAAGTAAACCTCTCCCCAAAGCATCCCATGGGCTGGAGGAGAACCTCCCTGCTCTGGGGAGCTATGAGCTCCTTAAAAGTGCCCTAAAACAGATTGTACTTAACTAGCTCAAAGCCTACCTGCGTGAGAACCAGAGCTTACTTGAGTTCACAGCTCAGGTTATAAACCTTCATGCTTCTAGCTAAAGTATTCCCCAGAATAATGCCTGGGGCCCTGCCACTTGACAGTCAGCAGGTACACACTCCAGTGAAAGTAATTTCAGGATATAAGGGAAGAGGAAAAAGAGGAAGACTCTTCATAATATTACACTTTTGAAGTGTTTCCTTATTTTAAATTGATCTGGTTCCCAAAGAGGCAAGGTTTAAAATAAAAGAATAAATCAACAGTCCATCAAAAATAACAGTGTAATTAGACCTCCCTTGCTTTTGCTTTTCTGTTTGTCTTGCTGGAGCCCTGTTCAGCTCCATTATTTTGTCATGTTATCCTCTGGCCAGGTATGGGAAGAAATAACTACTGGAGAGGGATCTTCCTCCTCATTAATGGAGGCAAGGCTCTGGTAAAAGTTTTCAAAACATGGAAATGGGAGAGGGAATTTCAAAGAAGTAAACAGTAGTTTGTTACATCATATTTCTTGGCATTGAATTTTCTCTGAATGCTGCCCATGTATTGGAATACATTCCCAAGAGTTGCTATCAGAAAGATGGTTCCTCAAAACAAGGAGTGCTGACATTCAGAGTATCTGCAGCAATGCAAACATCATTTTGTCTTGTCTTATATAAAGTCTTCCACTAAAAATAAATTTTTATATGTTTGCATGCTCGATTCCTTCACCTCAAACTTCTTCTCACAGCCAAAACCAAATACATTCCAAATTTTCCTTAGGGATCAAAACTTACTCTCTCTTTCAAGTCACACCAAAAATATAGCTGACCCAATTACCATTGAGATGCTCACTCAGAAATCAGCTGGGGAAAGCAGGATGAATGACATTCTGGATCAAATGCATAATTAAGGGGTACTAAATACAGCTGGTCATAATTTTTCAAAGGAAGAGGATTTTGTATAGCTTTCTGTAAATCAGTATCTTTCAGTATTTTTTATGTCGTCAAAATTTTTTGGTTTTTTAATGTCTCGATATTTTGAATACAGCTATTTCTATCAAAGCAGTTAGGAACTATTAAGAAAAAAAAGAATCAAAACAAGTCTTCAACAAGAAATTTGTTTTGAAGTACAATTTTTTTGTGGACTGTAACCTCTCTCCCCTGGAATTAAAACTTTATCCAGCATTGAATTTTTCTCTGAAAACTTTTACCTAAACTTATTTGCTTTTTTTTTTCTCCTTTTTTTTAATCCCAAAAATGTCTTTTAAGTAACAATTATTTTTCTGGTTAGATCAATAACCTCTGCTTAACTGACATATGCTTGTAAGGAGGTTATTTAAAATTTTGAGGTGATTATCAGTACTTTCATTTCACCAACCCTCTACATTAAACTCTACTTTTCTGGTTGGGACACTGTTAGAGACTGAAAATAGTTCATGCCTCAAATATTGATAAAAAGTTTTGCTCATTATAAAGAAGCTACAACCAAGAAGCCTCCCTGAAGGCTGGGACTTTGAACTGAACGTCAAACTGATTATATAAAGGGAAACCCATTGTTCAATTGTCCTCTGCTGAGTTTGGGGTGGGGGTAGAGCACAGCTCACAGAAGCCAGGTTTACACGGACCCCCACCCAACAGAGCGGGGAGGAGGACGTTTCAGGTACGTGGTGTAACCTCTAGCCAGAGGCACTGAACACCCATTCCCCGTTAGACAAACCGGCCCAGCTGTGGAACCCCCAGCCCCACAGGCCACATCCACGGGACTCTCACGTGAGAGGCCTTGCACCACAGGGCTGCACGTGATGCAACAGACCCAGAGTCTGCTGTAAGAGACTGCCCCTTCCCCCAGGGGGACATGCCTGGACATTGCCACCTGGCTCGAGGGGATATAAACCCATGGGATTCTACACCTTTGGGGGGACCTTCACCACCAAGAAGACCAGCTGGAGAGGATCAACGTTGGTGTCAAAAATAGGTTTGAAACTGTTATACTGTTAATAGTAACATTGTTAAATAGTTAATAATTGTTATGTTGATAATACATGTACTGTTAAAAGGTTTGGTTATTGTATTATAAAAAGTGTTAAAAAAATAGTTGTAAGAAATACAGTACTTACTGTATTACACCTAAGTAAAGTGCATCCCCCAAGAAAACGAGCCAGCCTGGACAAAACTCTAAGAATCAATCAGCGACTTAACTTTCATGTAAATGAAGGATCCAAACAGAGACCAATCCAAAGGGACAAAAAAGAGTATAAAAAGGGGGTGACCAGGTCAGTGAGGTGTGCTGCTCAACCTTGAACATCGGGAACATCCCTGCTCTGAAGAAGAAGATCCAGTGCCAGCTCTGCAGCATCCATGCTCGTCACTGACCAGGAGCACTCCTGCTCTACTTTCCCCAGACCATTGGTGTGCGCTCTACCCATGGACCCCTCTATGCTTGAGGCCACATAGTAAAAGCTGAAATCACTTTAGAACCGGGATTGCGTTCCCGTTTTTAACAGTTAGGATCCATGGAGTGGTGATATTTTTCTTATTCTGTTCCTGTCACTCTTTCTGTCCCCCACCCCACCTATTTTCTACTTCTTTCTTTCTTTCTCTCATATTTACTATACTGTGATAAATACCTATTATAATATTGGCTTTTTGCAAATAGTAAAATGGATGCTATATGTATAATGTTAAAGTAGCTTGGCTATAAAGATATAGTTTTTGTAACAATAACTAATGCCTTTATTTCTGTTATTAACTAAACTTCGACATAGTAGTGAAATATCTGAAACAGTTATGCTTGAGGTAAAATTGAACTGCCTGCTTGGTTGGATAACATCCAATGAACGTATGATGGAGACTCCTGCTGCTGACATGCCAACTATCAGCAACTATCATCTGCAGAAACCATGGACCCAAGCTCCAGCTGGAGGTGATAATAAAACCTACTTAAACCACAGCCAAGGAATATGCATGCTCTAAAAAGGCAGATCTGAAGAAGAGCCATGCTACACAGTTACTGGAACATTTAAACTAGTTCGGGGAAAAGTTTGAATATGCATAATTGTTTATGAATATGCAATAGGCTGATGCAATAGAAAAGGTATGTAAAGGGTGTCTCTGCAATAGCAGGTGCGCTCTTGGCTGAATGCCAAGCACCCGGTGGTGTTAATTTTGCTTTATTGTCTTTGTCCCCTATTGTCCTTTATTAAACTTTTAAATTTTAACAGGACAGTTGTGGCAATGATGAGGCCCTATGCTAGGGCCTGGGCCACAAAAAAGACTCCATATTCATAAATCTTTAGAAGGCTTTAGATTTATTATTTTCATTTCATGTAATGCAATGCATAGCAAGGAAAAGCAAAGTGCAAAACCTTTTCTCTCTCTCTCAATCCATTCAGTGAGAGAGCGTCTGTCTGCCTGTCCCAGTGAACAGAGTACATTATTTTTATTAGTTCTTCATTCAAGAAACAGAAGTTCACATTGACTGAAATGCTGATTACAGTTAAGTTGTTTTAGTCAGAAGAAATTCCTAATAGAACTTCCTCCAATCTGTTCAAACTAGTCTTAGAGTTTTATTGGAAATTTAATCATGAAGACAGGAAATCACATAGAAAAGTTTTATATTGTTTTAACTGAAGTACCTCCTTTTAGTGCCATCTTGTCATTAACATTGTTTGATTTCTTTAACTCCAAGCTATTTTTTTTCATAGCTGGTTTGCAGCTTGAGAAAGAAAGAAGTTATGGGCAGAGATCTAGTCTTTGTAGCATGTGGGTGTATCTGCATGTCTGTTTGCTAATCCATGAATTTTCACCTACTCTGGGAAATTTATCTTGGACCAAATCACAGGAATGCACATGGCTGGGTACATGGCAATTATGTTCTGCTAAACCTCAAATCCATTTAGATTGGAAAGACTTTTCCATCATATATATTGTGTAATAGGAAAAGAGGTGACTTGTCCCACCCCAGACAGGATGACATTTAGATCTAAATCTCATTAATAAATTTAATCCAGTAGGATGGAAGATATTAAATACTGAATTATCTTTATGTGTTTTATGGTCTTCCGCCATAGCTTTATTTCACCATGAGTTTAAAAAAATTCTTTAAACTTTACAACTTACTTTCTTATCATTGAATATGATAAGCTACAGATTTTACTTTAGAGAATTCAGGTTCTTACACCATCAGTCTTAATGCAGCCCATGTTGAGAATTAGTAACATCAGAAAAAAGCGAAAGGGGGACTTACAGTCTCAGATAAATTAGGACAAAATTTCATGAGATTGATATTTAAACTAAACTTTTTCAGAAGACATGGAAAATTCTACTCATTTCTGTTTTCCCCTCTCCTGGGTGCAGAATAAACAAACTTCGGCAACTGCTACAAGAGAGGATCTGTTCAGGTGCTCCTTTGGTGAGCAGAAACCAGCAGAGTCCTATGGGAATTAAAGCATTTCTCTAGTGCTGCAAGATGTATTGAGAAGGAATTCGGGAAACAGAGCACTTGGAAGCAGAACAAGGAGACAGGCAGGACAAAGAAATGAAGTTATCAAAACGTGGCAGGATATACAAAGAGGGATATACATTAAGCTGATGAAAAGCAACACAGAAATAGGAATGAAAGCTGCTTGTCAAATTTAACTACTCGGTAGGCAAGCATTTGGGTGGAGATTCTCCAAACAGCAGGCATCTGCTGAGAAAGCATTTGAACTTCATCACATGGCTGAAATCTCCCAGCGTTAGCTGAGCTCGTCTGGCTCTCTGAGGAGCACAGGGAGTGCAGGATTGCCAGTATGAACTCTGAGTTTTCTGGATTTTGCGAGTTCCATTATCTTATCACTGTAGGTTTTGTGTCAGTATTGTTTTCCACGTATAGAGATTATGACTCCGCTCACAGAGTTGCTACAAGTGAAGAGAAAGCTGGCTGCCCTGGAAGTGTTCCCTGATACACTTTGTGCAGCTCCTGATTGCATTCCCATGTCTCCCACAGCAGTCCCCTGCGCACAATAAGCGAAAAATATAGGCAGCAGTAAAACCACTGCCAGAGCACCAAGGTTTGCCCAGCCCCTTGATTGCCTGTTACACATGCAAAGTGAGGCGTGGTGGTCTAAAGATGACTGCTGTTGGCCAGTGAACACAAATTTCACGTTTGGGTGTCCTTAGTGCTGTGGATTTTTTTTTTCTGGTGGAGCTGACTTTTGAAGATGACTTTTCCTGAGCAGCCCATGCAGAGCCCTTGCCTGCTAGGAAGAAATTAGCAGGAATTAGTGCAGGTGCTTCTCTTGGCTCCCATCCATGGGAACAGCTTGGAGCACCTGATCCTCCATGCCAGCTTGGGAAGACTCCTCTGGCAGGGCTGGACTGTGCTGCTCAGCTCCTCTGCACAACATAGTTTGAGACTTAGACAAAGCCGGATTTTTGCCTGGGCAGTGGTTAATTTAAAGCTGACTTTTCATGCTAGTTACTGTCTCTGCATAAAGGACAAGAGCACTCTACTTCCCCTTCTTTTTGTTGCTGATCAATTGATTTGAAACGTTGGTGTGGTCATTATGCATTTAGCATCTTTGGGAACCAGAGCTGGAAAAGTAACAATTTGTACTTGTTTCAGTTCCAGTTATTGTAAATTAGTCATGGGATATACAGATTTACCATGGCAGTAATTCCAAGATGAACTGGTAAGATTAACGAAATTAGTTTAGAGTTTAGTAGCATCACTGTGTGTTCAGCACTAACAGCTCATGCTTAGGCTATCATTACCTGATTTTGAAGGGGCTTAAGAGACAAGCGCATATAAATAGAGCAGCTGAAGCAAAGTGAGGTTCAGGGATTTCTGAAGTAAATCAATGGATGCCTAGAGGAAGCTAGGAAAGAAAACCAAGTCTCCAAGATACAACCCTTCAGTAATACCCCTTCCTTTTATGGCCCCTTCATTTTCATCTCCTGATTATTGAGAACCCACAGTTCTCAGCTGAAGAGTTGAATGTTATGAGATGGTCAAGAACTTGAGGAGAAGGGCTAAGTCAATCCTTATTGACTGCATATAAATATGGTGCCTCACAACTGTGACTGACATCCCTAGGGCTGACACTTACAAATGCTAGATATGCCACAGTGAATATGTCAATTAGAATATCTGATTCTTCACAATGTTACTGCAAGTAAACAGAGTCCCATACATAAACACAGTTATTCCTTCGAATACTTGTTGCAGCTCAAAGTGGGTGATGTGGTGCTACAACCTTCCAGAAGCATCTCCTTGTAGAGCCACTCAGCAGGTGCTACATGCACACTGGATAGCTGCTTATTTGCGTCGGTGGCAAAGAGTAGGGAAGGGTCTTTATCTGGGGTCTGTAGAAATGATGTGGCCCTATTTCGAGGGCCCTTCCACAAATTACTCCATGTTTAAAGATTGAAATCAGAAGGCTTATTTATTTATATCAATATATCACCAAGAAACAGAGAGCAATCTTTCTCTCTTAAGCCTTTCAGCTGGAGGTCGTCCGTCTGACTGTGTCTGTGTGTCTCCAGCAGAGTCAGTCCAAGAAAATGAACAACAAACAAAACACAACTCTTTCATTGGTCAAGCAAAGCACCTTACCAAAACATCTTTCCTATTTACATTTTTTCATCAAGAATTTCCCCTGAGAAGCTACAAAAGTTTCCTTTAGAAATGAAGTTAACTATTACAATTGAAGACAAGTTAAAAAGAAAACTGCTTTCTCCATCTTTTTGCTGTGTTCTCTCTGAGATCCACTAAGGAGTCAGCACCACAGGGGTCCACAGAGGTACTTACTCCAGCTGCACATGAGGACAAGTCCAGGGAAAAAGACAAAAGACTCATGGGAAGATTGATGGTTAAGTACGGGTAGTAGGTATGGAGAGAGCATTGGGGCCAACCATCACAGGGCACGGGGACAGTAAAAAGGTGGGGCCAGGGTATGGGACCGCAATGGGGGAACAGGGAGGGAGTAACTGAAGGACAAGGGGCAGTGGGTGAGCAGGGAAACAGAACTTGGGTAGGTTAGCATAACAGAACAGGGGATCCTGTGGGAGAAGCCTCTTGTGAGACTCAGGGAATGCTTCTCAGGGTCCCTTCTCCTCAGGGGGAACCCCACAAATACTAACTTTAACTTACAGATGAAGTACAACTTGTATTTTTTTTCCCACAGTTGGTTCCTAAAGACAGATATCAATTTGTACTCTAAGAAGGAGTATCTTTGCAGGAGGGTGAGAGCTTTCTTAAGAATTACAGGAAAGATGCTCTTAAATGCCAGAGGATACAGAGTAATGCAGGAGTTGACCATACAGAGTCCTTGCTTGTTGACAAGTCCTAAAAGGTAAATTAGGGTAAAAATAGGCTCTTGAGACACACTGAATTTATACCGGTGGGCTAGAAGGGAGTGTTAAATGAAGTAATAGCAGGAAGTCTCAGACATCCCGGTAAACTGGGGGAAATGCAGTTGCTGGAGCATGGGCACTCTCTGCCACTAGTGCACACACCCTTGCCTGCCCCCGCATTGCCAGGCCCTACCCCAGGACACACACTTGCTATCTAAATCGCAGACACAGATAACAGGCAAAGAGGGACTAGAATTTGTGCAAGAACATCCTTAACTGTGTTCACGAGTTTCCAATATACACAATTTCACACAGTGCACAGAAATGGGTGACGCAGCTGGCGCTCCTCTACTCTCTCCCTTTATTGTCCAGCTGTACATAAGCTACAGCACAGAGTTTCATTAAAGTAATGGATATATCAGAAACTACTTGGCACAGTAGTTCCCACACAGCTTAACTGAGGCTGCAAGAAAAATGGAAGATTGTGCTTTATAAATATATTAAACTGCAGAAAAGTCTGACTTACACTCATTTTGTGAACTTAAAAATGACTATTTCTATCTCTACACCTACATATATTCCCACACAAAATATTGCACTAATTGACAGTAAAAGAATACAGAGGGCTGTATCCTGACTGAGACTCTATGTAAAGCACAATAGAAATTATAGTAATCAGAGATGCAGAAAGTACAGAGTGGAAAGATACATTGGAGGAGAAGGAATAAATTCATAAAACTGGCTAAAGATTGGGCTTGAGAGGGGGGTTTCAGCTCTGTTGTTGCAGTCAGCTCTGTTGTTGCAGCTAGAAAGGGGAATGGACAAAGAACAGCCACGCTCCATGATATGGCCAAACCTTGGTAAACATAAATCAGAAATAAGACTGACACACAAGTATAACTTTCATTACAGACTTATATCTGATTGTCTTGATTAAAAATGTTATATGAAATATAGAAAAAGTTGGTGATAAAGATCATGCAGGATTTTTCCATTATTTCACTGTGGGGTTTTTTTTTTGTTTACAGTACAGCACCAATTTCTGATTATTTTGGGGTTACTATTTGCATTCTTCACATTTTGGAGAGCAAATTCCAGATTCATTATGATGTTTAGGTAAAAAAGGGCTTTTAAAAAGAACCTTCTCTAGGGCATCTGCATTTCTGCATCCTGTGCTGCATATGTAAAGTCAGTAAAGCAGATGATAGGAATTTTTCCACTTACGTTAGTTACAATACTACCTCCAGCCAAAGCCACACACCAAAATCCCAGGGACATAGCAGCTGGGTCTCCCCACTTCACTGTCTTTTTTGTGATTCATGGGATTTTTATCTTCATTTTTCACAGGTCTGCCACAGATAGGCAGGAAAGCTTTGAGGAAGCCCCATCACTAGGAAATACTTCTCTTCTCCTAATTTACTGAATGCAAATAATGATACTTCCTTAATGTCCTGGAGTCTATTAGGGAAAACCACAACAATAAAAGCCCAACCAATTGTTACAATTAGAAGAAATTTTCTGTCCTCAGCTGTTGGCTAAAAGAAACATCAGAAAATCTTACCAGCTGCATCTCACTGGTCCCAGTTAAGACTCTCCAATATCCATGCACTTAGAGTTATGCTGGTTCTGAAAAACAAAACAGCAGCAAGGCAGTGACTTTGTGCTTTTACCCCAAGATATAAAGCCACCACTGCCATACAACTCAAAATGCTGCCCTAGTATAAGTCCACTCTCTAATTTCACATATGTTCAGGAAGCACTGGAAACAGAGAGCAGCCTAGGCAGGCTTTTATTCTACAGCAAGTATTCTCCATCCTCCTGCAGCTGGGGCAAAGTTGAAATAAGGTGCTCTGGATAATTTGATGAAAACAAAGTGATATTTGTTTAGAAGCTCACACATGCTCTGGACCACAGTGGTGCTGCATGTTATCAAGTCAGGCACAGAACCAGTTTTAGCTCTCGTAGCACTATGGCCAAACATGCTGTATAGCATAACCTGTGCAAGGCCACACCTGTTTTGATATCTGCATGTTACAGGGGCCCACGATAAGGTCCACTGCCCACAGCACTCAGGACAAACCTCCCGTCTTGGCATTGACAATGTCACCGAATGAAACCAGATCAAATAGATCATCATGTTAGATTTGTTGCAGTCTCCAATAAGGCAATTCTCCAACTCCACTGAACACGACTTACTGGCTTCAGAGGGTCAGCTGTATCACATAATCCAAGAGTGAACTTGTAAAGAAAAGACAAAAATCCCAGACAGGTTTTCCCTTGATAACAAGAGCTGCATGTTTCTGCTTCCTGCAAAACTGCTTTCCCTGTAGCCATCTAGTGGAATGCAACCAGAATGTTCCCAATCAGTGAAAATGAAGAAAGGGTTATTGCAGACATTCAGAAGATCTCAGTACAAACAGAAATCAAGCAGGCAGCAACCTTGCTAAAAATCTTCCCAAAGCATAATTTTCAGCTGCACAGTAGCAATTTTATTAGGCAAACTCCTCTCTTTAAGAAAAGTGAACATCCCAAATGTAATAGGCTGGTTTCTCCTATCAGCTTGGCTCTACTTTGACATAACCCTGTTCTGCATTACATGAGTTTTTTTCTGATTACATAACGGTAAATGAAGTGGGAACTGGGCATATTAAGTGTATATTGAGCTGCTTTCCTAAGCAACCTATTTTTTTCAGACCCAGAGACTGTCTATTTGAGATACGTGTAAACAACTAATAGAAAAACTAACTCAGTGCTTGATGAATCCTGGCTTTGCTCCTACCATTAGCACAGCCACAGGTGGCCCCAAAAGACTGAAGTTTCCCTGCAACTGTGAGTAGGTGTGTACTGATCCACTCAAGAAAATCCCTACTCTCTTAGAAGGGCAAAGGAAATGCACAAAGTACTATACCAAATTAATAAGGAAACAAGGAACAAAAAGGATATTTCTTTATCTTTTCTAACTGTGATAAGTGAGGGGACAAAACAGAGTCAGGTCACACTGTACACCAGGCAAATATCTCTTTTTTCCCCACATACTAATAAAACAAGAAGCAGAGCTGCATGACCTGTCCTTTTCCCTGGTTCCTTCTTCACTCCAGTACTTCCATTTTAATTATCAGCTGGGTTCACAAGAAACAAGTTACTCTGAAGGACTGTTAATTCTGCTCCTGACTTCTACTCACTTTTCAGACTAGAGCAATTTACAGCCGTGTGTTTCCCACAGTTTTTCCACCTCTAAAACAAGAAATGGCAGGATAAAAAACCACTAGAAGTCGGAATTCTTTTACTGTAAGGTTGGTCTCATCATATAAATTTTGGCATTAACAGCTGTGTCCTGCTGAAATACTTCTCCATAAGATAAATGCTAACAAAAAAGCCTCTTTATGGCTTTGTCTAATTTACAAGTGCTATGAACTCTGATGGTTTCACTCCTAGGTCTGGGTTATGCCAAAGCATTAAATGACAAGAGAGTATGACTGAACATTTGAAAAGCATTTTGAGGATAAAAAGCACCCATAAACTGCAAAATGAGTGTTATAGAATCTATGCAGAATTGAACTGAGAAGATGAAAATACCAGTCATACTAGTACTTTCAGATGATTTCAGAAAATTCATTATTTCAACATGATTCCTCATGTTGAAAACTATATTTCTGAATGATGCCAACAGAGCAGGAGGATAGCCCTATATAGGAAATGTATATGAAGGTTTCAGACTGGGAAGCAGGAGGTTCATACTGCTTTATTCTGAGTTCCCTTTAACTCCATGAAAAAGCTGGGATAACTGGACAGACTTAGATTTGTCTGAAGAGCAAGTTACTGTCTAGGCAAAGTTAGGACTGTAGAATTTTTCCTGAACCAGGCGGCTTTTATTTATACTTGGAGCTCTTTTTCCCATCCAAGATTGTCCCATAATAGAACCAATTACAGATTCTGAGTTATTTGAGGCTTTTGCTAGAAACACAAAGGTCTGAGGTTTTATATTTCTGAATTCCCAGGGTTTACTTGCACAACTCCCATTAATATTGATGTGAGTAAAACATCTTAAAAATCGCAAAGCACACAAAAAAAGAATAGACTCCTAAGTGAATGACTATTATCAAATGACAAAGAGCTGTAGTCTGCAAAAGCCAGCAAAGAGTATTTTGTTTAATGCCTAATAATTGTCCTATTATCCATTTAGTTCAATTATTTTGAATGAGTCTGGTTTTTCCAAAGCTTTTCACTTTTTCACAGGGAGTATGGGAGGCTGATAAGAAAGATGAACCACTGTGAGCTCTCAGGTTGTTACACTGATCTCTCCTGTACCTCAGTGAGAGCTAGATCCACTCAGCAGAAAGGAAGCAGGCATGACAATGGCCCCTGGTAGAGCCCTTGAGGTATCTATCTGACAATGATCCCATTGTAAACCTCTTGCCATCAAAATGTTTTTATTCTCATCCATTACTCAATCTTCATGGACTCAGACAACAAGGAGGAAGTGGGTCCCTCTGCACTGGTCTGAGGAATATAAGACAGTGCTGAAAATTTAAGCCAAGGGCTGCATTTTTTTAATATGCTGCTTAATTCTAAGAAATTGGTCTTGTTTTTTTTCAGTGCCTTTTTCTTTTACAAGACATTGCTTGTCTTTTCAGGACAAGCCCTCTATGGTGCCACAGAATGGGACACAAATACACAGTGCTTTCCATCAAAGAACACAAATACACCGTGCTTTCCATCCAGAGGTTTCTCAAGCATCAGTGACATTCATCACGAGTTACTTAATCTTGTCCTACCAAGAGGGTCAGTATTTGAAAACAGGGAATGCAAAACAATTACTGATTTCAAAAATATTTCATAGTATTTTAGTATAAGATAAAAGGTGGAGTGTAGGGGCAGAGTTCTGGTTCATCGCACTTCATTTTTCATATTTCATGTGCTAGCAATTCATCTAGCATGCAGAAGACCAGAATAATAGAATCATGGGACATCCTGCACTGGAAGAGACTCACAAGGATCATCGAGTCCAACTCTGACCAGTAGCAGAAATCTTACATATAAATTTTTTCCATTCAGTAAATAATCCAGTTTCTTTAACTATTGAAGTCCACATGTATACAGTGGAGTGTCATTGGTCCCCAGAAGCCCCCTTAATATGTAATATGTAATGACATAATGTTAAAAATTTGCTGCCTTTTTTTTTTCTTTAAGTGATGTATACCATAACAGTAACTTCTGAGGCATTACAACATGTCTGGTGAACCACAAGAAGCTAAAAAATTACATTGGCAAACACACACATACATAAAGATATGACCTACAGATACGTATATAAACACATACCCAATATGGGTATTTGAATTTATTGCAGGGATAGGATTAAAAGGTGTTGTCCTTACCTTACATACAGTTACTCTGACACCATCATGTCTTGTTCCAGGTACTACTGTCCTACCCCAAGGAACAAGCCTTGAGAAGTCACATTTTAATATAAATAAATATTCAATAAATCAACCCTGAAACAACTTCTGTGGAGATACTCCAAGTGTGCAGGTTTCTTTTGCTCATTAGAGCAAAGTATTGTCCATGTATTCTCACGTGTACCTGCTCCCAGCACAAAACCCAGCCTGCAGTCTGCACACAGGGTCCTGCTTCCTCTTCCCTCACGAAGTGTTCAGCATTCTCCTCTGCCCTCTCCATTGCCTTTAAAACCCTTTTCAGTATTCAGTGATTCAGACCAACTCTTGTCTTTAGGCATATGATAATAATCTAAAACCTAGAGACTCCAAAAAAGTTTAAACTTTTCAAATAAATGAGTTTGTCCATGAGGACTAAAACAATACAAAGAAGTACAGCAAGATCAAAACAAACAAACAAAACCCCCTCCCCAAAAGCAAAACCCAAAAAACCATCAGCAGAATTTCAAACACAATTCCAAGTCTGGATAGCTATAACACCTCAAAGACAGCAAGAAATCCGGACATGAACAATGTGCCAGGCCAGTTTTGTGAGTTAAAAAGGTACGGCTGTTTAGGAGACTGAACTCACTGAATATTGAAATAAATGCAAAGGTTACCACTGTCATCAATGGGAATTGTATTGATCTGAAAATTAATTGCTGTCTCACTCTTGTGTATTTAAAAGTTTATCCTTCCCAATGTGTATTGGCCATGTCAAAATACTGATTTTCAGAATAAATATTCTTGTCCAGATTCATATTCCTTTTATTTTTTTCATTAGTGCCTACCAGAAGGAAATCATACTTTTCTGTAACACATTCTTCATAATACTTCTAGCTTAAAGAAAAGAAATAAGGCTTAAATAAGTATATCAATAAAATCAGAAGACTAAAGTCCCGTGGTCATATCAGCCTGTACCAAGATTAGCAGGCAAGAACTGACATTGGTTAGATTGAATTTATATTTATATGTGTTTGGATTAAAACCCTGAATTTCCTTTTCTATCTTTCATCTGCCAGGAGTGATTGTGCCAGTACTGTTTATTTTCAGTTGTGAACAAATATCAAAAGTATTTCAGGAATATATACTGAAATCAGGATTCATTTTATTCCTTTGAAATCCTGTTTTCTTACAGTCTTCCATGAAAGTTTCAATAGTCCACTAGGAGAACAAAAGTAATGCAATACAGACCTGGGCTTCTTAATACAAATCAAAGGCAGCAATCAAGTATGCCAACTTTCCAGTTCTTGGCGCTGGTCTGGGGTCTGTAGCTCAGACCCGAGGAAGCTGGGACCAACTCAGAGAAAGTGCCTCACAAGAGACAAACTTCCAGAGGGTTTATGGTGTTCCCTCAGCCAGTGGGGTGCCTCTGCAGGGGAGCCTGGCTCAGCAGGTTTTAGTGATTCAGCACAGCAGTGAGTTCAGCTCTTGCCCTGCGAGGACACCCCAGGCTGGGCTGGGAAGCGAGATGAGGAGCCTCATATAGCAATTCCACAGGAGTAGCCTATATTTGTCCAGCACCCCGCAAAGGGGGCTAGGGATGAGGCTTCCTAGGGGCCTGAGGAAGATACAGGCATTCTTACAGGGATACAGTGGTGGGTGTGAGGGAATAGGGGCCAATAGACCACAAAGGATCTATATAAATCTCCTGGAGAATTGTGGGCCTAGTTTCTCTCGCCATCTGCAGAAAGTTACGGGCTTTTCCAAGGGGTCTGGCAGGGGAGTTATGCAATTCTCCTTATCTTTTGCATGCCTCCCTTGATGGTAGGGCCATGGTGAGCTTATCAGTCTTCACATCCAGTGACACTTGATTTTCCATTAATTTGAAAAAAAGGACTCAGACAGTTTTGGGTAACAAACAGGCAGAAGTACCAGAGCATATTTTTGAACAAAATTCTAACATACTAAATGTAAATAACCTACTAGAAGTATTTTTCAAAGCTCTGGTTCATCTGGGATTAGATGCAGAGAAAATGGCTTTGATCAAACTGCAACACATTTCCCAGCATGGCTTCAGTACATTATTTGCTGAAGGAAACAGAGATCCAGAAATTAAATCCCAAATCTCAAACTGCACTGAAATTAAAAACAAGCAAACAAACAGGAATTGAGGAAAGCTTACAGAAATAGGTGTAAACTGTTTGGATTTAACAGCCCTGCTACTACACGCCAGTTTTCCAGGAGTCTTTAGAGGACAAGCAGAAATAAAGGCTTACTCATACACAGTCTTTAAACAAATGCAGTGCCTGACCCAATTTGCTCTTCCCTAAAAGATGGTCTAAATATATGCAAAAGGCAAATTCAACTATGTTTATAACCCATTGTTTTCTTTTCTGAAGGCTACACACTGAGTAATTATTAGAACATTCCTTATTGTCAGCACTTGAAATGAATAAATGACTAGGTAGGAGTGTTTACCTGAGCACCATTTATTGATCAGTTGGCTTCCAAGTCATCTTTGGCAGAATGGAAACTTCCAGTCTTTCAGTATGCAGCTGAACACTAGCTATTTTAGAAAATAACTATTTACAAGCCTCTCCTGGCTATACCTGAGGAACCTGTAAGTTTCACAGCACTTCAAATTTCGTTTGAATAGGGTTTGGATGCTTGTATTTTTATTATCAGAATTGTGTCGAAGGTTTGACAGAATTCAGAGCTTTAACACTCCAACTGACAGTGGCTATGAGCCACACAAAGCCTGCAGCCCCAGTCTTGTGGAAGTTGCATGTGTGCCATTGTGACAATTCAGATTTGGCCTCCTGCAACATAAGATTGACTCCAGATCAGAAGGCAAATATCTTCTTTATTTCACGTGTATATGTATATTTCATGCAAAGCAAACAGGCAGACATGCTCTCTCTGACCTGGTGCTTCCTCAGCAGTTCAGGAGCACAGCTCGAGAGAAACTGAGCAAGGTACAGCTACGACTGGATAGCTACAGAGCAAAACAAAGGCAACAAACACCATTGAGATAAAATTTCTCAAAACATCCCAGAGGTTTACAAAACTTTCTTGAGGTTTCTCATCCTCTAGCTGTGGGAAACTATTCTCTTTCCACAGCTAAGAGAAAACCTTTCTCACGGTTGCAGAAGCTGAGAACTTTTCTCTGACCAAGCTGTCAGCGTCCACATGCCATGAGTGCGCAGGCTGAGATACTATATAAATTTTATGAAAATTTGTGCCTGAAAACAATAATTAAAATTCACCCATAAGAGAATTTCTGGCTGAATAGAATTACAAGACTTTCAGCTGTGTGAGAATATCTGGCAGAACATAATTACAAGACTTTCAGCCATGTGAGAATTTCTGGCTGAACAGAGGAACTTGGAGGTCCTCTGGAAAGTGCTGTCCACTGTCACAGCTGTCCAGCAGACTCCAGCTTGCAATCCACTCTTGGTGCTTCCCCTTATTCTAGGACTGCAAATGCTAAAAGAAATGGGCTTGTAACTTTCCTTTCCACGATCCCACTGCAAGGATGAAAAAGGTCTCTTTCATGCATTGCTGCCCTGGTTTCTTGAAGAACAACGTTTGTATTTCAGAAATCAGCCCGCCTACTTCATGCTGTGGTACAAGAGTTGCCACAGGAGGTGCTTGTTATAGGGAATCCTTCCACCCAGGTGCCAACAGCATAAAATTGACTTGCTCTAAATATCTTACCAACTTTTTGAAAGAAATAAACTGAACCTCTCTCAAAGTAACATGAATATTACAGAAAAGTGGTAAGCAATAGAAAAAAAATTGAATTAGAGTTGGGATATTTGAATCATTCTTTACATCTGTTTCCAGAACAGTTGTGCGAAAACCTGCAGAAAATGGCTGTTCTTCGACCAGTGGATTTGCTTTTCTTTGGTTAATTATGAAATTAAAAGTTTACTTGGAAAATTCCTGTTGTGTTATTTCACAAGGACAGTTACAGCATGGTTATACTGAGGATATGAAGAGAGAGATTGGGCTTTCTAAAATAAATGCACTTGGTTTTCACACAAGGGAAAATAACTTTGTTCTGCTAGGAGGCAACATAATGTAATCCATAAATGTCTTCACTTTATGGGCAAAGGACTCAGCTGTGAGCTAGGCTGTAGATACTTTCTATCAAAGGAGTACCCAGAAAATTGGCAATCATACACTGAAAATCTTGTCTTTAAAACTTTCAGGATAGGAGAAGCAGAAAGAAAACAGTATTTCATATATTTCATGTCATGATTATATCATCACCTAATCTCTGTATAGGTACATAGATGGCCATCTCATCATTTATTTCCTAAAAGAGAAAAATTATCACCCCAATTACCACCCCAATTTCAGATGATGAAATGGCCAGGACCCAGTTCAATACCTTGTGTACTGAAACATGCTCCTTAAACCAGCCAAAAGCCAGCAGAAATGACCACTGTGTGATGAAGACATGGCCTTCAAGTGATGAAGACATGAGCCTGTCCACCCACAGTTTTTGCCTCTAAGATGAGGGCCGAAAAGTTGTGATCAGTGTTTTTTGTTCTCTGCTTCATATCCAAGACCTGGGTCCATTTTCCTTAATACACTAGGTATGTTACTCAATATAGAGAGGAAAATTCTTCCAGTCATGTAACTCAGTGGTGTTACAGTATGACTCATAAAACCCTAACTATGGAAATTCTTTTTGCAATTCGACTAGTGAAATTTGCATTAGTAGGAAACATTCCATACACAAAACTCCCTGTTGCTTTCAAACCTGTTTGTGGACTGATGAGGCAACACCGCTAATGACACTGAAAATTTCACAATTACCACAAAAATCTATCATTTTCCAGCAGTTTATTGTGGGATATTTCCTTAAGGGGAAAAAATGACATAAACAGCATTCTCACCTTCCCTCACCTTGAGACAGGGTGTTTATCAAAACACAATGGAACCTCTGAGTAGTCCTTTCTACTGGCACTTGGCTACATGCAAGAGAGTAAGGACCAAGTTAGTCAATAACTTTGCACTTTGCATAGGCTGCAAAGGACATAAAGTTAATTTTTAATTATTGGTTATTGTGATACTGTATTTTGTAAGTGTCCTGGTTTAGGAATGGCACTCCTGAGTTTAGTAGTCCCCCTCACCGAGACTCTCACAAACCAAACACCACTTGTTCCTCGTTCCCCCATCCTTTCCCTCCCTCTTCCCACTCTGGGGATGGCATTGAGAATTGGAGGCACAAGAAGGTAAAAATTATGTGTTGAGATAAGAACAATTTACTGGAAGCAGAAATGAGATAAGAAAATGAACTGCAACAGCAACAATATTAATAATGAAAGGTATGAGAGGAATGAGGGACTTGTCTTTATAAACAAGCTGTGGGCCTGCTGGTCGATAAAACTAGCCCTGAGAGATAAAAGAAACAATGGGAAGGATTCCACTGATTTATGAATGGGAAAAAAAAATATTTGCCTTTACAAACAAACTGTAGGTCTGCTGATAAATGAAATTGGATATGGAGAGATGAAAGTAACAATGGGAAAAACCATAAATTCCATAAGAACTAAAAGTTAAAGGGGGGGATTACACATTAGAAGGGAGTCTTAGGCAATTCGAGAAGCCTGTACCTCTCAAGTACCTCAGCCAGTGCGGAAAGAGAGAGAAATGTGGCTGGGAAATTAGGATAAAAAGGAGGCTGCACCCTCCAAAAATTTGAGAGACCCCAGGGGAATGCCCCATGGCCTCTCCCTTTATTCAGATAAAGTAACAGGACTCCTCTGTCTCCTTTTTGGACATAAACCTCTGGTGTTTGTGGATTAATTTTCCTGACAGATATAAGGCAAAAACTGATGTACACGAAAAACCGTGACAGAATACCAATCGGCTCTTTTCCCCACACCCCTCTGAAAGACGTTTGCACTTCCCTGCTTTCAAGGTGTGACTAAATAAATTTATTTCCTGGAAACAGTAGATTTGATGGCTAAGAGATTAGCCATTAAGCCATTAGTTAGAGATTCTGCTCTAACTCTTCTGTACTCCTCCCAGCATTGTCTTCATCAGTTTGGGAGGTTATTGACACTTCAACAGTTCTGAGACTGCAGTCTTCATCAGATCTGGAGAAGGATCTAGCTGAAAATAACTTTAAGGGAGAAAGCAGTAAGTACTGAAATAAGATCAAGGCCTAACGGTCAAGTAATACATGTAATAATCTCTAGCCTGTGACAGACTACAAGCAATGTTAACACAGCCGATTTTGCCAATCACAGCTTATGTTGTCAATTTTGCCAAAGTGATCCAAAAGAATGGCAACAGTTACAACCTGAAGTCAGACTAAAATAATCTCCCCAAAGAGATTCCACAGAGAATAAACCACATTGATTCTACTGTGGGATCTGAAGAAACAAAATTTCTGTTACTCTGCACCACAGGACAGACGTCTTAGGGTAAGAAAGACACACATGTACCTCTTTTATTGCACTAAAACATCTTTCTCTTGTGTTCTGCTCTCTTCTGGCCACAAAGATTAAATATGTTTAAGGAAGCTACTGGGCACTCCAGCACAAACCCTAACAGGTTTCTGATCCGAAGGCTGCTGAACTTGGAGAGGATGGGAATCAGCAGGCTCTACATTTTAACATGCAATGCTCTCTTCACTCCAAAGATGTGTGGAGACAGCAATGTTAAACAAAATGAAAGGTTTTTCATTAAAAATATTCATATTTCAGCTATGGTTAATAGAGACAACTGCTCCAGTGCTAATGATCCCTTCAGTTAATATTAAACTCCCCTTTTATCTTCACAAATATACCAAAAATTGAAAGCATTTGCAATCCCAGGTGCACCACACACAGTATTTTTAACAAGATTATTTAAGTTGCCATGCACTTTGCACAGGGATGACTGATCCAAGTGCATCAGCTGTCAGAGGCTGGTTGGAGAAAAGGTGGCTTTCCATGGACAGACACAACAAGCACATCAGTCAGGACCAGCTACTAACATACAGATCACCATTCTCTCGGGGGAAAAGCACCATTGAGAGTCCTTCAAAATAAGAATATTACAGGACTGATGTAGTCATGTTAATAATGGACAACACAGCTAAGAAGAGGCTTTTTATTAAAGCCTATTATTTGGCTTTGTGAAAATAATAGCTTAACTGCTGCTAAGTCTGTTTCCTCCCTGTAAAGTATATTATTTCAAGAATTTCTAGATGTGAAATGAGGGCTTTATTATCTAGGATTTTGAAAAATAAAGTAAAAGATGAGAGCAAATCATAATGTTTCCTGACTTTTTTTTTTATACTTGAATCACAAGGACTTAGAAAATATCTTGAACAATAGCTCTGAATACCATTTTCTTGGAATATTTGATTGTGACAAAAGCAAATAGCAGTTTCAAATAACTCAGACATCAAATGTAGCACCCTTAAATGTTGATCTCCTTAGAGTCCTCATTTTGACACTTATTTCAAAGTTATTTCCTAAAAATGCTTGTTCTCCTTTTCCAAAGAATTCTGAAGCTTATAATTTGTCTCATTTCTGACACTTATTAGTTATATGCACTGTTGAATCTCCAGCCAGCTTGGCTGCCAGAAGAGCACCCCTCCTCTCCTGGAGAGAGGCAATGGAATCACATCCTATCTACAGAGCAGCAAAAGTGGCCTCACCTCTGTGGATGATGGATGGAGAAACAGGTGGCAGATTTTGCTGCAGACCTTATCTTAATTATCCCTAATTCAAATAAAGTCCATTCACAGTGTAGCTCACAATTATTAAGATGAGAACACAAATGCAATGGCTGCAAACTGAGTGAAAAAAATGAATTCTCAAACTGAAATTTCAATAATGTATATTGATCGTTTATTATGAAACAGAGGCAGATCTGCCAGAGATGCCAATTCATTCATTTCACTGTACTCTTAAGTATTGTTTCGAACTATTATATATTCATTAGCTCAGAATTAATTTACACTTCACTGAAGACCTCCCTCGGATCTCTGCCCCTCTCCACACCAGCCCAGCGCCTCTCAAGGCCTCTTCTGGCTCTGGTTTGCTCCAGAACTTGAAAGCAAGATGCTCCTCTGCTGTCTCCTTATCTTCAGTCTAATTTGTAGTTTACAGCTTTTTAGGAGTGTGAGATAGCAGGCTCTCCAACTTGCCGTGGTCCATCTTCTTTGGTTTTTTAAGATAGTCTGCACTCAGGGTCCGGGACTTATCAGCTTAAAGATATTCATTATCATGCACATACTACAGCTATTTTGGAGTTAACAATCCATTCTAACATTGTTTTATTTTAACACTATGTCTACATGTTGTGTTATTACTGATAAATGTTAAACTCATATGCTATTTCTACACAGTATATTGTTACTGATAAATGTTAAACTCAGATTTTGCGAAAGCCAAGATTCATTATCTATTTGTTTATTACATGAGCAAAGCAAAGACAGAACCAGACTGGTGCTGTCCTAGGTTGTGTTAGACGAGCAGTGGAAAAATCCAGTTAGTTTTGTTTTTAAGAAAGATCACAGAGCATATTTCATGAATGTACATTATATAAACTCCCTCAAATTTTGCATCCGGTTTAAAAATCTCTGATGCTAAGGAGAAAGTTACTCTTTGGAGTAGGGTGATTTCCAGGAACAAAGCACAAGTGGATGTTCTTTTCCCTAATGACAACATGTCAAACGTTCTCTTGTCTCTGTAAGGGAGATTTGCAATAGCACCTCCTTGCTCAGAGACAAACAAGCAGAGAAGTCAGCAAAGCAGTACTCTACAACTTTTACTAATCAAAATAACAATCAAAATATATCTCTTACTAAATTTAGCATCAATGTTTTCCCCTTCCATAAATATTTTACAGATGTCAACTCCCATTCTTTGGGAGACAAAATAGGAGGACTTTTGTTAGGGGTTAGGGGTTTTGTTTCTTTCTCTCATGGAATTTCGTCCCATCTGTTGCTAAGAAACATAACTACTGATACTTAAGAGAAAATATGTGGCTGGGAGAAGGAGGGGGAAGAGTGCGGCTCGCTACTCTTTTACCTGAGGGCTTTTCTCTTGGGAAGGGTAGAGTTACCCCAAGATTTTAGACTGGAGGGAAGAAGGCGAGCACAGCTCCTAGCTGTCTTGCTGTCAGCATCGGGGGAGGACAGTCGAGCTGTTGCTCACTGTGGGGAGAATTCACTGTGACCGCCAGAGCCCAGCCCTGTACTGCTTCTTCCTTACTGTGGGTGAGCTTTTGCTCGTAAGAGTGGCCATTGGACTGGGACCTTATTAACACCTGACCTCACTAGAAAGGACTCCCACCATCTACTTGGGTGCCTCAGGGGAAAACCCAGGGCCCCAACTCCCTCCGAGGGAGCCTCTCCCAGCTGTGCTCGGGAGCCGGGCTTCCTCTACCTAGCCCTGCTGCTTCTCTGCCACTGCTCCGGGTTTTTCATTGCACTGTAACTCCACACCCCCTGCCTCCTGGGACACCCCGCGGCTCCTGCTACAGCTGTGGAGTTTCTGCTACATTTTGTTTGCTACTCCGGATTTGGTCGTCCCTACCATGCCAGCCACTGCTCCGAGTAGCCACTGCTACAGCCCACCTGCTGCAGCCCATTTCCTCCATCCAGCCAGTCCGCCATGACCGCGTGAGGGAGACACGACTGACCTCGCGCCACAGCGCCCCCTGCAGCCGCCCCGCTCACCGGGAGCCACCAGCGCCCCTGCCGGCCGTGAGCGTTACTGCACCGAAGGGAAAAGTGCCTGACAGCCGACAGAGGGATGCCAGTGGCTCTCTGCTTCCGCTTGTTTGCCTTGTTATACATATACAGATTAGTAAAGAACCGTTATTCCTTCTCCCATATCTTTGCCTGAAAGTTCCTTAATTTTAAATTTATAATGATTCAGAGAAAAGGGGGTCATATTTTTTCCATTCCAAGGGAGGTTCCTGCCTTCCTTGGCAAACACCTGTCTGTCAAACCAAGACAACTTTTTAATATGAGAAAGAGCAACAGACTGACTTTCAAGGTCAGCATAATGATAGCAAAGAAAAAACTTCAAACAAGATACAATATATGCACCTCAGCCATCACCCACCCATTCTAGTAAATAATACACTGACCACAAAGATATGTCTGACAAAAGTAATAAACCAAATTACTAACTTTTTAATGACTATTTGGTATCTCCTTGGGATATCACATAATATGCAAAATTAAGAAACTACTTTATGTTAATGAATTTAGAAAAAAGCAAATTCAGTAAATGTGAAAGAGAGGCTCCCATTGATAACAAGGTGTATGCAGCAACCACAGAGCACAACAGAGGTGATGTGTAGTGGGTGTGATGTGGCTGGCTGGATGTCAGGTGACCAACAAGTCACTCCATCATTCTCCCTCTCACCTGGACACAGCAAGTAAAATATAGCAAAAGGCTCATGGTCAAGTTAAGGGCAGGGAGACATCCCTCAGTGGTTATGATCACAGGTAAAGCAGAATCAACCCAGGGAAATTAGCTGAATTTCTTACCAATCAAATCAGAGTACAATAGTAAGAAAAAACCCTGAATCTTAAAGCACCTTCCCCCACCCCTTTCTTCTTCCTGGGCTCAAATTCACTCCCAGTGTCTCCCTGTCCTCCCCTGAGCAGCACAGTGGGACTGTGGGGAATTGAAGGCTGTGGTCAGTTCATCACTCACCTCTGCCTTCCCTGTCACACTCTTCCCCTTGCTCCAGCATGGGGTTCCTCCCATGGGAGACTGTTCTCCACGAACTTCTCCAATGTGGGTCTTTCACATGGGCTGCAGTTCTTTATGAACTGCTCCAGTGTGGGTCCCTTCCGCAGGGTCAGCCCTTCAGGAACAGGCTGTTCCAGTGTCAGTCCCCCACAGGGTCACAAGTCCTTCCAACAAACCTGCTCCAGCCTGAGCTACTCTCTCCACAGATCCACAAGTCCTTCCAGAAATCTGCTCCATTGCAGACTCTCCATAGGGCCACAGCTTCTCTCAGGCGTCCCCCCTGCTCCGGTGTGGGCTCCTCCATGTGCTGCAGGTGGATCTCTGCATCCCCATGCCCTCCATGGGCTGCCAGACACAGCTGCCTCACCCTGGTCTCCACCACAGCCTGCAGAGGAATCTCAGATCTGGGTCTTAGAGCAGCTCCTGTCTCTTCTTCTCCACCGAACTTGGTGTCCGCAGAGCTGTTCCTCTCACATATTCTCACTCCTCTTTTCTCTGGCCACAATTGCTATTGTGCAGCAGTTTTTCCCTTCTTAAATACCTTATTCCTGAGGTGCTGCCACTGTCACTGACAGGCTCAAACCTTGGCAGGTGTTGGAGACTGAAATGTTATAATTTATGACTTAAACATCTGCATGAAGGACTTTTGCCTATTATAGCAAAACTGTATAAAACTGCAGAGAAGACTACCACGCCCTGACTAAGGTCCTGGACTGCTCGTTGATGGAGATAAGATAAAGTAACTCAAGTCTGGGCTTCTGGAGAAGAATACATTCACAGGGGGATCAAACTTAGCACCTTTGGGGTGGAGACCACAGCCCTGGGGCTATCAGCTGCCGAGCTCCCAAAGATTGGAGTGGGGAGGAGAGGTTTTGGGTGTTAGTGAAAAAGCCGCTGGTGAGAGGCAGTTAACACCCATTCTCCAGCGTGCAGAGGAGCTCAGCTGTGGGGCCCCTTCACGCCGGGAAAAGCCGCATGCACATGAAGGACAGCAGAGGGGCTGTCCTGGCCCATCAAAGGCCCCCCAAAGGGGTCTCCAGGCTCTGGACCAGAGCACTGCACATGATGCAACAAATCCACAGTGTTGCAAGAGACAATGTAAAACTTGCCCTCCCCAGGGGAGGAACATGGGCCTTCCCACCTGGCCCAAACCTATACTGAACCACTGGATTCTATACTTTTTGGCAGCAGGGGACCCTCACCACCAAGAACACCAGATGGAGGGGAGCAAGGAGATGTTATCGGGACTCTTGGAAGTGTGATACTTTTCTACCCAACTCCTGTCACCCTCTCCCTGTCCCCCCACCCACGCACACATTTTCTTCTCTTTCTTTCTTTTTCTTTCTTTCTTTCTTTCTTTCTTTCTTTCTTTCTTTCTTTCTTTCTTTCTTTCTTTCTTTCTTTCTTTCTCTTTCTTTCTTTCTTTCTCTTTCTTTCTTTTCTTTTTCTCTTTGCCTCTTTTACTATTAAATAAAATATATCAAATTTTTGGCACCAATAACTATCCTAATCTCATTCAGTTTAAATCATATTTTTTGGGTATGTTTTGAATTTTTCTGGTTTCAATCTGTTTTATTCATAGAGGCTTAGTTTCCTTCGGTCTTCTGTGTCAATTTGGATCATAACAGCAGGTCTGTCCTGGAGCCACCTGGCCTTGCCTTTGCCAGACATGGGGAAGCTTCTAGCAGCTGCTCACAGATGCCATCCCCGTAAGCTCCCCTACTACCAAAATGTGGCCATGCAAACCCAAAACAAATACAAAATGTAAGAGGTTGCAGGCAGATGCCTTCAAAGTAGATGCCTGCTTAGGGCTGTTATAAATGACGTTATGGAAATTAGTTATTAAAATTTATTGATAACTCAATAAAAATGGCAAAGGAAAAGGGGACAATGCTGGAAGCATGGCTGGGTGCCAGAGGCTCATCCACAAAATGGTGGTCCTGCCTTTTATACCCTTGTGGTTGCATCAGCCTACTGCATATTTATTTACGGTTTTGCATAGTCTCGCCCCCTTGTCAATTTCCTGGAAGCCCACGCTTTTCTGTTGCTGTGGCTGTTGGGGTCCTCAGTGGTTGGAGTCCTATTCCTTTTATGGTGGTGTCTTCGAAGTCTGGCTGGCAACAGCCTGTCCCTTTGCAAACCCCACAGAACTGACATTACAACATGCAAATCACCCAACCCCCACAAAACAAACCCTTACAACCAAACCACCCCAGCAACATTAAACATTTCAACATATTCAATTATCTTGATATTTCCCTTAGGATAATATCATAATATTCAACATTATACCTCATAATATAACTTATAATACAACTCATAATCCACACAACATATGGCGAAAGCCAACCCTCAATAATTCATTTATAACAGGTCAGTGGTGACTTGCTGCGAAGGTGGAAAGAAGAGTCGGGAAGAGGAAAGGAAGTGCAGCCTGCCTTCAGCTGCTCCTCCCATTTCTTCTTTGTTCTCCCTCGCTAGTCTGACCAGATTACAGCTTTGAGTACAAGCAAAATAGAAGCGGGGGCAGACAGAGCAGAACCAAATGTCCATCATGCACATTCAAATCCCTTTTCATGATGCGAAGAAATAAAAGTGTTACCAAAAATTCAGTAAAATAAAAAACTCCTTAACACCAATATAGCGTTAAGAAGCAGGCATTCTTTATGCATGACGGCGTAGCTCCTTCTAAAGCCATGCATCCTGAGTACAGGAAAGTTTCTGTTTATATACTGTATTTTGCATATGTATTCATTGATTGTCCTGGACTAAACATACATACAATAATAATTTCCCTGAAATCATTAACATATTTCCCCTCCCCTTTATGCATGCGTTCTTCTGTCCTGGGGGTATTTCTGGTGGTCTCTGGTGGTCGTGGACCCCAAGGTTATTGACACTTCAACAGTTCTGAGACTGCAGTCTTCATCAGATCTGGAGAAGGATCTAGCTGAAAATAACTTTAAGGGAGAAAGCAGTAAGTACTGAAATAAGATCAAGGCCTAACGGTCAAGTAATACATGTAATTGTCCTGGTTTAGGAATGGCACTCCTGAGTTTAGTAGTCCCCCTCACCGAGACTCTCACAAACCAAACACCACTTGTTCCTCGCTCCCCCATCCTTTCCCTCCCTCTTCCCACTCTGGGGATGGCATTGAGAATTGGAGGCACAAGAAGGTAAAAATTATGTGTTGAGATAAGAAAAATTTACTGGAAGCAGAAATGAGATAAGAAAATGAACTGCAACAGCAACAATATTAATAATGAAAGGTCCACCTGGGATCGAACTGAACCCACTATATACATTAATTTGGAGGTACTATTATCTGCCCACATGAGTTTACCAATCACCTGCTACAATTTTCCATATTTTCCGGTGGTGGGGTTAACTGCCTGTCCTGATTTGATTTTTGATCTTAGACATTCAACTTTTTATTAGGAATTAGTGCAAAGACACTTTTTCAGCAACCTCCTTAGCTGTTTTGTCAACTAATTGATTCCTTGTATTAACTGGGGAGTCTCCAAACTAATGGGCTTTACAAGCGCATCACAGCCACTTTTTTCAGTTTTTGCACACTTTGTAGAAGACGACTAATTTCTTCTTTGTACTTCATAGGAAACCTCTGTGCTGGTAACTGTGGGGCTGACATTTTAGTGGATCTTAGAGAAATCCAGCAGCAAGCTTGAAAAAGCAATTTCTTCCTAAGTTGTAACCCTTCTCAATTTCTAAAGGGAACATTTGCAGGTTCCCAGGAGAATTTTTGACAAAGAATGTAAACATGAGAAAGATGTTTTGAATAAGGTATTTTCCTTGTCCAATGAAAAAGCTTTATCTTTGTTTGTTTTCATATTTTGTAGTACACTGTGCTGTTCACAGACAGACACAGAGGGACAATCTCTCTGAGCGGATTGCGGACAGAGAGAGAAAAGTTTCTTGCTTTTTACTTCTGCATCTTTGCTTGCTTGCATGAAACATATGGAAAAATAAATGTACAGCCTTCTGAAAATCTATGAATGAGAAGTATTTTGTGGATCAAGCCCCTAGATAGGGTCCATCTCGACCACAGATAACAGTCCCCTTTCCTTCCATATGGGTTCATTGGTGTGTACTCTTTTTTTCCTTTAGTGATTTCTAGCACTCGGTGTAAGGTGATTCATGCTGCTTTTTTGCGGATGTGTTAAAAGGTAAAGCCTAAGCTTATATTATCTGAGTCGAGGTTCCCCCTGCGTACCAAGCTGCCCATAACATGCTGCTCCCCCTGGTGGGCAGGTCCAGTTCTGGGTCCTGGATGGGATTGCTCTTGAGATCCAGTCTGCCAGATCTTGAGTCTACCAGAACATACTCGTTCTATAGTTACCAGGCAATCATGGCACAAAGGTCTCTGGGCTTCTGAAGCATGGAAAAACATGGCTGGGGTTTAAATTAGTCATTACCTTTGTTGCCTTTCCTGGTCTTAAAATTAAGAACCAGACAGAGTTAAGGGAAAAAGGAGTTTTTACCTTGATATTTAACAAGGATATTTATGGCACACCACTTTGCCAAGGTGGAGTGCACTGAAATGCAAACACACAATCGACTGTGTATAAAATTTATAGTCCTTGCAATTTAGCATATCTATCAAAGATTCCTCAGTGAGAGGCTTGAATTCATTAACGGGACATCCCACCATCCTGAGGAATTCCTCCCTGGATGGACTTATCTTAGTTTACAGGATGCGTTCTAGAGAAGACCTTGGTTTCTCAGGATAGCGTAGGGCTATCTGGCCTCCAACTGTGAGGCCTCCAGGATGTTTAGTCTCCTAGCTTACCAAAATATTATGACTATGCTAAGTTATCGGACTTTAGGAATTACAAGTATGCATGCTAAAAGCACTGAGGATACATAAAAGCCATATAAAAGGATATATAAAAGGTATATAAAAGAAAAGGCAAAAAATCATCATTGGCATCACCTTAAGTTCAATATTGTCCTGCTCCATTTGAGCAACCTGGTATTTCAGAATCCTGCTGGCAATATCCAATGGTGTTTTTTGTTCCAAACCATTTATTACCATATGGGGTACATATAAGTTTTTGTGTTTCTCTGCAGCTACCACTCAGGTATTCGGGTCATTCTTCACTTGTATTGTCCAATTGTTTGCATAGGATACTTCCATGACCCCAAACGCTGTCCAGTACTTCTAGTACCAGGTGCATCCTTTTGTGCACAAATAACTCAAATGGTTTGGTTTAAGTCTGAGAGATTCATTGCAGGGCTTGTCATTAAGGTCCTTTTAGGGCTTGAAAGGCCCTCTGACTCTCAGGAGTCCATACCAAGCATTCTCGGTGGAGGGCCATACAAGGGTTCTCGCCAGTACCCCATAATTGGCAATCCATAACTGACATCATCTGGCCATACCTACAGCACCTTGCAGTCCTTGGCTCCAGTGTCTGGAAATGGCTTCTTCTCAGCTCCTTCACAAGCTTCTTTTTTCCTGAGATTTGTGCCATTTTCTTTGACCACCTGTATTCAGATTGTTCTAAGAAATGTAACAGACTTACAGCAGCACTGAGGCAATTATTTTCAGTCTTGATTGCTGGCAGAATACTTTCCAAGGTTTTTTTTTTTAATTTTGTTTTGTTTTGTTTTCACAATTCATTTTAGCTGCGCCTTTCACCCAGTGTTTAGATTTCCCCACTGAAAAGCAAACAGTTTTTTTAAAATTATCTGGGTCAAGAAGTATTACAGAAAAAGGCATCCTTAATATCAAGCACCATGAACCATTTGTATTCCGTTTTATGTGCTGTCAAGAGTGTGTACAGATTAGCTACTACTGGATGAATATCTGGTACTTTTTATTAATGGTCCTTAAATCTTGTACTAATCTGTAACTGGTAATATTGGTATGTCATACTCTGAGTCACATTCTTTCAATAACTCATATGCTAAAAATTTTTTTGTAAGTTTTTACAGGTTTTTCTAACTTTTTCTTTGCCTCACAGTTAATAGAATATTGGTTTTGCTTTACCAGTCTGGCTTCAGGTTTGAGAGTAATCCTCACCGGTCTGGCCACCTTTTATCATCCAGGCATCTCAGTCACCCATACAAACCGGGTTACAGCATTCTTTGCCCCCATCTGGGATTTCTTCCAGCTCTTCTAATTCCAGTAATACAAAGTCTTTGCCTCGATGGCTTTTGATTCTGGTGTTTGAATTTTTATTTGTATTTCCCCATCTTAAAAAGTTATTTGAACCAATTTTCCCAATAGATCTCTCCCCAAGAAGGAGATTGAGCATTTAGGCATTTCCCCCACTGTTTTATTAATTTAAATTGTAATAGTTGTAAAAAAAAGGCGCATTCTTTTTCCTCTTTGTCACACCCACAATGTTTACAGGTTCCAAGCTAAGTTTTCTGCTGCACATATTCATTATAAGTTGTTCTTGTATCAATTGAAAAATTTACTTTTGTCCTGGGCTGTAAAGTAAGACGTGACCAAAAGCATGTATTCTATCACCATCTTCATGAACTGTTGAAACCAGGTGGGGCAGTGCTCCCTCTGGATTATCTTCTGTTAATGGGCCCATCAGTGCCTTGCCCATGACTCACAGATAACTCTCCCCTGGACTATCTCCTGTTAATGGGCCCATCAATGGCTTATCTCAGAATTCACCATCCCATTGTGAGACAGTCCACCCAGAGGGAGGAACCAGGCAGTCCATCCTGGATATAAACCGGGATTTTGAAAACCATAGGCAGCCTTCTCCCACTGGATATCCAGAGGAGAAGTGCTACACATCTACCACTGAATCCTCCGAGGAAGACCAGACCTCCTCTCCAGGATCACTGCTCCAAGAGAACCACATCCATCACTTCAGGAGGACTGCAGCCACCATCTTATCGGACTGTCACTGCTGCCCTGACTATCAGGGTGTCAGGTTGTATCGGACTCTGTCAATTTAAACCTGTATTATTATAAGGAGTATTTCTCCTGCCTTGTTTTATATATATATGTGCATATTTATATTAGTAAAGAACTGTTATTCCTATTTCCCATATTTTTGCCTGAAAGCCCCTTGATTTCAAAATTATAATAATTCGGAGGGAAGGGGGTTGCAATCTTCCATTCCAAAGGGAGGCTCTTGCCCTCCTTAGCAGACACCTGTCTTTCAAACCAAGACAACTTTTCATTCCCGGCAATAATGTAAGCAGGGCTCAGATGAGGATGATTCCTCTGTTTCCTTCAGGGGTGTTTTCCATTTTCACTTAAGGTCTTGAGCTTGATGGCTTGAATAGCCTCGTTTAGGTTCTTTGATTTTCCCTAGCTTGGGGATACTCCCTTTTCCAATGTCTCCTTCCTTTAAAATTGCCAAATACATTCAGCTACCAACTATCACAATGCAAACTGCCAAATACACTGTAGCCACTAAGTATCACAAAGAAATTGCCAGATATACTTCAGCAACTAATTAATACAAATTACTAAAGCATACTTTAGTCACCAATTATTATAATAATTAACCAATTGTTTCTGAGTCCTGAGTCCTAATTATGGTTTCAAATACTTTAGCAACTCTGTCCAGATTTTCCCTATAAACTCCTGCCACCTTTCTCCATGATGTTAAATCCACTATTAAAACCAGAATTACCGGACCATAATTACCAACCACCTGCCAGAGGCACGCCATCAGAACTTCCCCAGCTTCTACCCCAACATCTCTTTGCTGCCTTCTAATGCATCCCACAATCGGACCAAAATGCTCCGATCCCCTAGTGTTCCAGTCCACTTTCCCATGACTTACTCATGCATCTAACCATATTCTCAGGTGATTCATCATTCACCCCCCTAATTCTTTGCCACAAAGCAACAATCAGTCCTAAATCCTCCTCCTCTCACCTGCACTTTAAGCATCTCTGTCCTATGCTGCACGCAAAACAACACCTCTTTCAACCCTTTGCCTTTCTTTTCCTTTTCAAGTGCATAAGGAACTTCATCCCACTTGTTTTGCCTTCTACAAAACGACATTAATTGCAATATGGTGTTATATTGTAGGGTTCCATCCTTAGGCCACTTCTATTGATCTTCCAGTAAAGTGGCCACCATTGATTACAAAATCGTGGAAGTTTTTCACTTGTGAGAGGATCACCCCCAATTTGTTTCCAGTGTTTCAAAATACATCCCAGATGTGACACCTGTGATACCCCTTTTGAGGTTTTGTTTCCTATTACAACAAATTACTGTTTAGGAGCTCCTTAGAAGGGACTCTAACCCTTCTTCTCTGAAGGGACTCTAATCCTTCCCTTTTTCCACCTTAGGTACCTTTAAACCAAACCCTGTATAGCTTGTGCTGTGCCTTACAGGTAGGGTAACACCTTTAGAGTAAAGAATGCCTTTATCTTAAAAGGGGTCTTGCTCCAATTTCCTTGGACCAAGGATCAAAGGCTCTCCCTGAGAATCCCTCGGTGCTGGCTGGAGATTTTGCGATCCCTTGGATCTGTTGAAATTCAGGAGTCTGTCCCATCTGGATCACCAAATTTCGTAAAATAAAAACTCCTTAACACCAATGTAGCTCCTCCCAAACCCATGCATCCAGCTGAGTAAAGAATGCCTGCTTCTTAATGCTACATTAGCGTTCAGGAGTTTTTTATTTTACTGAATTTTCAGAAACAAAAAGGTCTCTAAATCCTGGAGACAGTTGAGGAAAATGGACTGGTAGAGAAGCAGCTGTATCTGCAAACTGCTTTCCAGAGCATGACCATCTACATACTGCCAAAATCAGCTGGATTAGAAACTTTCTAACACAGTTTTGGATATCAGAAAGCAAGCCTTCTTTATTTCAGCTCGCTAGTTGCTTGGAGGATTGTTTCTCCAATTGAGTGCCCCGAGTGTCAGGTGAATAGAGTTTTAATCCCCCCTTTTCTTGAGACTAGGTTCCTTATGGGAACCAGTTTCTTGATATCTTTATTTCATTTTATAGTGTAAGACATTACAGCAGCTATAACACTGAATCACGATGCAAGCTAAAGTACATATAGTAATTATTATGGTAATGATTGTAAACAGATGTTTTAACCAAGTCCATGTGGGTAACCATAAAATAAGTTTGCTCTAGATTTCTTCAAATCCCCAGAAGGTGTCACCTTGAGCTGCATGTTGTAAAAATTTGGTTTGTTTTCAGATTTCCTGGGCATCTGTAGGCACTCTACCACTTTGATCAATGTATTCACAGAAACTGGTGTTATTGACAGTGCATACTCCTTCTCATGCTGCTAAAAGAACCTCTAGTGCCATTCAGTTTTGTAAAACAACTTGCGACAAGTTCTTGATTTCTTCCTGCAACACAGTAACAGCATCTATTATACACTTTTCTATATATTCTGTGGTAGCAGAAATGTTCACTATTGTCTTTTCTAATTCACTTATTCCTAGACAAGGTAAAAGCCATCTTAGGAAGTGATGAAATTTAGTTGGTCACTCAGCTATAGCATTCAAAGTTCATTCTGTATGCCCCAAATAGTTCCTCATTCAAAATCCTTAGGTCTTTATCAATTTTTATTATGTTAGGGACTAAGGTTCCTAAAGTATAAATGCCTTTCCAGCCTAGGGGCAACCCTTTATGGGCTTTATTTCTGCATATCCTATATCACCCTGCTCCTTTTGGTACTGACCAAGGATGATTTACTTGTACAATATTAAGTGTTTGAGTATATTGTGTGTGAGTTCTAACAAAAGTTCTAATTTCATTAGTCCAATCTCCTGTTCCTTTAGGGGAGTTACATCTTTGCACACACGTATGACCGTAGAAGAAGTTGGTGGGTACTTGCACACTAACTGGTATATCTACTTCTTGGAAAAAGGAAGTGTTCACCCAGTAACTAGTATTAATTTCTCAAGAAAATGGAATTGGTTAACAGCTTCATCATGTTTTCAGGTAAATGGGTGTACACTCAACAATCATGTCTGTGCAACACTTGGGTCACATTTTGTAATAAAAGTAGGTGAAAGTTTTGCTCCCAAGTCAAAGCTGAAGTAACTAATATCAGGACAGCAAAACAAGACTTAAATAGCTTGTTTTTTCTCAGACAACTGTTCAATTACCCAAGGGGCTTTGGCCCTTTTTAATTCTGGGATAATGTATCCATGATTTTACTCCATCCAGTTTTAAAGTTGTCAATGGTACTTAGGAAGGCTGGAGTCTTTACTTCACTTTGGCTGGAGCAGAGTGCTTCCCCAGTCTTTCAAGTAGACCCAGTCTCCTAGTTGGAAATCCTGTACTGGTGTGTCCAATCCCATTGGTCTGGAAATCACCACTGCTAGCTACAAATCCTGTAAGGTTTTATGTGGGAAATGTAAAAGGTG
>VZRF01007122.1:3929-147660 GCA_013396875.1 Vireo altiloquus
GAGCATTTTGCTGCTTGTGTACAGCTGGCAAACAGCATCGTAATTCTGTGCAGATTATCAGTGTGTACTGCAAAAAAAAAAAATTATCGTACAAATTTCCTCAGTACTCAATATATGGAAGCAATGAAACAGAAAATCAAAATTACTCATAATCAATATCTGCATAGCATCATTCCCTTACCTAAGGATGTCATTTCCTAATCAGTAGAACAATCAAAATAAAAATTAAGACCAGCAATGCTGCAAGTCCTGCAAGTCGTAATGAGCAAGGTGAAACAAAAATACTCTTACTGTGATAGAAGTATCACAGAACAGTGAAATGCAGAAAGACAGTGGCAGACATACAAACCACAAGTAAAAATCTCCAAGGAAAAGGTACAGTGCCTCAGAAGAACACCGAGACACTAAAGAAGACAGAAGAATGACCAAGACAAGCACTTACCACCTAGTTAACTGTCTGAAAAATCAAAAATAAGAAGGGCAAACATGAATCCTATTGCCTTTAATGAGAATCATATAAGGTTTATGTTCATGTTTATCAATAAAATTCCTGTGACATTGAAGACATATGGATGCCAGCTGCCTGGTCAGAGAGGGGTTCTTGGACATCAGACTACAGCCAGAGCCTGAGAGAAAGCAAACTTTCCCATATGTTGAAGAATGTAAACAATCTTGCACCTGGTATTTGTCTGTAAAATGTTTGTGTCATTTGTAATTAGCCAATGGTGTTGGGGGGTGTCAATCAATTAACCAATCATGTAGCATCTGTGCAAAGCTCTCTATAAAAGAGCATGAGTGTCTAATAAAGTGGCTTTTGAGTTTTCTACGTTCTGAAATTATTTTGGAGTTTTGTGTTGCATCTCTCCATCCCTAATACAACAGTGACATCTGGAGACCTCCGATGTTTTTGGAACCAAGAGAAAACAAAGAGGAGGCGAACTCCAATCCACCCCCCGCCCAAACAGGGTGAGTGGATTTTGAAACACGGCATTAACTCCCTGTTCTCTGCTGAGAGGTACGTGGCCCTGGGATCACGGGTAGTAAGACCACGCCAGGGTGAGCTGGCTGGGTGGGGCAGACCCCCAGCGTACCAATAATCTGTCTGGACAAGACTTATACCGTGGTGAAAGCGGTAAGCCACTGGGGAAGGAAGATAACGGTTTTCTGATATGGGAAACGAGTTAATGAAGTAGGAACTGTGCTTTCTGCATGCAAAAGCGGTGAAAAAGGAACAGGACTTAGAACTGCAAACCTCTGTAGATGCAGGGGGGTGAAGCCTCAGGTGGGAAAAATTGGCAGTGAGCCGCAGACGGAGCACCGACCAAGCCCATTTGTGAGCCTTGGGTTGAACCACCTGGCTGTGTGCCACCTAAAAACCCTAGGACAGACTGCCCTACCTCCCCCGTTCCTGTGAAATGAGTGCTTTGCCTGCAGATGAGTGGAGCGATGGTCTGCCGGTGCCATAGATTGTTGTAGGCCAGAGTGTTTTCCTCTGGGCTACAACCTTCCGGAAACCGGCTGCATTGGGGGAAAGGAGTGAGGAAGGGTCTTTGCATGGGTCTTCAGAGAAGTTCATTCCAGCCCCACACACATGCTGATCCAGAGGCAAAGACCAAGGCCTCTGGGCAGTGATAAGGGTTAAGTATGTGGGGTGGTCTAGGCAGGCCACATACCAAGGTGGGGCCAGGGTAGGGAGACTAATAGGAGGGCAGGTGGGGGTGGGCTGAGGAGCAGGGGTTCATGGGGATTGTAGGCAAACTTTGGAACTGGAACAGGGCTTATGGAGAAGGGAGGACAGGGGCACATTTACCTTTTGTGTCCCTTCTTAACAGGGGGTTCCCATAATAGATGAGAACATCTTTGATGTTAAAACCCCCTGTGCATGGCTGAAGAACCCTTGGTACCATATTTAGAGCCTTCCGGTACTCACTGTGGGATGGAGCAGCTCCAGCGGTGCCCCCGCTTTTTCCCCCCTTTCCCCCCCAGCGGTGGCTGCTGCAGCTCCTGTCCAAAGCCTGGCAGAGCACCCAGGAACAGTAGTACCTTCTTCCCCCACTGCTGCGTTCTCGCTGTGTATCCCCAAGCAGAAGAAGGCAGTGGCAGGGCAGGCAGGCCCTGGAGCCTGCCTCATGCTCTGCTCGGAGGACCCAGACACCCATGGGGGGGGAAATGTTCAGGGCTGTGCAGCTCCATCCATGCATGCTTTTTCAAAGTGCCTTTTTAATTAGTGAAACTGAGTTGCAGGGAATTTGTTCCACTCAAAGAAAGGGAAAGACACGATATGGAAAGATTACCACTGGAAGAGCTTCTGGGAAANCCCAAGCAGAAGAAGGCAGTGGCAGGGCAGGCAGGCCCTGGAGCCTGCCTCATGCTCTGCTCGGAGGACCCAGACACCCATGGGGGGGGAAATGTTCAGGGCTGTGCAGCTCCATCCATGCATGCTTTTTCAAAGTGCCTTTTTAATTAGTGAAACTGAGTTGCAGGGAATTTGTTCCACTCAAAGAAAGGGAAAGACACGATATGGAAAGATTACCACTGGAAGAGCTTCTGGGAAATGCTTTCTTTGTCCCAACCTTTATAAATGTATATTACTCATGTTAAAAAAAAAAATAGCATTTTACTATGCATCTCAAAAATATTTCTGGCTTCTGTAAAAAGTAACTTTGTATTTTCAGTAAGCTGTGGATTCTGAGGGCATTGTTTGCTAGCAAGATTCAAGGTTTTTTGTGCCAGCACCCTCAGATCTCTCCTTGAAAAGAGCAATTCACTTTAAAATCTAATGTTAAAACCTTGAATGATTCATAAGAGTTACTGAGAACAACTAATTGGCTGAATTCCTTTCTTCCCTCCTTCAGTAACGTTATCTACAGAAACTATTGGAGGTTTATGTGTAATTGGCTCATGTTTCTCCACTGCAGAGGCAGAAGGACCTGTGCCAGCTTTACCATTTCACTTCAGGTGTGGACAACAGGGACGTGAAAACTGAGTGCAAGCAGTTATAGATATTATTTATTATAAGCTGTTTAATGCTTTTTTGCTTCCTTTTATTTTACTTTATTGTCTTGTACGAATAGATGTATGGAGAAGTATACTCTCAAATTTTTAGAATGTTGCATTCTGAATATGTTCTTAATATTATAGCATGAATTCACCAACTTTTTATAAAAGGTATTTTCCCTAAGATATTTTTTGATGTTATGCATATGCATCCTTTTGATTGACTACTTAGCTAAGGATGAATGATAAAGCCAGCTGTTTTTACAGACTTTCACATACTGTTGTATAGCTATCTGTGAGACATGTATCATTTTAAGGGACCTTCCCAGCTGCTATTAATAGTGGTTTGTTTCTAGGATATGTTAAGGGAGCCCTTCTAGTTAAGGCCTGGGCTTGGACCAAGCCCTGGCCATACCTGATCAGGAAGTATGCCAACAAACCCAGGTGTTTCTGCACAAAAAATGTGCTTGAGTTGCTTTGACTTGCTGATTTGGACATATAGTAGCTGGACCCTTTTCAGGGTACACTTCAAAGCCTTGTCCGGGAAGGTTTTCCAAGTCCTCGTTGTGAAACAGGGTTCACCAGCTACAGCAGACTCTGGGTGATGGCACAGTATTTAGGCAATTGAAAGTGTATTGTTCTAAGTCACTATCATTTGTCATGTATTACTGATTACACATCTTACTTTGCTTGTTTTGCTGGGTGTACGTTTATTGTTTCATTGCATGTATTTCCTTGCTTTTGGGTTGCCTTCATGTTCATAGTGACAGACACGCATGCTTTCATAAAAACAAAAAGGGGAATATGGCCTCTCAGGAATATCTAGATAATGCAATATATTTAATAATTGATGCTGACTTTACAGGCCAGATTTGTGCTATGGTTTCCACACCCACCCCCCCGTCACTATCCCTGAAAAGACTCGTATTGCTCAACTTGTGCCTTTTAAGTCATGTGTCCCCAGGACAGACCAACAGAGTGTTGGAGATGGCAGCTTCGGATCTACAGGACTGCCACAGATCTTCTGGACTGCAGACATCTCTAGCCAGCAGCCACAGATGACGTGTACCCTAATCCTACCGAATGCCAGCCCGCCTCAGATCCAGCTTCAAGGTTTGATCAGCACAGGCACTGATATGACAATTGCCTCCTTCTCTGCGTGACCTCCTACACGGCCTTTGGCTCCTGTGGGTTCAGCCATCGCAGGGTTAGGTGGAACAACACAGAGCTATTTAAGCCAACAGCCTGTGCTGATAAAAAACACAGAGGGACAAACAGCTGTAGTTCAGCCCTATGTCACTGCAGCTCCACTCAACCTCTTGGGGTGGGATGTATTGGCAGCCTGGGGGTACAGACTGGGACACATTTCTGAAGGGAGCCATTGTGTTGAAGGGTGCACAGTATCCTGCGCTGCCTTTGTGGTGGCTAGTAGACACACCCATTTGGGAAACTCAGTGGTCCCTAGCAAAAGAAAAGCTAGTTACCCTTCGTGAATTGGTTCAGGAACAATGACAGCAAGGACACAGTGAGTCTTCCACTAGTCCCTGGAATACTCCCATTTTTGTAATTAAGAAAAAATCAGGGAAATGGAGGCTGTTGTAAGACCTCTGAAAAATCAATGCAGTGATAGAAAGCATGGGGGCATTGCAGCCTGGTATGCCCTCACTCACCATGATCCCTACGGAGTGGAAAATTCTAATCATTTATTTGAAGGATTGCTTTTTCACAATTCCTTTGCATCCTAATGACAAGCCAAATTTTTCCTTTTTTGTGCCTGCAGCTAATAATGCTGAACCTGCAAAGAGGTAACAATGGAAGGTTCTGCCCCAGGGCATGAAGAATAGCCCGACTATTTGTCAATGGTATGTGGCTCAAGCTTTGTCCAGAGTCTGTGAGCAGTTTCCTGAAGAATACTGCTATCATTATATGGATGATATCCTGGTGGCAGCATCCACCCAGAATGAGCTGCTGAGGATACAGCCTCAGCTGCTCACTGCCCTGTATTCTTATGGGCTGCAAGTGGTTCCAGACAAAGGTCAACAGCATCCTCCTTGGAAATGTTTAGGAGTCAAAATTCTGGATCAAATCATACAACATCAAGAGGTGACATTCCTGGATTCTGTTAAGACTCTGAATGATGCCCAGAAATTGCTGGGTACCATCAATTGGTTACGTCCTTATTTGGGGCTAACCACAACACAATTGTCCCCACTGTTTAACATTTTAAAGGGGGACACTGATTTGGATTCACCTCAGGAACTGACTCCTGAAGTGCAACAAGCACTGGAGGAAGTCCAGCAGGCTGTTTCTGCTCGCCAGGTTTATCGAGTGCATCCCTCCATTGATATCACTGTTTTCATCGCCACTCCAGATTTTAATCCTACTGGTATCATTGGCCAATGGAGTGAAAAATGGTCCGATCCTTTGCACATCTTGGAATGGGTCTTTTTGCTTCATCAGCCAAAAAAGACAGCATCCATGTTGTTTCAATTGATTGCTCATTTGATAATCAAATGCCATCAACAGTGTTTGCAATTAACAGCAGCAGATCCTGCAAAAATTGTACTTCCAGTACAGTAGGAAGACTTTGAATGGATCTTTGCTAACACCGCCCCTTTACAAAGTGCACTGCAAAACTTCTCTGGGCAGATTGATTATCATATGCCCAGTCATAAATTATTGCAGTTGCCAAAATCAACCGACTTGTCTTTGCGGCCAAAAAGTAGTCAGATGGCAGTGCAAGGACCTACTGTCTTCACTGATGGCTCTGGAAAAACAGGGAAAGCCATTGCTTCTTGGAAGGATCAATCTGAGTAGCAGGTGCTGGAAGGCCACAAGTCAGCCTCTGCCCAGCTGGTTTAATTGAGGGCTGTTGCCATGGCTTTCCAGTGGTTTTCTCAGGTACCTCTGAATCTAGTCTAACTCTGATTCTGCTTATGTAGCAGACATAGCCCAACATTTAGATTGTTCACTTTTGAAAGAAGTCCAAAATGCAGCTTTGTTTTTGCTGAAAACTTTGTGGTGTGCAATTCAGGCTCCAGTTCATCCGTATTACATTCTGCATGTCCAAAATCAAACCAATTTGCCAAGTTTCATAACAGAAGGTAATGCCAGGGGTGACAAGTTGGCCAACCCTGCATGGGTAGCACCTCAGCCTGACAAAATTGCACAAGCAAAAGCATCACATGATTTTTTCCATCAAAGTGCACATACTCTGCAGAAGCAGTTTCAGTTAACGCCAGCTGAGGCTCATGACATTGTCAGCTCTTGTGCTGATTGTCACGGGCTTGCTGCACCTTTACCAGTGAGGGTAAACCCCAGAGGACTAAAAGCCTTGCATCTTTGGCGAACGGATATCACTCATATCGCCAAATTCGGCCAACTCAAGTATGTGCATGTGTCTATTGACACCTTCTCCTCTGGTATGTGGCCATCTGCTCATACTGGAGAAAAGGGTTGTGATGTCATTGCCCATTGGAGGCTGGCTTTTGCAATCTTAGGCATACCTTCGTCTGTGAAAACTGATAACGGTCCTGCCTACATCTCACAGAAGACGTGGCAGTTTTTACACCTATGGGGTGTGTCACACAAATTTGGTATTCCATATTCTACAACTGGTCAAGCCATTGTTGAATGTGCTCATGGCACTTTGAAGCGTGTTTTGGAAAAACAAAAAGGGGGAATGCATGGAGAAACCTCACAGAGTCAATTGGAAAAAGCTTTATATACAATTAATCATCTCACAGTGCCACCAAATTCAAATAATCCTGTCATTTTGAATCATTTTCTTTCATTGCAGTCTTCAGGCGAGAAGCACCTGCCCCGAGCGAAAGTCTGGGTATGGGATCTAACCACCAATAAGTTGGTTATTATTGCTTGAGGTCGTGGGTATGCATGCATCTCCACTGATACTGGGGTATGGTGGGTACCTGCAAGGTGCATTCGCCCTGACTTGTGACACCAAAAGCAGAATGGCGCCAACAGGCAACCTTCAAATGATGACCGGAATGCAAATGATCAGTTGGATGACCTTTCAAATGATGACCAGGATGCCAGTCATCAGTCAGATGGTCCTTCTACAAGCAGAAAATGAGCATTTTGTCTTGTCTTTTGTTTCTGGAGTAGTGAGTGTTAAAGCCTTTAAGGCTATCAGACAAGTTAGACTGCCAGTTTGTTGAGCAGACTAACAATGTTTTGTTACTGTATTAGAATTAGTAACTGATGTAGATTTGGATTTGTTAGATGCTGGTGCATGGACACGATGGTGAAGAATTCGATGGCATGTGCTGGAGAATCTCTCTGACCACTCTAAATCACTGTCTGATTGAGGTTCTGTTTAGTAACTGGGGAATTACTAAATGGGGTCCCTTGTGCTGGGTTCGTTCTCCCTTCTGTAAAGGGCCCTGCAGGGGATTACAGAATTTTACAACCAATTTACATTGGTTGTAAAACAAAAAGAGGGAATTATGGATGCCTGGTCAGAGAGGAGTTCTCAGACATCAGACTACAGCCAGAGCCTGAGAGAAAGTGAACTTTCCCATGTGTTGAAGAATGTAAACAATCCTGCACCTGTTATTTGTCTGTAAGATGTTTGTGTCATTTGTAATTAGCCAATGGTGTTGGGGGGTGTCAATCAATTAACCAATCATGTAGCATCTGTGCAAAGCTCTCTATAAAAGAGCATGAGTGTCTAATAAAGTGGCTTTTGAGCTTTCTACCTTCTGAAATTATTTTGGAGTTTTGTGTCGCATCTCTCCATCCCTACTACAACAGCAACAAAGACGTGCACAATTATCAACTCACTTCATTTGTATAGTAGGGGTTTGTACTAGATTACAGTCATTACCCTGAACCTGAAAAAGGGCATATCTGTAAGTAATAATCCAAGGGGTTATTTGAATCTGACATGTCACAAAAACAACCTGCAAGGTGAATGGGATCTTATTATCAGGAACAAGACATTAGCTGAGGTAGAAATCAGTGGCAAGGGATTTAGTATCTCCAGTAAAACAGAGTTCTTTTCTAAAAGAACCAGTAATAGCAAAATAAAGTCCCCAGGCAAACTCTAATCTCTATTGAACTACATTATGTGAAGGTCAATCAGTAGAGAAGGAAGGAAATAGAAGTGTGGTCTATAGGGGCACAAAGATACAACTACAAAAGCCTTGAAAAAGGCAATATGAAATTACAGCTAGCTATTTAGGGCACAGAAGATAAAAGCTTGACTTGAAGTATCAGTTATAACTCACAGTAAGGACCATGATGGATGAGGCCCAGTAATTTAAAGAATCCACTGTTTGAATAAGCACTTTAATGTTAATTTTTGTCAAAGAAATTAATTGATAAAAGTCAAATCATGCATCCAAGAAAGCTGGCCATCTGACTCTGAGTTTATAAGCAGGTAGCATCAACTATATGAAATGTGAGTGCAGTATGTGAATGAAACACTATTTTTATCTTTGCAGTGAATTATCTGCATTGCTTACAAATACTTTACTGAAGCTCCTTTTCTAAGAGACTCATGAGTCACTACAGGTTTACCCTCGTTCTCTTGGTTCCAGTACACATAAACTACCACCCCACAGCACATCCCACAGCCTACTTAAAAATACAATTGGACACAAAGCAGTTGATACTTAGCATTTATGCTTACTATAGACCTTGTGCTTTACATTTTCCCTTGAAAGCTAAAAAGATAGACCTTATGGTGGCAGTCTTACCCCAAAAAAATTGAGAAATAACCCCATGAACCTGTGCCCTCTGTGCCCATAATACTCTCATTTTATTTTAGGGTTTGTCTTTCAAGGGCTTGTCTCTTTGCTCAGTTTCCTAAACTTTCTCCCATCCTGAAGACATCCTTCCCCAGTTTGACAGGGTATGTCAAATACTCTTTCTCCACAATCACATACAAATAGACATGAATGTTGCCCAGCAGAAAAGTGCATCTGCTGTAATTTCATATGTATGTATATATATATGGGACAAATCTTCAGGAATTAGCTCTATAAAACTTTATAAATTATCCATACCACAGGAATCAGCTGAGGAGAGGAACCTAAGCTCTGTATGTACCTAACAATTATCAACCCCAAATTTTCCATTCTTGACACAAATGTCAATGCTGCATAACATTTTCCGTCAATTTACTTAGGTGTTAAGACTGGATGACAACTACCAGAAAACATTATCTGTATTTTCCCAATATATACCAGTATCTAGTTGATCAAAGGTTTCATGTATTTGTATAAGTTATTTGTCAGTATAAACAGAATATCTCCGAAAAAAACATACATTACCACCAGAGGAGTGGAAAAGTAAATGGAGACTTCTGATAGCATCATTCACTAAATATATTCATTGCTTCTGTGATGCTCATTTTGACTTTGCTATTGTTTTTGAACACCATCTCTGACCAGCTCCCAGCCATCCCAGCTAAAAACTATGGAAAACCAGGCTACTGTATGTAATACAAATATGATTAGCAGAAAGAGTATTAACCTTTTAGTTGCTGGAAAAAGTTTCAAGTAAAAATTCAAATTATAGAAAAATTACAGCAATTTTATACTTTTTAAGTTTTCTCAGTAAGTCCCTCATTGTTGTCTCAATACTTCGTACATAATATATTGAATCTTCTATGTGGAGGACATTTCTCCTAAACAAATATCATATATTTAATGCTAATGTTCTACATGAAAAGGTTATAGTCCCAAAATACACACTGTTACTTTCTACTGGCCCTTTTCCATCATGGTATTTGCAAAATAATTATTTTTCTCATGCCCCTGAAACCTTTTTTTTGTTTATAAAGGAGAAACATCAAGGTGGGTGATTCTTAGAGAATATGCATGTTTTGAAGATATTAAAAAGATGTTACTAAGATATTGTGATGTTTTAAAACCAAAAAATTATTACATAATTTGGTTAGGAACCCCACAAACACTATTGTCCTAAGTAAAGGTAAAATTTCCAAATGAAATCACAACTCGCAAACAATGCGACATCTTTCTTTTTCTTTTCTTCTTAACATAATTTTCACATTGCTTTCATTGAATATAACCTCTTTTAACTGTGAAAGGGACATAGAGGCCTTGCCATGAATAAGGGTACATCTTCCACTAAATATCAGGTGTTTTGTGATGTACTACAGTTACTTTCTTCAGTGTGTAGCAGTTTCTGTTCCACACACTGTGACAGTAAAAAGAATAATTAAATAAATCAGAAAACATTAACTATTCTCTGTCCCCTCCTTTTTAGTTGCCTTATCATGATTATTGAATTGTCTTTTGCTAGCATAGTTGTGAAATCATCTCTTAGTGCCATTATATAAGGCACTTTGGGATCTTTTGCAAACTAGAGTTCTATATCAGCCTCTATTTTTACGTGCGAATTATTAACAAGTCCCTAATATGGATTTTTAAAACCTATTCCATTTTACAGAAGTCTTGTGTAAATTTAGAGATTTAAAAGCACAAACTAGGTTACAAAAGAATGAAAAAAAGTCTTGCAAAGAAGTCCTTCAAAAACTCCTTTCACTATAGGCACTGATCTCCAAAGTACCTTAGACTGAGATATTATCATAAGTTTATATTCTCTCACTGCATACCACTGAGTACAAAACATGTGACAATATGGTTGATTACCTTTTCTGCTCAGATACTGCATAATGAAATGAATAGTATAAGGAGAGTAAAAAAGTTCATAACAAAATATGACACAGTCAAAGACATTAATAATAGAAATGGTGTTGGCTCCACCTTATCCAATGATGACATGAGTATGTGTCCTGGTTTGAGACAAATTCAGAGAAAAATATTATTGGATAGAAAGCAGGTTGTAGTTACCCTTCCCCCACCAAGTTCAGGAAAAGAAATATTTCCTCAGAGAAAAATGAAGCAGAAACAAAACTATTTATTTAACAAACACACAAGAAAAGAATAATAATGCTAAATTAAAATCTCTCGCTGTGGAGAAACCTGGAAGATTTCAGAGTCCTTCTGTGGGTATGGCTCTCTCTTTCTCCTCTTCGGAGCTGGGTCTGCATGGGGGCTCCCCTCCAGGTCATGGAAGGTCTCCCAGTGAAGTTTTTATGTTCTGGTGTTCTGAACCAGTCCCGAAGAGAAGAAGAAGAAACCAAAGTCCCAGGGAAACACAGGAATTCAACTCTCTGTCTCTCTCTGGAGAAACAGAGTCAAAAGCTGGGTGGGAAGCAGCAGGAGCAGGAGCAGTAGCAGCTATCTCCCCACATAAGAACAACAGAGAGGAGTAGTTACCTTGAAGCACAGAACTACTTGAAAAAGTTCCTCTGACTGGTTTTTTTTCCTCTCTTCCCTCTTGGGCTCAGTTTAAAGGCACAGAAAGGCACAAGATTCATTTTCTGGGCATAGAGTAGGCGATATGGGATACATCATAAAGTCACCCCAAGACAGTATGTAATCCTGGTCATAAGAGAATAAATCTCAGCAAGGCAAAATTAGTCATAAATTTAATTAGATCAAACTTTTTATTTTTAAAAACAGAAGTCACTTTGTGACCTAATGAAAAGGTGCAGTGGTGACTTTCAGGTAGGAAGGTTAAAGGCAGTAGAAACGGGCTGTGAAGGGGCATCTTTGTGAAGAACAGCCCATTTTCAGAACAGGAAAATGGAGAGAAGACAGACATCCCACCCCACCCAGCCACTCACCCCCCTACCAAGGAGACTGGAGAGAGGATCATGAGGGCAGAAATGAGAAAACTCATGGAATGGGATATACAGGTAAAACAAACATGACAGTTTAAATATAATTCAGTGATGATTTAGAAGATAATAAAGGTTTCCAGACTACTTCCTTTGCCTTTGAAAAAGTTTCTTTCTTACTGAATTATGATGTAATTTCATTATCTTAAACCCATGAGGAATTTCTTTTGAAACATTAGACTTCAGCATGCCATGTTCATAAAAACCTCACCAAGAAACCATTTTAAAAGTATGACTTGCAGCTATAAAAATTCTAAATATGAACTCTCTACTTTTATATTCTATAAGAACTGGAACAAAGACAAAACCTGTCAAAAAACTATATTAAAATTCCCCACTTTTTAATATTCTTTCTCAGGTGAAAAAAACTTTTTACAAGGGCCTGGAGTGACAGGACAAGGGGGAATAGCTTCAAAGTGACAGAGAATAGGTTTAGATTAGATATTAGGAAGAAGTTCTGTACTGTGAGGGTGGTGAGGCCCTCGCACAGGCTGCCCAGAGAAATTGTGGATGTTCCATCCCTGGGTATGTTCAAGGCCAGGTTGGATGTAGCTCTGAGCAACCTGGTCCAGTGGAAGGTGTTCCTGTCCATGGTAAGGGGATGGGAACGTGGTGGTTTTGTGGTTCCTTCCAACCCAAACTGTGCCATTGCTCTGTGGTGCTGGGTAGACCTGTATTCAAGCATTCAGACCTAAAGTTATTTGTAATTATTAGAGGCGTCAGGTTGTGTTTCACATCAATGATGCATTACATCACCCAAAACACTATGATGCAACATGCCAAAACTGAAATATTTTTATCTCGCATAAATTACCATTTCTTTAAACACATACACAAAAGAAAAAAATATTATTCCTTTAAAATTAAATGGCTTTCAGAAAAAATAAATTGGTTACATAAATCCCTGAAGCTTTCATGTGTATAAATGCTATTTCTTTTTTGGGGATGTGATTTGATGCAGTATCTTTGTGAGTGCCTTGGGAACATAAAGTTGGGCAGTTGCTCAGAAACCTTGTAAGAGCCATCATTTTCCTACTAGTGCTTGTTTGGTATACTGTATGGATAAGTCAGGGCTCTAAATAGCATAAAAAAAATTCTTAGCATATTCAAAATAAATCCTATGCAAAGGTGCATACTATAAAACATCAGTTTGCACTTGCAGCTTTCTCTGTCCTGATCGGCTGCCAGGCAAAGTCTCCCATGGAACAGAGCTCCTAGCACATGTACAGCGCCTAGAGCAAATTTTCACCTCATATATAACATATGTTGAAGCATAAATAAAAATCAGATTGGCCCCTCTCACCTACTTTTGAAACTAATATTTTAGCAAATATTTAAGAATTTTTCTTTCTATAGCAAAGCTGATGAATTATTTCCTTTGCTATTGTAAATCAATATCCCTCTTTAGACTTCTCATGGAATTATGCAGAATACACACTGGAAGAGTTATCTTAAACTTGCAGGTATGTAGCTAATTAAGTAGCACAGCTGAAAAATGTTACATTATTCTAAGCTGTCTACTCAAATTTGCACCAGTTTCAGCTAAAGTATATTTGAAACCACAGAGTGAATAAAATACAGTCAAAATTTATATAATCAGTATAAAGCAACAGATACACAAAAGACTTCTTCATGAAGTTTTGCATTAGTTTAACTAAATAAGACTTGGGTTTTTCTCCCTTCTTTCACTCCTGCTTTTCCATTTTATTTTAGGCTGCTTGATGCAAAATACAGTCTCCTATATATCACTATTCTAGTTGGGCACCTTGATCTCTTAAACAAATACATTTATCCTCCTTGTAGCTATCACTTCCCTTTACAACATCATGTCTTCCCTCTATTTTACATGCGAAAGTTTAATTTCTTTCTGAAGAAAGGTAACTAAACCTACCCTGAGGAAGAGCATCTTCTCAAACCACATTACATCACAAATTACAAGGAATATGTTGCTTTTAGCTTTACCACCTGCAATTGGACACCAGCAATAGCTCATTTAAGTCATGAGACACAAAAGGTATCTGGGCAATGGAGCTTAGACAGAGGAACAACTCCAATGACAATTTTCCCCAGTTACCCTGACACAAGCTGTGACTGCTCTAAGCCCAGTCCCAAGTCTCTGCATAAATAATAAGACTAACATGTCTTCACACTAGCAAAGCCCCAGAAACTGCTAAAGAGCCTGACCCTCCCCTTCCATCATCTCTTGCACCTTTCTCCAATAGATGGTGGAAGAGACAGGAGGTAACAGGAAGAGTGAGGTACAGCATGGAGTACACCATGAATATTCTTCTTGCATTAAGAGCTTCATCAAAACTGCTGTTTGCCCAACAGAATTATCAGGATAAAGGCATGACTAGTGTTAAAAGGCAGTACTTTTTGATGAAGGACAGAAAGTGAAGAAGAGAATTTTATTAAAATCAAAGTTGCATAAACATTTGTGTTTCAAAATTTGTTGGGTGACTATTAAAAAACTGAATGGCTGTGACTATTAAAATGGGTGACTATTAAAAAACTGCTGTGATCCATGAAAAAAATTAAATCAAGAAGATTTGGTCATTGTGAGAAGTAGTCAGAATCATATAAAGCAGAGAATTTGGGGAATAAGGAAGATTTAACTGCACAGATTTCAACAAGAAGGCAATACAGGAGAACCCAGATATTTCTTGTATTTTAATGACAACATTTTTAATATAAAGTTTGATTAAAGAACAGTAAAAGTGCTTCAAGACTTTTCAAGTCTCTAGTAACAAAGAGAATGTGGAATGCAATGAGTGAGAATGGGTATGAAATAACAAAACCCACAACCTTTAATAAGGGGAGGAAAGCATAACAAAATTAAAAAAAAAACCACATGTGTTTCAAGGAAGGACAGTGCATTAAATCAGAAAATTATTTGAAAATGACTTGTGGAAAATAAATGTAATGACTTCTATTGTTCATTGTAGTACACAAGAACAAGCTCAGTTCCCATAAAGGCAGCTCGACTACTCTAATGAGAGCTCCCATTCACCTGCCCAGAAAAAGCCAGTCAGTCATCACTGTGAAGTGATCCAGGTCTACTTCTCAAAAACAACTAATCAAATCGTCTAATGTATTAAATGAAATTATTAATGAAGAGCATGAAAAGAAATGCACAAACATGGAAGGTGTGAAGACAGCTAGCACTTCTTTGAAGAGATATGAGATTATTTCCAGTGATGCTTTCAAGATGTACTTGCCATATTTTTAAAATTAGGTTCTGGGGGTGAAAGAAAAATATAGAAACAATCCTGAAGTAAATGTTCTGTTTAAAAAAAATAAAATAAGACTAACATGTCTTCACAATGGCCTCCTCAAGTTAGAGATAATATTGTAGTAGACATCTGACTTCTATATAGAAAGATTCTATGCTAAAATTTTATTAACAAATGCAATATCTGTTTCTTACAGTTCTTTTACATTAACTGAGAAGATCTATGTTTAGCTCCTTAATGATCCTATATTTGCATTTGTCTTTTAATACTTTATCATCTGTAGAGCTTTGCTGAAAATTCATTTATTCTAAATCCATTGGAGGCAAAACCTCTGCTATCCCTAATGCTTCAAAGCAATTACACACACATGAGGCCCCATGGCTGCTAAGGAGATTACACTTGAGAATCTCTTAAAAGCAAGTACTCTGTCACTACCCAAAAATCTATATGTTGTTGCATAGTTATTAAAGAGCGAAATGATCTCACCACTCTTACAATGATGCAAGTGGCAGAAATACTGTCTGACAATGCATATAAAATTAGTCTTTCCAATTTCAAAGTGAGCCTCCCAAGCTAACTCATACTGTTTAGAGAACTAGGCTCCGCTGAAGGTGCCTGACTGGAAAGCATTGCTAAGTTGTTGTCAGCTATTTCAGATAAGAAATGATGTTATGGTGAACTTTTTCTTAGGCTTCCTTCAATAGTCCATCAAAATGAAAACACATACAGAGGCAATTAGTTCTTTTCTTTTTTTTTTTTTTAACTCTTTCTGTGGTCTGCTTATGAGGTGGCAATCAGCCAGTGAGCCAGTAGATGCTTAGCTAATAAAAGAATATGGGTAACAGTCAGACAAATTCAACATTTTAAAGATAAGCAGACCCAGCTGAGAAAAACGGAAAGAATGAGCTCTAAAGAAAATATAAGAAGGTGATGTTTTATGGTTCCACACTGAAAGCTACATCAGTAAAACCTATATTCTAATTCCATGACTTGTTTCCATGACAAGGCTTATAATGAGAAAAGCAAATAGTAAACATGAATCAATTTTCATGGTTAGGAAGAAACAAACTTTATTTATTCCCCTAGCTTTCATGCTGGTTTCTTGGATGGCACACTCAGGAATTTCAACTTAACTCCATGGCCCAGCTTGTGTGAAACTGAGTATAAACATTTGCAGGATCCAGGGACAAAAGTCATATGCAAAATTACTGGGGAGAAAAAAAAGCAAGTGTACATATGGGAATTAGTTTCATAAGTAGAGAATACATATGGGGTTTTTGAAAAGAGATTCTTTTTGAAGGGACAGTCTTTTTTTCCAGATTTTTGTGGTAGTTTCCTGGTTCATGTAAGACTTTTAAAACTGACAGTGGAATATTACTACTATGGATTCTGTTTATTATTTCAAAATTTTGTCATTATTTTAAATATGTTTCATATTAATGAATTTGCAAATCGAAGCAGTAATGAAGTACAAGTTACAGAACTAGCCTGGGTTTTTTTCCTTTACCTGTGTGGGGATGATGGATAGCCTTATTTCTTTTGACTTTGTTGCTCACTGTGTCTTTGAATAAATGCTGAAGACAATAATAAATTCACATCATATTTGCAGAACCCCTGTCTGAGACTGAAGGTCATTTGATATGAGACTACCAACCACTTCCAGAAAGGCACTCTTTATCTCAGCTGTCTGTATGCCAATTAAACTAAAAATTATCAATTACTTTATGTGGAATATGGATCCCTGCTAAACAAACATCTACGTTCTGATATATGACTTCATGAAAGGAGTCAGTTCACATTGCAGAAATATTTTTCACTGTTTACATTGTGCCTTTCTTTGGCATGCCATTGCATTAACTTCTTAGTCTTATCAGTGAACATTAAAACTTTTGCATCCATTAATATCAAATAAAACCATTTGTCCCTCACTGTCAAGGAAATAATACAGGATGACCTTGAATTTGTGTACTGACTACCTTCTTAAGACTCAGCCAGAAGTTTGGATTATTCATTATATATACAGAAATGTACTTGTTTATGAAATCCCGATATGATATCTGATGCTACACTGCACTGTGGAAGCTTTTACCTTGCCCTAATTTTAGGAAACAATCCTTTATTGAAAGGGCTGAAATGCCAAGGAAATACAACTCAGATCTGAGAATAAAAGAAAAAGACTCTCTTAAAACATTAAGCAATTATAAAATAAAGCTTTATTGCAATACACAAAAGAATCCAAACAAACCCAGACATGATGAGGCAAACAGTATGTTCACCAACCACACCATTTACCCCTTAAAAAGAAAATCAAGAAAAGACTTTCAGAGGTACAGCATCTTCAGTGCTCACACATTCCTCAGTCTCGACAGAAAACATTTCTTACTGGGCATACATTAACCATTTTTATTGAAAGTTACTATTACATGGTATTCCAGAGGTGAAATGAAGTAGATTTTCTAATTTTAGATAGTGCATCTGGTCATAGCAAGACATGCATGTGGAGTGTGATGATGTGAGATATAAGAGAGGATTTTAATTGCTTTAGACATAAGAGCTGTAATCGTGATCTTGGAGATCTCAATGCTATATACAATGTTGGCATGAGGTTCTGGAAGGTGAAGGATATAACTTGGAAAGATCTATACATTTTGACTCTTTCTGTGCATAATTTAAAAAGTCACAAAGACACCTGTACCTGATTTATAGGGATGTTGAAAGTCAAATTTCTACACTGCTCTTGGATTGGTTCCCTTTAGAATTAGACATGGCCTGTATACCTGTAGGACACACTAAAATCCATTTACTTCAAACAAAGCACTGCTGAAAGAGTTTTTCACTCATTTCCATTCAGTATTGAAGGGCTGGAAATGAAAATAAACAAGCAAACAAATAAATAAAATTTAGTCAACTCTTACCAATTTACTTGCACATTGCTTTTAAGCACTTATCACACAGACATAGAATAGTTTGAATTGAAAAGGACCTTTCGAAGACCACCTAAGCCAACTCCTCTGCAAAGAGCAGGGACATGTTCAACTCAGTCAGGTTCCTCAGGGTCCCTGTCCAACCTGACCTTCAATGTTCACAGGAATGAGGCACCTACCACCTCTCCTGGCAACTGGTTCCAAGTGTTTCACCATCCTCATTGTAGAAAATTTCTTCCTTACCGCTAATCCAAATTGACCCTCCCTGTATTTAAAACCACCACGTCTTGTGCTGTCACAACAGGCCCTGCTAAAAAGTTTGTCTGTGTCTTTCTTATAGGCCCACTTAAGGCACTGGAAGGCAACAAAAAGATGTCCCTGGAGCCTTCTCTTCTCCAGGCGGAGGAATCCCAACACTCTCAGCCTCTCCATGTAGGAGAGGTGCTCCAGACGTCCCATCACCTGCATGATCCAGCTCTGGACTCCAACAGGTTGATGTCCTTCCTGTGTTGAGGACCTCAGAACTGGGTGAGGCACTGGTGGGAAATGGGAAATGCCTAAATAAAGTAAATTCTGCTTATTAAGCCCACCCATGACTTTCCATTTAACTTTTCATTCAGCTATTACAAAGGGCAGAAAGGAAGTTTGGAAGACTTGTTATGGCACAGGTGTAAAACCAGGACCTTTTGTTTAAAAACATAGGAAAGAACTCCANCCAACCTGACCTTCAATGTTCACAGGAATGAGGCACCTACCACCTCTCCTGGCAACTGGTTCCAAGTGTTTCACCATCCTCATTGTAGAAAATTTCGTCCTTACCGCTAATCCAAATTGACCCTCCCTGTATTTAAAACCACCACGTCTTGTGCTGTCACAACAGGCCCTGCTAAAAAGTTTGTCTGTGTCTTTCTTATAGGCCCACTTAAGGCACTGGAAGGCAACAAAAAGATGTCCCTGGAGCCTTCTCTTCTCCAGGTGGAAGAACCCAAACACTCTCAGCCTCTCCATTGAGGAGAGGTGCTCCAGATGTCCCATCACCTGCATGACCCAGCTCTGGACTCTAACAGGTTGATGTCCTTCCTGTGTTGAGGACCTCAGAACTGGGTGAGGCACTGGTGGGAAATGGGAAATGCCTAAATAAAGTAAATTCTGCTTATTAAGCCCACCCATGACTTTCCATTTAACTTTTCATTCAGCTATTACAAAGGGCAGAAAGGAAGTTTGGAAGACTTGTTATGGCACAGGTGTAAAACCAGGACCTTTTGTTTAAAAACATAGGAAAGAACTCCATAACTCTCTATGATTTTCTGTATTTCCCTTATTTTGATATAATTTCATAATAAATTTTAGAGTGTATTTCTCATTAAATTTTTTTTTAATTCAACACATGTACTTACAATTGTGGTATTAATATTTTCCTATGTGAAGTTGAAATTATGCATGAGATCTTCCAGCACATTCATTTCTACCAGATCATTCTGACACGTAAAACTTTAATGATGTTTCATATTAGAGGTAGCTCCAAAGACCAGCTAACCTTGTCACAAGGAATATTTTCTCTTGGGTTTTTTTTTAATTATTCTGGAACATTTTCTTTTCCTCTATATTTTCATTTTGCTCAAAGGGGTTTTTTGTTCCTGCTGAATATTTTTTTTGTAGAAATATCTTTCTTCTGGGAAAGAAAAAGGCATAAGGGGAACTTGGGTTTTGGCTGTGGTGATGTGTTGTTTTGTTTTTTTCCTTTTCAGTTTCCTCATATATGGAAAATAATAACTTGGTGGGAAAAAATGCAAGAAAAGGTTTTGTTTATTCTTCTAATGATAACAGCTTGTCCTCTCCACTGTAGCTCTAGCAAATAAATAAAGCTTTATTGTGTTTTGGAGTGACTTTATGGTTTATCCTATATCGTCTGCCTATGCCCAGAAAATGAATTTTATGCCTTTCTATGTCTTTAAACTGAGCCTGAGAGGGGAGAGGAGAAAAAAAAACAGGCAGTCCTGTGCTTCTGTGCTTCTGTACTTCAAGGTCACTGCTCTTTGTTGTTCTGCTGCTGTTGGGAAGTGATAGCAGCTGGGACAGAGAGAGAGGGGGAGGAGGAAGCACCTTTTCGGCTTTTCCCTGCCATCTCTCAGCTCTGTTTTCTTCGAGAGATGAGAGACAGTTTTTCTTCTTTTTTTCTTCTGGGACTTTGGTTTCTTCTTTTTTCTCTTCTGGACTGGGAGCATCAGAACATCAGAGCCTCACTGGGAGGTTTTTCAACAGCCTGCAGAGGGATTTCCCTGACACCGTTTCAGCTCCAGGAGGAGAGAGGCCACACCCAGGAGAACTTTTTTTTTTCAGGTGTTTTTCTCTCACAGATAGGGATTTATTTGTTTAGCATTATTATCCTTTTCCTGTGTGTTTTGTTAAATAAATAGGGTTTTTTTCCTCTTTTTCTCTTTACTTTCCTCCGGGTTGTTTTCTTTCCTGACCCTGGTGGGGGGGAGGGGTACACAGGTACCTACGACTTACATCAGGGGATATCCTCCTCCGAATTTGTCTCAAACCAGGACAAGCTACCAAAAATAAACCTCAGGCAGCTTTAGTCAAGACTGTCTCTAATTGAATTTTTGGCTCAATTGTTGCAGCTGCTGCAGCCTTCCTGACATCTCAACCTGTGAAGACTGTAAAAATTAGGAAAATTGAATCACTTAGATGAGTGTTTCTCTTCATTCCATTGTAGTTTTCTCTGGGAACAACCAGCATACCTAGGAAGAACAGTAAGAGAGAATAATTTCACAATTAATGTATATTACACATACTTTTTTTAACCACATTGAAATTATTATCCAAAATCACATGAATAAACATGACGATGATCCAAAGGATTCATCCAGCACTGGAAACATGAAATGCATGTTTCCACATCCTCTATGGCAGTTTATTTCTCATCTGTACCACTCTCAGTGCTAGTAGAAGAGTCCCATAAGGGAGTTACTGAACACAGGAGTGTGTTCTGTGGGGTCAGAATACAGTGAACTGAAGTCTAAACAATTTATTTGAATAGATGTTGCAATTTAAAAAAATAAAAAGGAATTTCTTCCTTTTTTAAAGGAAAATATGAACAGAAACATTGCTTTATTTTAAGGTAAGGAGATAAGTAAATTACTTATAAATCAACCAGCCAGTATTTTAGTTTCTTATGGTTATTTGTGCTTGTTGTTTATTTCAGACAAAAATTGGAGGTGGCTCCAGGCTGTCTCAAAACTTTAGGCATTTCATTTTAAGTTATTTCTCATGCCATTTCCACCAGACTTCGAGTGAAATCCTATTCTCAGGTTTTGAAGTCTAGTGAATAGTAAAAATCAGAGAAGAAAAGTAAAAAATTAATATATATAAATGGAAAAAAAGGTATATAGGTCTCATAGGGAACTATGACAATGCTTGGCAACAAAATTGTGTCTATTTGAGAACTCACATATATAGGTAGTTTACTTCTAGCCTTCTTTCTAAGTTTCCTGATTGAAACTCCATATAAAACTTAATTGTTTTTCTGAGGATAACTATAAGTAATTCTCGTACTGTGTTGCAGCAATCATATAAGCTTAAATAATACTTAAGTATTACTACTTATATTTTTTTCTAGGGTTCCTGTTTAACTAAAACCAACTCTCACTTCAACAGAGCACTGGAATTTTCTAGTCTCAGCTTCTTCAGTTCCTTTCATCACTCCGCTATAATATCATATATTGCCACTATTTCTGGAAATTATCACTAGTGTTATAAAGTTCTTTCCTTCTGTATGATTTTCTTTCACTGAGATTTTTTTTCACCTGTCAACAACTACAACAATGAAAATATAAATTTCAATTATAATTCAATTAGGGGAAAAAATAACTATGTGTATAAGAATTGGCTTAATTAAAAAAAATTACAACACGAAAATAATTTCATTACTTAAAATATATATGTACAATAGTATCAGTTATCAACTTATATTCTTTGGAAGTTATAAATATGAATACAAAATATTGGGAAATAAGTAATTGATGGTGGGTTGTGGTTTAAAATTATTACTTTCATACATATAACAATTTTTTGTTTCATTTATAGTTGAACAAAGAAAGACATGTATGTAGACTTGTTCAGTGTACGGTGGGCAAATTTATACAAGAGATTAGAATAATGTCTGTATGTTTAGACCTACTGGATGTTATTTTGGCACCTTACAACAGATGCTTCCTAGGTAATTTCCAGGGATCATTTTGTGGCAATCACAAGCTGACAAGTGACTCCCTGTACAGCTTGATATTCCAATGTCAATTTGCTTCAGTTGCAATTTTGAGCAGCATATATCTGAGCTTGGGCTCACGAAGGGTCTCAGCTTAATTTATGCAAAACAGGTTTCTCCCAGCATCACAGTGAGGTCAGCAGTGAACATATGCATCGACTACTGAAATGAATTTTAAAGGTAGTATATGAGCAGGAAGCCTCTATTACATGAATCTCGTTATTTTAGCTTGAGTCAAGGAAAAATCCACTAAGGAGTTTCTGCAGCACCCTCACAGTGGAGAATATTTTGGCATATATTTATTGAACTCGACAATAGATATTTTATTTGGGATTTTAACAGAGCATTACTAAGTTTCATTTTTGGACACTGACTAATGATTCTGAATTTTATAAATACATTGTGTCATATATAATGCTTCAGTTTGTGTAGACCTTAACTGTCTTGACACAAGGGGCAGTTTATAAATATTCTGTGGCACTCTATAGCAAAATAGATCTTCATAATTTCTAAGACATTGACATACCTAGGATAATTTGAGACATTTATTAAAGAAAATCTTCTCCATTTATAGGTGTTTTATAATTCATTTTTCTTCTTATGATAGAGGATTTATTTATTTAAAACCCAATATATTCTATAATAAAGGTTCTGTTCAACACTGAAAAATAACCCTATGGCAAAGACAGGTCCCTAAGGTCAGCTCTCTTCAATAGATGTAGGTCATTCTTTCCCATAAAAGAGAATAATTTCTAGAATTCTATTTGATTTTAGAAGTTTAAAAAAAAAATCTGTGGTGAGTGTTTCAGTTTGCAATCTTTCTCCTTCACATGAACCAATGCTTTATATGTATAAAAGATGAAAATAATTAAAAGAAAAAAAATTGTATTATCTGCAAAAACTCCAGGGAAAACCTTTGTCTCTATTTTCAAAGGACATTGAGTTGTTTCCATTGCTTCTGAGTGTAATTGACGCATGTCCTACACTCAGGTTCTGGTGAACCCGATTTTACATCAATATTTCAAAATATCTTTAGACAATATATGGGCAGCTACCAGAATCAGTAGCACAGTTTGTTTGCTTGTGCTCACCTGTGACACCAATGGTTGTAATTCCTGCTTCAGAATGCTCAGAGATGTGGGGGAGAGAGGGGGAAAGGAATTAAGAGCAAGAAAAGGCATTAATAGATTTTTGGGAGTTGTTGGGGCTATTAAAGTGTTATTAAAACTTAATGAACATCACCATGTCACACAACATGCTTCTACTTTGTTTTGCAAAATCCTCAAATTTTTTACAGGAGTGAGAGGGTTTTACTTCTTGCATAGATTTATCATAAGGCTATTCCAATATTGTAGAAGGGATTAAAAATTACAACAAAAAAACACATGTTCTGGCTCAAAGGGATGTTGTACACTGAGATCAAATAAGCTCAATGCAGGGTTGTTGTCTTTACTGTTTTGTGCATTTCCTTTTTTTTTTTAATAAACCCAGTGAACAGTACATCAGAAGTGCTTAGTAGTTCTTTTATTTCCAAGATAAAAGCTAAAACCACACTGCTGTAATTAGATAACAGGCTTATTTTATTAAAAACAAAAACAAACACTCCAAAAAACAAATCAGGGAGAAAAGGCTATATAATAACTATTAAACATTAGTAAGTGAACTGTTGGTCTGTAACGTCCATAGCACATTCTGACAACAAACAACATGAGCAAATATTTTCACATTCCCATGTTCACCAAAGCAGAGTCATTAACTTCATCTTCCTTGAATTCAATTGCAAAAATTAAAGAAAATGAGAGTATTAGACAAGTCTAACTCCAAACTTTCTTTTATTTTAGGCAACTGGAAACTGGCAAAAATCAGTAAAAAGGGAAATACTTGTTTATTTTCCCTGTTACCTGCATTGCCTTACTTTTGACAGGTGGAGCTTGGTAATATCTGAAGGTCTAGGTTAAATCAATACTGATTTTCTAAGCAAGGGACAGAGAGCTTTCATAGGCAGGAAAGCATCAGCATTTTACTACTAACTCAATAAACTGGAGACCAAGTTCAAATAGGGTGAGAAATTGAACATTTAGCTTATTGTATATAATGAATAAGAAAGATTGGGAGACTACTTCTTAAAGCATGTGACATTGGAATAACAGTAAAAAAATTAAGTCGTCTTTTATTTGCAAATTTTCATTGATTATTTCTGACCTCCCCCAAGATTAATTTTTCCTCCAAACATTCTTTTAAATGAAAAATACGGATAAGTGCTCCCTGAGCACCACCATCATCCCACTAAGAAGACAGGAATGACCAAGGCCAAGCACCAGTGTGGGACCAGTGAAGGCAAAGTCATAATGTTCTGTGCCACAAAAATCGTTTGTCATTGGAGTTCAGTACAAAAATAAGTGCCAATACCTTGTAGGAGGAGGTCACTGTGGCTACTTCAATACAGGTGGTCATAGGTTTTAACAACCCATCCTCCCCTGTAAGGTTGCAATCAAATTCTGTCTGCTTCCAGACTTTCAGAGCTCCTATTCCAACAGTGGAGGATCTTCCTCTAGCATGGGAAGAACCACTTTCATGTCACGTGTGCAAAAGCACCTGTGACATGAAAAAATAGAGATTACCTTGTGCAAGCGTGTTTCAAAGTACAGTCAATCATCAATTATCAACAAAATATTTAAATTAAAAATATTAATGCTGAAATCCAAAGAGAGGAGCTCAGCAAATGCTGGGTATCTGACCATTCATAACATGGTAATAAACATGCACTATAAAACAATACATGTTTTATATTAATACCCATTTTTTTAATTTCCAATATGCCAGTCTATTAATTTAGAGATATATAGCAAAGAATAAAGCTAGCCAGGTGAAGAAATACAAAGCAGCTTCTGAAGGAACTTACACTAGTAGTTTTCTCCACAACATCAAATTGTCGTACTGGATCATCTCTTTCAAGATAGGATGTTGTAAAAGCTCATTATAAACTACTTTTCAGACTTAGCCATCTTTTTGGCTGTCTTATCATCTTCTAAAACAGCTTCATACAGCAATAGGAGACCCTTTTATATCATCCCCAGTACCCAAGTTCCAACAATATGTAAAAATTACAGAAAATTTTCTACAAGAAAATCAGTTTGATCAAATTTGGAGCCTGATCCTTCTGGCAAATGACAAAAATAAAAAAAAATAAAGAAAAAATGTTTTACATGAGTATTAATTCTCATTTATTAAATAATCAGTTATTTTAAGTAATTTTAAATTACTTTCTCTCATATGTCTTCCTCTTCTTTTAAAAAATTCTCCAACACTTCTTAAATTAGTTCAACCCTATTTAGCTTTTGACTACACTTTCCATTGTGATGAATGAATTATGTTTCCAAAGAGAACACTTTGCTTTTCATAGAATTGATGTTAAAAAGACTCAGTTTTCCAACCTAACATCATATCTTATCTCACTTGCTTCAGTATTCAGTTGAGGGTTTGTTTCGAGAGATGATCTGGCTCCTCTAAATCAGAACAGAAACTCTTTCTAAAATTTAGGATGCTTAACTGCTGCAGTAAAACATTGATCTAGGTAGTTTTTTCTCCTCTACAGAGATTACTAAGATTTAAAATGGTTTTCCAAACTAAAGAAAAAAATCTAAAGTATTTTGAAGACAATGTTTCAATAATATCAGAAAATAAGAAAATACTTTAGAACAAAGTCTAGTCAGGATAAATGTGATTTTATGACTGTGATTTTTTATTCCATGAATACAAGTGTGAACAGTACTCTTCATTTCCCACTCTTTCTCTTTTGTGAGAAGATAAGCATAAATCTAATCACATATTATAGTTTATGAGCCTGTCTCCATTTTGTTTAACATGACCTTTTGGCATCCCTTTTTGACAAAGTTTTTGCTTGTTAAGGTACTGTAAGTATTTACTTAATGTGACCTATTACCAATTTTGATGTCCTGCATGCACCCCCTTTGGGTTGCAAAAGTGTTAACTAGCAATTCTTTCATGCTGAGTTTTTGGCATGCTGTTATGAACAGGTGGGACTGATGTGATGAAATTTGGAGGTTAAAAGGATATTCTTTCCAACAGAAAAAAGGCTCCTGTGGAGTTGAAGGCTGCCAAGTAACTGAAGTGGCATTTGTTGCCTAGTTAGCTGTTATATCACCTTGTGAGCAGGAATAATCTGCCATCTAAGCAGATGGTTATAATGCAAATTGATAGCCAGTGTTTGTGTATCTACAACTATTGGTTGAAGATGTTGAAGATTTCACTCTCTTCAGCTAGGAGGATCCATCCATCCAGAACTTTCATGTGGAGGCCTGCGAGCCTCAAGCCCAAGGCGACAGCACTGTCCCTTGGAGGGACGAGAATTGTTTAGCTAACACTCCCCATTGATGAAGACTTAAGGCCCTTCCTATGGCTCTAGTTACCATGGTTACCTGTATGCAGGTTCTGTTCCTCCCCCTGGCCTGTTGGCCAACCCATTCCCCTTCCCCCTGGGCAGTTACCTCCCTGTCACTCTTCCCCAGCACTCCTCTATCCCTAGAACCTTCTTCCCTACTCGACACACCACTGGCCCTGGTCCCTTGACCCCTCCCTTGCCCTATCCGTGTTAGCCCCTGTACCCTGATCCCTCCTATGTGCCACCCCCTGACCCTCATCCCATTGGACCCAGGTACTCTCCGCCCACTATACTTAAACCCCTGCACTCAGTGCTCTGGGGTATTCATCACCATCATCTTCTCCTTTCATCCCTGGTCCGTTTCACAGACCTGGCTGCAATGAACATCACTGTGGAAGCCCATATGAAGGTTTCTCCCAGCTCCATATTGTGGTGTCAATAGTGATTAGGGCTTGCTCCAAAAGGACACAGTCTTGTGCTGTGAGCCCAGGCAACCCCAACCGTGAGTGGCATCTAAGGGTACACTTCTGGGAAGGTTGTAACACTTTACCACCTACATCAGTCCACAACACTTTCACACATAAAGATTAAGAGGATAAGGTTTCCCCTGTGCTTCGTCTCACAGCTACTCTGAATTAATCTCTCTACCACCACGTCCTTTTTCACCGCCAATATTACCCAATACATTTCTTTTAAACACACCACATATCAGTAAAGCGTGTCTACAATATTCATCAAAAAACTTGGCCTTCCCTGGAGCAATTATTTGAATTACAGAAGTAAGGAGGATTATGAAAGGCAAATAAAATAATTGCTGTCCTGAGTTTGCTCACAAGGGGTGGAGCTTAGAGCCATGGGAGCAGGGCTAAATTGCTATTCCATACCACTCAAATTTATCTCTCTGGGGCATGGTTCTGAAGAAAGAAACAAGGAACATAACCCTGGAAGTGTGTCATTTTGTTCTGTGTCTTCTTTAGGGGAAGTTGCCAGTACCAGTGTGCAGACTGTGTAAGTGTCCTTCCCCCACTGCCACCAGTCCCTTCCTGCCTCCTCAGGAAGACAACAGCTGCAAATGGCAAACATAGCTGAGCACCTGCCAGGAATGAAGCAGTGGCAAGGAAACCGAGCTCATGCTGGGTGGAGGAGAGTGGCACCAGTGCTGGAAGCAGCCACATGGAACACAATCCAGCATGTGAAAGATGTGGTAATAGGTTGCTGTAGCAAAAAGGTTATTAAGTAAAAGAATTAAAAGTTGCTGCTTTTGTTCTTTATGTGTTTTTATCTGTGGTTTGGATTTGTTCTAATTAATCTGTTGACTGTTGTTCTGAGCTGGAAGAGGGGCAGAGTGGAAAGCCTGACCAAAAAGGAAGATGAGAGGGGAGGGGACAGAAGAGTAGGTGGTAGAGAGAGAATGTAAGTTCCTGAGTACGCATCCAATGCAAAAGGGGACAGGGACTGCTCCCAGCCACGAAAGGGTATAAAAGTAGCCATTTTATTGGAGAGTGTGTGTGTTTGGCTCTCAGGGGAGAGAGATACACACCCAGCTCAGCTGAATTGTTACAAAGAAAGAGTTTTGTTTTGCTTTGACCACTTTGTCCCCATTTAATTGTATTCAAAAGTTAGTTCACTTCTAACAAGCAGAATGAGTGGAGGGGAGTGGTCCATAGGCGGCACTACATGGAATTTGATCCAGCAGAGCAGAGCAGTCCAACACAGTGGCATGGGACAAAATTGAACTAGCGGAGTGGAGTGGTCCAAAGTGGCCAACCCAGCTTTATTGGGGTTTGTCTATCATCATTTTTTTGTTGCCTCAGGCTTGGAGAGGGGAAACCATAGCCACAGGAGTGTGTGCCATCTTGCCTTTGCCTTGGCAGCCACACGGAATTAAGGTGGTAAACACTTTTAGTGTGTAAAGCACTTTCTCTTTTTGTATACTTTTGTAATTAACACTGATGTTGTTACTGCGCATTTCTTACTCCCATTTGTTTGCCATCAGTAAATTTTTATCTCAAACCATAGTCTTGGCCTTTGTCCTTCTCTGACTGGAGGGATGGGGGCAAGGGGAGTGGCTTATTTGGCGTTTCATTTCCAGGTGTTGTTAAACCATCACAGTGGTTTATTTTAAATTGCCACAAGATGCTCGCAAATTAAGCAAAAAACACAGCCAGTTCACAGAGAACATTCTAATGTAATGAAATTTCACTACACTGGAATGTCCCAAGTGAGTACTACAGAAGAAAGTAGCAACAATATAATCAGTCGTTCATTAAAAAAGACCATGTTTTAAAGATCAGCTCATCTGATTTTTCTGAGAAGTCTTGGTGATGCATGTCTGCTTGTACTAATATTCATTTTTTTCTCATAACTGAGTCATAAGTGAGTCCATGTTATTCAGAAAGGTTTAAATATTAAAGGAAAGCTACTGAAGACATGGACATCTGAAAGGCAGGTCCAAGAGCACAGGGAATGCCTTTTGAGCTTCATGGACCAAATATTTATAAATATTTTGTAATATGTGAGAAATTACTTTCCTTGGCAGCTCTTCGCAGAAGCAAGTATGACTAATGTTACTGATATTTGAAGAGAAGGGAAGAAATATTAAGAGAAAAAATGTGGTCAAGAAAGTTATCATACTCTGCTTGCATTCAAGACCATGCAAGAATATTAAAGGGGAGTTGTGGAGGCCAGTGAGCCTACTGAACAAGGGAACAGTAGAGCCCACTGGAGGGACTGACCCTAAGACATGTAGGCTGACTTTTTAGTGGATCTTAGAGAAATCACAGCAACAAACTTGAAAAAAGCAGTTTCGTCTTAAAGTGTATAGAGTTGTAACACTTCTCCATTTCTAAAGGGAGCATTTACAGATTCCCAGGAGAAACCTTTGACAAAGAATGTAAATATGAGAAAGTTTTGATAATGTATTTTCCTTGGCCAATGAAAAGACTTAATCTTTTTTTGATTTCATATATTGTGGAACACTGTGCTGTTCAGGAGACAGACACAGAGAGACAATCTCTCGGAGCTGCTGCTTGCTAGAGAAAGAAGAGCTTCTTGCCTTTTGCTTTGCATTTTCTGCGTCTTTACTTGCTTGCAAGAAATGAAATAAAATAATAAAACAGCCTTCTGAATTTCAAAATATGAATGGAATCTTTTGTGGAGACGGCCCTAGCATTAGGGCTTCGTCATTCCCACAAAGACATACTCCCCAGATCAGGGAGACAGAAAAGGCTTCTCCCAGAATCCTTTGTTTTATGTTAATATGCTCCAGTTCTGCTTTCCCAGTTGGCCCATTGGCTTCCTTGCCCCTTTTGACCATATATGTCCCTGCCCTAGAATGTTCTCCTTTCCCTGCTCCCCCATTGGCCCTTGTTCCTCCACCCCTCCCTATTTCCCTGTTGGTTCCCATACCCTAGCCCTGCCTTTGTACTGCCCTCATGCCCTCACATCGTTGGTCCCTGATACTCTCTCTCTGTCCCTACTCACCCAGTATGTAAGCCTAGACCCTCCCATGTTACTTGTCTTTGTCCCTGGACCTCTTCACGTGTGTGGCTGGAATAAACCTCTCCCATGGAATCCCACACGAAGACCCTTCCTGCCTCTTTGCCGTTGGCTCATCTTGTAGCTCTCTTGTGTGCGTGTGTGAGTGTGATAGCACCAACCGAGCCACTTTCTACGGAGACGCTTCTGGAAGGTTGCAGCACTGAGCATCCACCTGCCACAACAGGGAGTCATGAAAAAATGAGGAAAAACAGTGCTATAAGTTAAGCAAATCCCAAAAAACTACCTACATTTAAAATCGTGGGCAAGAGTGCCATTAGCATCATTGACATTGGATTCAAGAAGACCATCAATATTGCTGGGATAAGCTTCAAAAGAATCAAAACTAAAGTGCATAGATCTACAATTTGTTAGCAGGGGAAAAAAGGAAGCAAATTTTAGGATGCAGTAGGCTTTGCTTACTGCAATGAGGAAAGGAAAAGACACTATCTTGATGTTTTGTGTTTCAAAGACAAGAATGATTAATCATAGCAAAAAACAAAGGAAGTCAATAAGGTTTCAGAAGAAAATTAGATCTGTTTTCCCTATGTTGGCTTTCTGGGACTTAGGGAAAGATACTGAAAACAAATAAAATATGAGATTGGACAAGAGGAATATCAAAGATTGATAAATTTAATACCAATATGGTTAGAAGTAGAGTTTAAATTCACATAAGCAATTGGGCTCATTCAGGAAGCACTTGCAGAATTAAACTAGATGGTAAGGAATTGATATAAAGACAAAAAAGGGAACTGAAGAAAGACAGTAATAAAACCCTAGAGAATACAGGATATGATTGTGGGAAAAATAGTGATTTTATCAAAAATAGAGAAAATTAGAATTGATCTTACTCTTAGAAGCCTGAATGTAAATCAGCCATTTGAGACACTGACAAGATAAATTTTGATGACATAAACAAGGAGATAAGCTTATGTTGATCTTTAGCAGTGTCTACTTTATAATTAGCCAGAATTATCAGTAATCTCAGAGAACACTTTTCCTTTACTTTTTTGTCTGGATGAGTATTAGCTGTAAAAACATAACAATATATTTTGAAACTATAGGGTATGTAGTTAAGTGATGTTTTAATTGCCCTAAACTACAGGAAACAATATTACCCAGAAATAATTGACAACACGTCAATAAATTAAAGAAAAAAAAGTAAGCAATTAAAATAAGAGAAATGGTTTTAGTGAGTAAGGGATGAATGGACTCCATTCAACACTCTACCTGGGGTGCAGTTAAGCTTGTATTGAGGTAGAGGTCTAAAACGCATGTTGTGGGCCAAAGCAAGAAATATTAATGTCTTAAACAGATGAGATGGCCAAAGTCTCTACTACGTCTAGAAGTGTTCAATGAAGATTTGATGTCCTGGGTTGCAGTGTAGTCTATCACCATCTTCATGAGCTGTTGAAACCAGGTGGGGCAGTGTTCCTTGCCTCCTCCCTCCTGGACTATCTTCTGTTAATGAACCCATCAATGCTTTGCCCCATGACTCACCGCCCCATTGTGAGATGCTTCATCCAGGAGGAGGAACTGAGTGTTCCCATCTGTATATACTCGGAGGTTTGGAACACCACAGACAGCCTTTCCCACTGGTTTCCCAGAGGACAAGAGCTACATAGCTACAACTGGACTTCCCAAAGAAGACCAGAGCTTTCTCCAGGATCACTGCTCCAACAGAACCACATCCATCACTTCAGGAGGACTGCAGCCACCACCTTATCAGACTGCTACTGCTAACCTGACTAACAGGGTGTCAGGTCATATCTGACTCTGTCAGTTTAAACCCATGTTTTCTGCCTTTATTTTTAATTTTCCTATTAAATTGTTATTCTGACTTGGTGTCTCTGACTGGTTTGTTTTCAAACTAGTACATTTGCAAAATTAAGTTAGCAGGATTTCCCCATAAATATTTACAGATCTATTTTTCTTCTTCCCCCCCACCCCCAAAAAAAAGTGTTTGAAAACTTAAGGAATTAAAGTTTCAAATTAATCTAAGGGACACATAATCTCTTTCATATTGTTGATCTAGATTCTACCACTTGGACATCAGAACAAAACAGCTTTTGCTTTTCCTTTTTGTCCTTCATATAAATTTAAGTAGCCCATTTTATGCAAGTCATTTAGAAAAATCACTTCAATTTGCACAATTTTTGAATATATCTATATTTAAGCATGTAGGGATTAAGAATTTTGCTGACATTTGTGGTGAAGAACTTAAGTAAGAACTTTCAATTAAATACTTGAAGGGTAAAATACTATTACAGTGTTGAGTCATAATGCTCAGCACCAGTTACATACAGTGATCAAAAAGATGGCTTGAACAGGGAATCACACTGAAAAGAACAAATTTTGTTCTCACTTTTTGGCGAGAAGTTAGAACACTCAACCATGAAAGGCAAGAGTATATAGCTTTTCCTTACATCCCTCTTGTTTTCAGTTTTTAAAAACTCGATACTGTCTCTGGAACTGGACAATATTTTTATTCACCTTCAGTATATTGGATCAATTAGTTAAACAATCAAAGTAGGCATTTCTGAAGATTATTATTATTAATAATAATAATATAAAGAAAAAATGTGCTGTATTATTGAACTAAGAATAATATATATATGATAAAGAAATATGAGGAAAAAGGTGTAATTTATAGCACATACTATTGACTTTATCAAACAGGACTGAAAGTATATAGAGCAATAAAGAGAATACATGAATAACAAATGTACAGATGATGGAGGGGTTGTGGGGTGGTTTGGTGGTTTGGGGGGTTTTAGTATTATTTCAATAAACAAAAAGTGCTAGAAGAGATTACTTATTGTTTGTATTCAACTTTCCAGAAAACTTCCCATCATTACACTGACCCTGAGTATCTCCACAGATGACTCTATTTTTATTCTTATCATTACTAGTATACTTTTATTAAGGATAATTTTGATTTGATGATCACAGGACATCACAGACAAAAATGGAAAATGGAAAAAAAAGTCACATATGAGGAAATTTCTTGAGAAATATTAAGGAAAACATAGCAAAGTTTCATTTGCACATGAACTTTACACCAATATCTTGGGCAATTCAGCTAGTCTGCAAAATTTGAAATTGCAGAATATAACTCCTGACAGCATTTCCCTCTTTCTCAAACCAATAAATAATCAATTTGGATTTTTGTTTGTTTTCGTCATGTTAGATTTTTTTACAAAAACTTGTATCTTTTCTGCTATTGTATAATCAAGCATGGAAGGAAAAAATTGATTTAGAAATTCACATTTTTAGTGTATTCCTTCTATCATACTGCCTTTGACTATTTCATATCTTCAATGATCAATAATTATAAAGCTTAGCGTTTGAAAATTTGATATGATATGGCATCACCAGGTGTGTAAAGACACAGGATACAGAACATAGAGAAGAATTTTTCCTTTATTTTTACTTTTACACTCTGTATTGGTTAAATTTATTCTTAAACTTTGCAGAAGAGATCTACAGTAGATCTATCTGTAGACTCACAGATGTAGACTCACACAAAGAGGTGAAGATATGGATTTTAAATTTGCAAGTAACAGCAAAACACAGTGAAGAAAGTCTTGGCTTTCTCATATTGATGTAATATTTTAAGAAGACAGACACTCTAGATTATTCTAAGAAAGTGAAGTCCCACAGAACAGAGTCCAGGAAGCGTTCTCTGTTTTAAACACAAAAAAATCCCAGAGAATAGTCTTGAATCATTATCTCACCACACCATTTTTTTTACTTGTGAGAGAAGAGAAAGAAGAATTGATTTAAGAGTGCTTTCTCAAAGTTTATGTTTATAGTCACTTTGAGGTCACTATCAGATTTTAAATGGCTCATTCTCAGGAAGGCATCCCTGACTGATGCAATTTCAGTTCCAGGATATTTGGATACGCCTTTAGACATAGCACAGCAATATTTTCCTGACCACATCTGCTGCACTGGGGGGTGGGCAGGGAGGGAGAAGAGAGAGAGAAGCAGTGCAGGGCTCCTTCTCAATCTCGGTGAGAAAGGTCTGGAAAAAAATGCCTATTAAAGAAGCTGGTTTAATAAGACAGAATAAGAGGAATACAGGTAGTAAAACTTTTGTCTTCAGATGCTGGGGACCTCATGCTTATGCAGCGTTATGTGGAGCCCAGGTGGATTTTTCCCAAGGTGTGAGGCAGATTCTGTCCATGGAGAGAGGTCCCTCTCTATTGTTCATTCAAGCTATTATATAAAATTTCTTTTAAAAAAACCCTCAACTGTTGCATTACAGGCCCTTGATTAGGGCCATTACAACAAAAGAAACTCCATTCTCAGAATCATCAGAAGGCAAAAATCTTCTTTATTTCATGCAAAGGCAAAGAGATCTCTAGAGAGACTCTTAGATTCTTAGGTTCTGCTTCTTAGACGTGAATGCTTCTTCTAGCATTGCCAGGAGCAGTGTAAAGAAAGCTATCATGGGTTAGTTACAGAGCAACAAGTCAGGAATAACAAAGTGTGCCAAACACCAGCTGTGAGATATAGTTTACCAAAACATGAAATGGTTTACACAAATAATCTGCTGGTTCCCAGCTTGCTTCTCACAGACAGAGCTGAGAGCTGAAAATTTCCTTCTGACTAAACTTGTCATCATCCACACTCAACTCTATTCAGATAGATGCTCACAGGAGAATTTTTTGCTGTAACTGCATGCCTAAGTGGAAGTTTCCTGCAGGCTGCTCTGGTCGGGTGAGCTGGTTGAGTTTAATCCATGACCAAGGAGCCCATGCAGCACAGCTCACCACAGCACACGCCTGCTCAGGTTTATTATTGTGTCACTGAACCCTTGATGTACAGTGGACTTCTGACAAGGATTGCTGCATTCCAGCACTCCATCCACATAAACTTACCTTTCCTTGAGATATGGTAAACAACAGATTATATCAACATACAGACTTCTCAAGCCCTAAATAGAAGGCCTAAAAGAGTAGATGTGACCTGTTTGAGAGCACCAACACCTCAGACACAACATGTTCTGCAAGGCTTCCAGTGCACCATAGGGACTACATTATACAGTTAATATAGATAGGAATAATTATTATAAATATGTAGCCATGTATACACAGAGGCAGAGAAAAATCTCCTAAGCAAAAAAGGTCAAATCATTTTAAAAAATGCATGTCTGGCAAGATCTGCTCCTTTTTCCTAAATTTCTGATCATACCCTCACAATGTCAGCAGAAGGTACACTTGCTTTTAACTGTCTGCCAGTTGTGAGAGTATTTTGAAGAATCTCTAGTAAGAAAACTTTCTGTGCATTCCCCTTTTTCTCACAGGTATGGCTAAAGAGTGTTTTTAATTGAAAATGCTTTAGTCTCATAGATTTCTGACATGGATGCTATGAGAACAATTCAGTAATTGCAAGTTACAAGCATCTCCAGGTCAGACCATGCGGAGGGGTGAGGTTCAATTAGTTCTTAGTAGTTGTTTATTCACCAGTATATGAGGGGTGTAAGAACAGGTATATACCAGCAGCTGAACCAATATCTGTTGGTTAAAACTTCCCTTGTAGAAAGAGATGCCTGTGTAGCATTTACATGGGGTCTCCTGAATATAAGCTATACAATAAAAGCCAGCTGTGTGTATCAGTAGGGAGCTCCGCATGAGAACTTCTCTGTGACTCAAGACAGAAGCTTGGATTTACTCATTTACAAATAAATGCCTGAGGCAAGAAGAACTTGGCCTAGTCTGAATGTTTTTGTCCAGAAATAAGGCAAGCTGTGCAATGGGATCCTGGGTGGACAGGAAGGTGAAGCTTTAAGTAGTGCAATGAGAGAGGATGAGAATTGGCTCTATAGGGTGGGCTTTTTTGTTTGCTTGCTTGTTTTGAGGAAACCTTAGAATTTTAGCTTCATTAGGACTAAGCTGAAGGCAGGAACATCTAAAAGGCAAGAGGAGAGAGAGAGGATGAGGAACAACAAGGAGTGGGAAAGGACAAGGCAGTATTAGAACCCTTCGTTAGTAAAAAGAAAAATGTGTATCCTCAGAGGAAACAAGAACAGTTGAGCTTTACTTCATTTCAGGGATTAGTTATTAAAATTCAGAAGAATTCTTGCTTCTGAAACTGCTTAGGTTTTAAGCTTGCATTTATCTGCTTGCAATATGGGCCATTTTTTCTTCTGACATATTTATGCATTTTTTATGACAAGTAAATAATATCTATATTTATTTAGCACTGAAGCAATTATGTGATGTGGGCTGATAAATAGTAAAAGAATATTTATCAAAACAGGAATGAAAGCTACTAGGGTTGTTTTTGTGTCAGCACAAATATTTATTCTGTTTACAATAAATATTTTGTATCCTAGTCACCTGGGAAATCTGACCCAGCCACACATCAGTAGTCTCAACAGCAATTCTGAGAAGGCAGAATCTCTTTCTTTCTCTGTGGTTAATAGTTGCCAAACAGAAAATAGACCATTCTGGGCCATATTAAAATCTTTCTTTGAAAAATTTAAGTATGTACAGATACGGCTTTGTCCTTTAGAATAATTGTTTAATAATTCTAGTTTACTTAAGGAATGTAGGTCTTGCTTCTCTCACAAATTGTACTAAACATTATTCCTCATAGAAAGATGACAGGTGATCAGACACAGAAGTGGACTTAACACTTATTTTTCTTAAGGTGTGAATAGACAGTTTCTGGTTGACTCTGAAAAAATACTGTGGATTTCTGTAAGACATTTTCTTTTAATTAGGTTTGAAAACTTCTTGACTCCACTCTTGTGACCAGTGACTGGACTCAAGGGAATGGCATGAAGCTGAGTCAGGAGAGGTTTGGGTCGGATAGTGGGAAAAGGTTCTTCACCCAGAGGGAGGTTGGGCACTGGAACAGCTCCCCAGGGCGGTGGTCACAGCACCAAACCTGACAGAATTCAAGGTGCATTTGGACAACGTTCTTGGGCACGTGGTGGGATTGTTGGGATGTCTTGTGCAGGGCCAGAAGTTGGACGTGATGATCCCTCTGGGTCCCTTGCAACTCAGCTTATTCTGTGGTTCTATTGTATCAAATGATATGAAGGTGTATTTGATTTTCACCACAGTAATTGATTTAGGTATGTTAGGAGCAATGACAACTTACACAATACAAGTAAATTGTTTGGGAATTCTTAATGCACTAAGTCACCATGACATTCTATTAAGACATAAGAAACAGAAGATTCTTATTTGTTATAAAGATTTTATTTATCAAACAAGGGCAAAAAGTACTATTTAGTAAGCGTATGATATTAAAATATTTTTCTAATTTTTTTTTAGGGAAAAAAAAAAACACCCTACCAAAAAACCCATCTCTTTCTTTGCTTTTCACAAATCTAAGAGAAAATACGTAAACTTTGCTGCATGGAAGGACAAAAGAAGCTGATCTCTACTATGCTTTCAGGTTTTCACTCCATTAATTTGCTGCTTCATGAGTAGGGCATTTAGAAATCTTTTCCTTTTCTTTTTAATTGAAATGTAAAGTACTATCTCATGTACTCTTAATAGGATTAAAGGATTCATCATTCCCTCCTGCCTAGCTGGGTAATTGTACAGATGTACGTTAATTAGCTTTGTGTCAGTGCTTGTGTCTTCCATGGGTTCTGCTGTGCTTACTTGGCTCGGTATTCTGTGTTCTGAGATCTGAGGGGAGGAATTGGTTCACATGAAGAATTCAGATTTTTACTCTAAAGCTTAGAAGTAAAAAAACCCCCATGTTTTGAAGTATGTCAGTTGATACCTTTTCCTCATTTTCCTCAAATCAGTAATTCCTAGCAAGTAAACAAGAATTTATGCAATGTAAAGGTACATTTCAATACATGGAAATAGAGAGAGATAACTATATAATATTTATGGTTTCGTTGTTGGAGTTGTGATGGTGTAAGAAGTCAGTCTGTTAGAGTGGTTTACTTTCCTATTTTTAGGATTTTTTCCTTATATATATTCTCATGTTCATGTCTTAAGTTTAATCAAAGGCAACTAAAGAGGTAAATGTGAGACTATACCAATATATCACTATATATCCATTCTTTAAAAGTAGCCAGAAAAAGGTATAAAAAGAAGACTAAGATGAGACTGAACATGTGTCATAGTTCCACTAAGTACCTCTAAATTTCATATAGTTTTTCATTTTAAAGGATGTCCTGAGATAGACTTGTTTAAGTTGGCACTGAAATTTAAATTGCACTGATCACTTAGGATCAGATTTCAGAATCAATTCAAAACCCAAATACCTATTAATATACACTTCACATTTTTTTCTGAAGTTGTTATTTTGGATTACTTATTTTATCTTTATGTCACCACTTAAAATAGGATTGTGATGACATAAAGTGCTGAGCAACATGGCCACATTTCTGAAAACAGTCAGGTAACTCTCTAGAAATAAAAAGAAGAATACTCTGAATTATCTTTATATTTAGGAAAAGGTCACAGATGGAGTGCTCATCTTTTACGGACATTTATTGTTTACTCACTAAAACATGATAATTTTTTACCTGGAATTTTAAGACTTGTTTCTGTATTTTTTGTGTTTGATAATACTGGAGCATTTGGTGAAAAAGAAAGAAATTAGGCATCAGAAATTATTCTGTATCAGCTTTAGAAAACTGTACTTCAAGAATCTTCCCTCAAAAGACTGGAATCAGTGAGGATCAAGGCCTTGAAAACTAGTCACATACTTCTCATTTCTGCTCACACACACTTGTTTTCGCCATTTACATTATCTGCTTTCTTTATCTGCTTTCACCTCCTTTTTTTTCCTAAGGTTTTTATTTCTTTATTTCTGCTCCCACCCATAACCAGTGCTCAACATTTCACTATTTTGCTTTTGTATGGGTGAGTTTTGTGTTTCACTTTATCCGCAGTGAGCAACTCTTTTGAAAACAATGCTCATAACATCAGTTTAGATCTCTGCGAGACTTGTGGGACTACATATTATTACAGAAGGTCTCGTCTGTACTTGGCAGGAAATTAATATCTGTTCAGCCTAAACCTGTACCTTTAGGAAGGTGTCTTTCATGCATGGTCAATCTACAATAAGAAATAATTTTGTCCCAATAAGGAATTATTTTTGTAAGGATTTATTCTAACAAGTAAGTCAGGAGACAATAATACAGAACAACATATAAAGAGGATAAAAAACTACATAAATTCATAAATCATTAATTCAGAATGAAAATGTTCTTTACCTAGTTTTGGTTAGATAATTCAGGAATGAATAGTAGTACCACTATTAAAGACTGTCTTCATGAAGAGGCATAGAGAAGCTTTAGTTATTCTGACCCTGTTTCAAATGCACATGAGACCCTACTACTGATGGAAACTGTTAGAATTAAATGGCTCTTGTAAATCCCTTCCAGTGCAAACAGTCTGTTCTAAGCTGCATAGTCACATCAGTGTGACATCATGTCAGAGTCATTTCTATCTGTCCCATCTCTCAACAACTCTACATATAGAAGAAAGATTTTAAAATACTCTAAAAAATTTAAGGATGGCGAAAGTCTTCCAAAAGATTGAGTGTATATATATATATACACACACACAGTGTCAAAAGGGAAACACAGTTATAAAGTGAATAAAAACCACAAAAGAGTAGTAAGGTATTGAAATCTAATATTAATACTCACTCAAATGCTATCTATAGCATTATTTATTTGATATAACCAGCAGGTTGATGAGACAGGCCGATTCTAGTACGTAGTATTGAAATGCTACACAGCTGAAAAATATTCATAAGCAAGGGGACTTTTTTGCCCAAACCCTAAAATATTTCTCACAAAGCATAATAAGTAGGACCACTGAGGATGTATCTATACACTATTCATATCGTCAAGATCAGAATTTATCTCTGAAAAGAATAAAAATAAAGGAGCCTTTTTTTTTATTAGTAGTGTATGTGGGAAAAGGGAACAAAAACACAGTGAGAAGAGTAGCTGAAAGGTGCTGATCTTTCACAAGTGATAACCTCATCAAAATGATTGTCTGACCGGTGGAAAGCAGTCACTTTCAGTTATTCTGCCTCACAGCTGTACTGAGGGACATTTCTCCAAGGCACTGTTCTCTGGCAGGAGGACACTGTGGTCCAGATGAACACAAGGTGCACAATGGAAGGTCAGGTCCAGCAGGATGTAAAGGAAAAGGCTGAAGAGCTGACAAGAACTCAGCAGTGGCTGCACAGGGCTCTCTCCAGGAAGCCAGTCTGCCCCAGCTATTGTTGCCTACAACAAACCTGCACTACATGACTGCATAGTTATCTCTGCACAAGCTGGTTTAAAGCTCATACACGTGTATGTACTGCAGCCATAGTGCATGGAAAGAATCTTCACACTTAAATGAGATAATAACTGGAGAAAGATCAGTTTGGTGTGGCTTCTTTATCAGCATATGCTACCTGGAGGTTAAAATCACACATGCACATATTAATGTAGCGTAGTATTCAGTAATGCTTTATTTAGAAAGGTATGGATGCCAAAGTAAATGTATTTCAGTAATTAAAGAAAGAATTGATTTGAGTTGGGATCAATGGAGTTTCCCTTTCATTCTCTGCATTAATATCTGAAGTGAGTATTGAAGTAAACTTCCTCCATGCCCTGAACAAGAAAAGATGACCTTTGGAAAAGACAGTCAGTATGTACTGCAACAATACATGATAAATGGTATGGTGTGTGATCCAGGGCTATTAAAGCCTGCTAGTGCCCTCAGGGTGTGACTGAGTGATGTACCAGGGAATTTCCCATGTGCTTACTTTACTATGCCAGTTTAGTTCTAAAAGAGAGCTGGATGGTTTAAAAAAATAATTCAGCTACTCACCCATGCCTCACAGACACTCTCCTAATCCTGTTTAATTTGTGTAGTCTGCTAGCTATATCTCCGAGCTATTTTTCCAATACAAACATTGCATTTCTCATACGTACAATTACAGACATGCAAGTCCCAACAGGATCAAAGCCTATGGCTTTTTCATGACATAGAGCTGCATTTGCAGCAGATTTCCTATTTTGGTTTACTCTCTGAACCTTTTTTGATGAAAAAAATGCATTTACTTTGCATTCTACAAAAAACAGTGCTTAACGAATATATACAAATAAGTCTATTACACATATTAATTTGTTATATTAAAAGTTTGTGTTGGATTAATATCTTTCTGAAATTCTAGTTTTCTGAATTATTAGTGTTTTCTCAGTATTTTGTTTTCTCACTTGTCTGTGTCTTTTCTAGTAAACCTGACTTCAGCTTCATTTAAGATTAAAAGAGAGAGATTTCAAGAGACTTCTGGAGGGAAGTCTCCATAGACTTCTGGATCTATTCTGAAAATGATACAGTAGTTAAAGAAAGCAGAATCAGAAAAGTACAACAATTCATTTAGCTTATCCCTCTATAAAATTCAATTTTTTCTGTCAAAATAAGATACCAAAGAGAATGACAGTGACAGGAAAAGTATTTTTTAAAAAGCATGAACAATAACAAGGCAAAAGTATTGTCACTGAACCATTAATGCTTGAATTTGCAAGTGACCACTTTTGAGTGCACTGCCATGCTTATGCTGATTCTATTCCACATACATAACAATAGCAGTGTTTAACTGGCACACATTCTGCTGCAAACATTTTTCCATTCATTCAAGAAATTATATGAGTCAAAGTCCAGTATTTGTATATTTAGTGCTGTGATTCATATAAAGGATCACTTTATTTTCCTCTATTTCCTCAATTTGGCAATCACTTCTAAATTAAGCTTCCATATGGATAAATTTGATTACACTCAAACATTTTCAATTCTCTTACCAGTGCCTCATATTACAATATAATCTGACCACACAGTTTGTGGCAATAATGATAAAGGAATTTCTTCTAATCCTATTTGACAGAAAAATTCCTAAAATATGAGAACAACATAGGTAGCCAGCTGAACTATGTTCACAGAAAAACAACACAGAAACAGGTTTGAAATACCTTTTGTTTTTTACATTACAGGATTTTTTTGCAACATTTCTAAAGTTGCTGATTTTGAAGTACTCACACTTTTCTTGGAGACTGAAATACAAACATGGAACCTTGCAAGATGCAGTCTTGCAGTTAATGGAAAATGGGAAAGAAAAGTGGAATAGGTCTAAAAGCATAAGCAGGGATGAGAGGTAAAGGAGAAGAAGGGAAAAGGAAGGAAATGTAGATCTAATAGAAATATGCTATTTTTTCAAAGGAGTATAATATGAAAATCATTATGGCCAAAAAAGAAAGAAGACACATGAAAAATAAACCTATGTGAGTGGTTTAACTTGACTGATTTTTCATAGAAGTGTACTAAACAGGGAAGTGTGAAGACACCAGATCTGAAGACAATTAAATATTCTAATTTGCTTTATTATGTCTGAAGAAATAACACCATCCAATGTTATGATAGAAAACTGTATAACAGTTATAGAACAAATTTGTTTAATCCACTTCCATGTTTTTACTTGACCAAGGTTTTGTACAGAAGCTAAATCCATTTCTTTTATCTACAATAATAATAGATCACTTTCTTAGTATTAAGATACAATTTTTTAATTCTATAAAATTAAAATTTTAACAATAATTCATGTTCAAGAAATTTAAAAATTACTATATTTTTAATGTCTTAATTTTCAGTTTTACTAAGTAAGTTCTTTGATCTTGTTCTACAGGTGAGAAAGAGCAATTAAGAGTAAGCAGAAAAATTCACTATGCTCTGCTGAGCATGAGCCATTTGCCATCTCATCCTTACATTGTAGCAATTTTTGAAAGAAACTAAATAACTTCATCAGTTTATTTTCGTGCTTCACCCACACACTGCCACTGTTAATTGCCTGCGTTGATTCTATTTTTCTTAGTTTTGAAAAGTTTCCTTGACAATTCAGATAACATTAAATAATGAAATATTTTCTGGGTTTGTTTTATTTTATGTAACAGCATTTCCTCCTTCTTTGAAGACAAACTAGCAACTTCACTCTGACAAACAGCCTACTGCATTAAGAACGATCCTGGAATAGCCTATTTTGTCACGGAGTGGTTTTCCTGAACTATTACTGTTAATATACAATTTAATATGCTGTATAAGTTGTTGAAATTTTGTTGCAGCGTGGATTACCTTTTATTTGACTAGTACTGAATTTCATTAACCCTTCACCTTGACAAATAATAAGTAAAGCAAGTAAAGTATGTCTCAGAATACACAACAAGAAGTTTCACAGTGTAAGAATAGGCAGTATAATATGAGTACAGCTACTTTCCTGATACTAACCATAGTCTAAAGACTGCTTTACAAATGTTTGCATCTACTGACATGTAAATACATTGGAGCAATGAATGAAAATTCATTGAAACTGAAAGACAAGCAAAGTAAACAATTGTTTCTGGAAATGAACTGTCTTACTAAAACCATAAAGTTCTCCTGTGTCCCTAGAATCAATGGTATTTTCTTATTCAGAAATCTTAGCTTATATAAGTAATAGCAATACGCATATGCACAAACACCTACAAATATATCATAGATGAGATTTACATATGCTCTTAAAAATAAGTCTAAGCATATGTTGTTGGCAGAGGTAGAATTGGGATGAATAACACCTGAGACATCTGTCCAGAACCTATTTATCCAATTGGAGTTTATTGTGTGCTCTCATGTTATATGGGATTATTTCAGTTTTACAATAAAAGGACATTTATTCTTTAAAAGTTATAATTTTTGAAAGAAAAAGCAGATTTTTTGAATTAAGGTCTCAATATTTTATTTCTTTTACTCCCTAAGTATTTTTTAAAGAATCAGTATGCTTTGATAACAGAAAGTGGTACCAACATAACAATTGTCATTAGTTATTAAGTCAAAACAGGAATTTTCCCTCTGTTCTTTGTCTGAATGATAGCTGAAACAACTAAAGAACCCTGTTCAGCACACATTGTAGAACTTTCCTTTGGACTGTATGAGTATCCTGTGGACCTAGTACAAGGGTCATAGTGCAAAAGCTCTGAATGCACTGAAAAAAGACCTGGATTATTCACTGAAATTAACAGAAAAGTCTGAAAACCTACAGGGGGTGGTGGAGGTAGTGGACGTAAGCCAAAATATGAGACAGTACAACTAACAGTTTGAATTGAGGGAGCATTCCTTCTGCACAGACAATTTTCATATGTCCCATGACAATTCCCAGATTCTCACCAGCTGAGCACCTGAGACTTACTTCCTATATCTGTGCCCAATCCCACTCCTTCAGAGGATGATTGTTGCAATGATGAGGCCCTATGCTAGGGCCTGAGCAAAGAAAAAGACTCCACTCTCAAAAAATCATCAGAAGGCTTAGATTTTTTATTTGTGCAAGGCAAGCAAAAGCAAAAAGCAAAACTTTTTCTCTCTTGATCCCTACCGTGAGAGAGTGCCTGTGTGCCTGTCTGTGAACAGAACAGTGTGTGAAAACAAATCCAAGGTAAAGTCTTTCCCTTGGCCAAGGGAAATACCTTTTTCAAAACATCAGTTGTTTACATCTGTCTGCCTGGGAACACTGCCACAGGTGCTCTGACTNTGTTTATATTCAAATGTGTTCTCCTGGTCGTGTGTGAGTGACTGAGGCACAGACCCAGTCTGGCAGGCAATCTGAATCGTTTATTCAAAGAAATNTGATGAATGCTTTCCACCTTCCTTCTTCTGGAAGTTACATTATGAAGGAGAAGGGAAAAAAAATCCTGAAACCTATAATCTAGGTATGATGCAAACAAGCATGATAAGAAAACATAGAGAAAATTATTTTCATTAATTTCAGGATTGCAGGCAAATGGATCATAGTAAAGGGAATTTCGGTTAATAACTTCTGTATTAAAATTTTCTTCCTCTGCTGTGTTTATATTCAAATGTGTTCTCCTGGTCGTGTGTGAGTGACTGAGGCACAGACCCAGTCTGGCAGGCAATCTGAATCGTTTATTCAAAGAAATGAGCTGGTTTTATACACTTTTTCAAGGCACAGTATTTCCTCACGTGGTAATTCTCACTACATGACCTATCCCACGTTACCACGTCAGCAACATGCTTTCTAAATGTCCTTCTATGAGGTGATCATGCACTGTTCCCCTGTCTGGCAGCTTCTGGCTGGCTCCTCTCCATAGGGGTCTGCCATGTGACACCTCTTCCCCCCAGAGCCCAGTGGAGACAAGCCTCTCTGTGCTGCCATGTGCTCCTTTGTGCTGCCATGTGCTCCTTTGTGCTGCCATGTGCTTCTTTGTGCTGCCATGTGCTTCTGCAGGTGTGTCCCACAGCCCGTAACCCAATGCTATCTTTCCCCACAAACCCCCTTTTTTGTTGTAACTCTTTCCAAGGCTTGATCAACTATACAAACAAAAATCATGAAACAAAACACTCCCAACAATCGAACATGTTTGGCCCACTGCCCAAGCCAAACAAGCTCCATTCATCTTCCTTCTTTAGTCTCCCCATGAGCTGATGATGAAGCCAGAGTAACCAAGGCTGGTCAGACTGCTCTTGCCAGGTATCCATTGTGGACTAGAATCTGTGGAAGCAAAGGCATATCCTCGCTCCCTGGTTATCAACACAAAGGGTATCAATCATAACATGAACATATTTCAGCCAACTAAATTCAGGAAAATGTGTAACATAACATGCAGTTTTCTTACAACGAACAGTAAAATAGTACATCTAATAAAACAGCAAGTGTGCACCAAGTAAAAATAAGCAAGGTAATCTCATCAACTGCCTAAATACTTTACAATCACTCGGAGTCTGCAACAGCTGGGAAGTCCTATTTCACAGTGCCTTTCTTGGGTAAGCCTTCCAAGTTTACCTCGAAAGGGGGTCCAGGTTTTGTAAGACCAAATCAGCAAGTCAAAGTGACTTAATTACATTTTTAGTGCAGAAAATCCTGGGTCTGATGGCATAATTTCCCAACTAGACAGGGCTAGGGCTCAGCCAGAGCCTTGAGCCTTGACCGGTAGGGTTTCCCTAAAATACCTACAAGCAAACCTTGTATTAATACCAGTTAGGAACTTGCCTTCACAAGAGCTTATCTTCCCCATGAACAAGTGGACAGATTAAAGTACCCAAAACTGGTAAAAACATACATCCCCTTCCCATAAATGGAGACAGTGATTAAACAGACAGAACCTTGGGAAACAACTTAAAATTGCAAGGGAATGTTTCTGCCTACAGACAGTAACTGAAAAAATGCTATATACAAAAGAATTGATGGCTTTGTGTCATTTCAGCTTGAAAGGACAGCTTACAAATCAGTATTATTATCCATTACAAAAAGCAATCAGAACAATGCAGGGATTCACAAGGTGATATGGAAAAAAACCAGTCTTAACAGTGAGGGTCTAGGGTTGTGGCAGTATTCTGAATAACGAAAACAAGAGACCGGCTGCAGGAATGACATGCCCAGCCCGCAGCTGCCCCCACACAAACCATTGCAAATTCTGCAGGCCCCCCCCAGGAAGGGGCCATCAGTCCACCCAGTTCTTTTCTCCAGCACATTATCAGCTCACCAGGGTCTGCAGGGGAGGGAAGCCCTGGCTGTAGCAGGAGCAGTGGAATTGCACTGGAGCGGCTCACAGGGCTCCGCCGGCTCACAGAACCTGATTACTACATGGAATGACATTCAGCCACAAAGAACAATTAATGCAATGTCATTCTTTCTCTAAATCACCATTAATTCAGAAAATCTTATTAATTTGCTTTGCTTAGAAGTAGTATCTTATACCAAGAAAAAGAGGAAGAGTTCATGAAATTCTTGAAGAAATATATATTTTTGATCATACACATATTTTACAACACATAAGCTTTGCAAAGTAAGAGTACCTAGCAAATTATATCCTCAATAATATCTGTCAAATGGACCTAGTTCTTATTTTAAGACTAAAGAGATGCATTAATGTTAAATATGATTTTAGTTTTGAGCTAATCATTCTTCGTTTCTGACAGAGTAATAGGATTAGAGTAATATACCCCTGATGTCTAAGCTGCATCTAACTGAACACTGCTTATTACTGTCAAGGAAAGCAAAAGTCAAATACGTATAATTTGGTATAGCTCTGTCATCTAACACAGTATGGAATACAAAGTTAGTGACTAATGTGGAAAATTTAAATCAGGCTAACATTTAAAACGTAAGCATAGTAAAAGCAATTTAGGTATTGAACAAGTACAGAACTTGCATTACTATAACAATTGTGCTAAGCAAATAAAAGAGAATGTAATAACATGGAAATGTGCCACTTAGAGAAAAATTGCTTCAAGTTTTTTTATGTGAAGTTTGTAAAGGGGCATACAAAGCAGGCATAGCAAATTTATATGTCAAAATCGTCAACATAATCTGTTTGTATGTTGGTATAATCATCAAAGGCCTAGCATCAATGAAATATAAACTACATTTCCATTGATTTTCTTTGAAGTATGATTTCACATGTGAAAATGTATTCTGTCTGATCACAGTTATATAAACTATTCCTGAAGAGGAAACCTGGCTTACATAGTTACTCCTTTATCACCTATGGTTATAGGTTTTTCACTGAATCACAGAATGGTTGATGTTGGGAGGGACTTGTGGAGGTACAAGCTACCTGCAGAAACAGGACCAGCTACAGCCACTTGCCCCGGACTGTCTAGAAGGATTTTGAAGGACAAAGTCCCTCTAAGAAGAGAGGCTCTCTGGGCAATCTGTGCCAGTGTTCTGTCATTCTCGGATGGAAACTCCCACACTTAAACTTGTGCCCATTGCTTGTTGTTGCTGAGCACCACTGAAAAGAGCCTGGATGCTCCCACTTTGCACCCTGTCTTTAGATGTTTTTATGTATTGATAAGATCCCTTCTGAGCCTTCTCTTCTCAAGGCTGAACTGTACCAGCTCTGATCAGTCAGATCTGAAACTATCAGCATCACAAGAAGACAGAAGTTGCAATGAAGGTAAATGATCTTCTTCCAACTTCTGGGGACTGAAGAATAAGACTGGGAATACCCAGAGCTGGAGAAGACCCTGGGGGAAGGTAAACCCCTTCTGCAGCAGAGGGCCATGAGCTTCTCAACACTTACTCTGAGATTAAAGTACCTATATGGGCTTTAGGTGAGCAGGAATCTCTTATTTAGAAACCTCAAGAGTGTGGGACATACGTGTGCACAGATATCTGGAAGGGAAGCCAGGCTTTAGTCCCAAGGTAGAGCTTGCATGCCAGCCTTAATAATAAAGTCCAAATTTGCAACTGGTTTTAGAAGAAAGATGTTCTGGAGTTCCTGCCAAGCAATAAAAACTCACCTTCTCTTTGGAAAATTGTTGAATGAAGTCAGCTTAAAATTGTTTTTTCACAGTGTTTTTGACCTGCTCCACTTATTCTTGTAAAATTTGCACAGCTGTTGTTGACATTTAAATGTTTCATATTCAGCTTTAAATACTAGCTTCTGAATATTCACAGACTATGCATTTAAGAAGTTTAATAGATATTTCTTTATGACATTACTCATCACAATTATTGCTTTGCATTTGTAATTATATCTTAAAAATGTGATTGCATGTATTTACACTAATTACACAATTATAGATAATTTCATGAATTATGGAAAGACAAAAAGAGTGACTAAGCTTTAATGAAAGACATAAATAAATCAGCAAAATAAAAATGGCCTTAAGAAAGCATTGGGAAAGTGAAAGGATTCCGTGCAATGTTTCTCAAATAAAACATTTCCTTCCAAAATAACTTTGTATAATCCAAGATATATAAGTATATTGTCTGACACAATGTTTAATTCTGTGACAATTTCATTGAAACCAGTTATGTACCTATAGTCTGAATACACATATAGTAATCCTCAGTGTGAAAATCTACTACTTCAAAACTTTAAAAAGAACTGAATCTATAGTTGGAAAGCATAGAGCTTATCACATTTCTTTTAGTCAATTGAATCTTCTCATAACAAACCAGAAGAGGGTGTAAAGTGACCAAAATTATCATGGTAATGCATCCTATACAGTAAAAGTGACAGCAATTTCTATAGGGACAAATACTGAAATGTAAGCTTCTAAACTGGAAGAGAATGTGTTTGCTGCAATAACAAGAAAACACCAAATAATCAAGTCATTGATGTCCTTTCTGAGCTAAGAAAATAGCATAATGAATATCAGAGAAGACCCTTTTCTGAATCTCCCGTATTTCTTTTTGTGCACTTGCCTTACATCAACAACTGAATTGATCAAAGTTAAAAATCACATAACTGCATAAGTGCAATATGTACACCTACTCTTCTCCAGCTAGACTTAAGGATATAAATGGACGTAAATAAATTCAGCCCAATGTTGCAAATATTTATGCGTATGCTAAATTTTTAAATTTGTACTTATTGTATTTTTACCACAAGATGTCAAACAGCAATGCTTAAATCTACTCCTGATAATACAGTCTTTTTTTTATGATTCTGTAACATTCACTTCTATACATTTTAATAATACAGATATCTCACATAAGTGTATCAGATATTATTAGAATTTCCACAATTTTCAAATGGGTTAAGTGAGCATGAATAGAGATGTTATAGAAGCTTAGCAGATAGATTGTAATTAATTTAGCTATTACAGATGGTTCATACTTGATAATGTGCTCTGTGCAGCCTATAACTGCATCAAAAGAAAGGGGTTTAATTTCATAATGAAATTTTATGTGCCACACCTGCAATGATTTTGATAGGAAGCAAATGTAGAGTAACACACTGGTGAGCCAGGCTCTACATGTTTACCATGCCCTTTTTTAATATTAATGCTTTTACGGGATTTTATGGTGTTTCAAAACCAAAAAACAATAGCAGCATATTCCACAGGCATGGGTCCACACAGTGTGCAAAAAAGGTTTGAAACCCTTTTAAGATATTGGAGCACTGGGTGATTGCAAATGGTATGATCACAGAAAACTAGAAGATTAAAAATATGTATTTTAGTATTTTAATGAGATGTCACCACAATTCACAGAAGCAAGGTCAGGTCAGGAAATGTAATACAGGTGTACTGAAACATACAAATAGCACCTGTAGGCAGCAGTACAAATCGTGCCATGGGAGGTTTAAAACTGGAAGGAGGAAAATGTTGTCATTGATGCTAGAAGGTCACAAGTGATGCAGTATACTAGCAAAAAAACCTGATTTGCAGCAGGAGTGCATAGAAATTCACTGAAAGGAATAAAATGCTAATCTAGAAACAGAAAATAATTTTGGTGCTGACATTTCATCTACAGATGCATGTCAAGTCTATCAATGCACAGCCTTAAAAGGCCTTAGCTGTACCAATTACAGGAGTACAAAAATACAATATAATAAAAATAACCCGATCACCAAGTCTGACCAGGTAGCTCCACTTCTGTTCCTTTATTCAATTCAATATTTCAGTTCAGCATTGTGGGCCACTGCAGTAAGCCCACACTGATTTATCATTTCAAGAACGCTTGATTCTATATAATTCATAAATGTCAGTCAATTTAGTAGCTTAAGGAACAAATATGTGTGGCCTACTTTAAATAAGTCAGCTTAATGGATTATATATTATATATAATTATATTATTGGATATATTATTATATTCTGAAAATGAAATTCGGAGTTGGCAATAATTACCTTCCAAAGGAACATTCATTTAATTGTTAGGGATTACTAATAAAAACTTTAATTACTATTTGGTCTTTGATTTTTTTTTTCCCTGTATTAACTTGCATCTGAGGACTATGAACTGTGACCCTGCAATCCCACTTCAAGAAGAAATGGCATAAGATTACTCTGCAAGTCCTTAGACAGCTTACAGTTAGTCAGTGGAAAACGTATTTTCCTTATCTCATACTGAAAAAAGTGGGAATCTTGCTGTCAACACTTATGTGAGGTTAATCGGTTTTGTAATTCCAGCTGTGGCCAACAGTTTAGCTCTGAAGAAGAGTTCAAGATATCCAGCACTGAAAAATAACAGGTATAAGTTTCCATATGTACTGACATAGTACGAATTTACTAGTAGAGGCTAAGGAGATGGAGAACAACAGGACTATGGTGAGCAAACAGAAAGGCTTTACAGAAGGGTTTAAAATCATCACAACAAACAAACTTTCATTGGCTCTCAGAAAAGGTTGTGCAGAAGCAGAATAATGGTGTTCACCCAGGGTATCTGGGCATTGTCTTCAAATGGAAATGTCTTACTGCAGGAAACTAAAATACTGCTTGGTTCAAACTTAGCCTGACTTTAATAAATCATCAGCACTATTGGCTGAGAATTCTCTAATGAAGTATTTTTCTCTCTGTAAAGTGTCTCTATTCTCTAAATCAGTCTTTTGCCATAGTGCATTGGCTTAAATTATCATTTGACAGAACAAGCAGGGTTTTGAGACATCACTGCCTATTAGATTTCCTCCAAAAACTGTTTTGCTTTCCTCCCAGACCTGCATCTTCTCCCTGTACAATTGTTGCTGACTGAGGAGTCCTGAGGCTTCATAAGGCCATAACTTGAGTGAACCACATACCGAAATCAGCTCTAGGCCAGCAGTCATACACAGGCTCCTGGCTCATATGCAGATCAATAAAATTCCAGTTCAATGATCACACCAGGTGTATGATTGGACTGCCTCAGGCTTACCCTTCTTTCACTTCAGCTAATGAGCTGTGGTTGTTCCAAAAGGAAAGTCTGAAAACATTAAAAAAACCCTGCAGGAGAGTCTCGGTTTCCTGGAAATGTCTAGGTGTTATTCCAGTGTGATACACAAAATGGAAAAAAGAAAGACAAAAAATCACAGATAAATCTATCCACCACCCTTTCTCATATATAGAGAGGAATCCAATCCTGAAATATATGAAAACAAACTAGAAGTATTACTGGCATATTCTGGAAATAGTGGAGGAGGAGTGGCTGGAGGCCAGCCCTGCAGAAAGGAATCTAGGAGTGCTGGTTGGCAGCAGGCTCAGTCTGAGCCAGCCATGTGTGCCCAGGCAGCCCAGAGGGCAAACCCCATCCTGAGGGCATCAAACATGGCATCACCAGCTGTCAAAGGAGGTGATTATCCTGCTGTATTCAGCCTTGGTGTGGCTTTACCTTGAGTACGTGTGCAGTTCCGGGCCCTGCAAAAGAGGGTTGTGGAGTTCCTTGAATGCATCCAGAGGAGACCAGCAAAGCTGCTGAAAAGGCTAGAAGGCATATCCAAAAAGAAGCATCTAAGGACTCTGGGCTTGTTTGGTTTGGCAAAGAGGCTCACTTCTTTCTACTGTTTCCTGAGGAGGGAAGTGGAGATGAAGGTGCTGAGCTCTTCTCCTTTGGATCTAATGATAGAATGTGTGGGAATGGTTCAATGCTGTATCAGGAAATATTCAGACTGGACATTAGGAAGTATTTCTTTACTAAGAGGGCAGTCAAACACTGGACGAGGCTTCATGGAGAAGTGATCAATGCTCCAAGCCTGTCACCGTTCCAGAGGAAGTGACTGTCCACCTGTACTGGGTACTGGTTAGGCCGCACCTCAAATCCTGTACTCAGTTTTGAGCCCTTTACGGACATTGAGGTGGTGGAGATTTTCCAGAGAAGGGCAGGGGAACTGAGGAAGTGTCTGGAGCACAAGTCCTCAGGGAGCTGGGAGTGTTTAGGCTGGAGAAAAGGAGGCTCAGGGGAGATATTCTCACTTTTTATTACTACTTGAAAGGAGGGTGTAGCTAAGTAGGGGTCAGGCTCTATTCCCAAGCAACAAGACATAAAATAAGAAGAAATGTCCTCAAGTTGCACTAGAGGACATCTAGATTGAATTTTCGGGAAAACTTCTTCACCAAAAGGCTTATCAAGTACTGGAACAGGCTGTCCAGGTGGAGTCACCATCTCTGGAGGTATTTAAAAGATATTTAGATGTGGGGTTTAGGGACATCTTTTAAAAGTAGACCTTGCACTTTTAGGTTTGTGGTTGGACTCAATTATCTTAGAGTTCTTTTCCAACCTAAGTGATTCCGTGATTCTATGAATAAGAAATTGAATTACAGTTCACATATAAAAATTTAATCAGGAGGAGATTAACAATAAACACTATTTCTCCAATTTAATTAAAAGCATTATTTCTCAGTGGTTTTATACCAAATGAAAGTTTAGTATTTCTGAAAATACTCTGAGTATATTTTTTAATACTTTCTAATGCTAGGAGAATGAAGGTTTAATGACCTGATTACGCTTTAATTGCCAGTATCCCTGTCAAGAAAATAATTTGATGCTGCTGAATATAGTAGACATACACTAACATATCAAGGATTCAGTGTAAGAGCTAAAAAGCAGAAGATAAGAAAAGTATTTTTAAAAAATGCCAGATTTTCAAAGGCTGAACTTCTGAATTCTAGGGCAGGTTGGTAACATATAGCCCGTGCTACAGAATTATGATACAAAAGGCACAAGTCAGGGAGATAATCTGTCTAAAGCAAATGTGTGGGATCACCAGTAGCTGTTGGAAATTCAATTCTTTTGTCTTTTTCCTTGCAACAAAGACAACACATAAGGAAAATGTATATACCTGAAGCAGTACATTCTAAATATCAAAAGCAGGTCGCAACATACACCAGGAGATTGGAAATATGATTCTCACCTCTTCCTACTAGCATGAAAAGATTAGTAGAGAGAAGGAAAGAGATTCCCCCATTTAACATCCACCAACAGAAACAAGATCAAAACACTGTTCAGCTGTGAAGTATGATTTGCAGCAAACAAAAGAATAAGTGAAAAAAGATATATGAAAGGTCTGGCTACATATATTAGCAGTGTTACAGATTATATTGCAGGATACTGAGGGAGTGTTGCTTTAGCCATGATGGTCTAGCACTACGGGCAAGAAAAGGTTTTTCAGGAGAGATAATTGCTTTCATTAGACCAGCTGCTATAATTGAACAAAGAAGCACATGGTCTTGAGAAGTTCTGTGCTATTTCTAATCAGGCCAGCTGGAGTCTGATGAAAGAGCCTGTCTCTCTCTCTACAGTCTTGTCTTGGGAAACTATTAGTCCACCACCTACAGACACATGGCAAAATGCTTCTGAAGCTTATATCCTCCCATATGATTTTGAACTTACTGAAAAAATATTACTGGTAGTTACTGACTTGAATCAACACATTTCCCTGGATAGATCAGAAACATGATAAGTAGCTTTTTAGAAATGGAATTCCAGTATCTTTTGACACAGGTTCCCAAAGTACAAAGAGAGGTATACAGTGTTTGATGAAAATGTACATAGGGTAAGTTTTATCTGAATATACCAGTAGAAGTTCTCTCTGCTCTTTGCAAAGGTCTTTAAGCTCAGATGGAGAACAAATTTTTACTGCTCACCTGCTTTAACTGTTTATCACGCTTATATTCAGAAGCAGGCATATTTAATAAAAGGGGTGTTTGTTGCCACAGAAACATAAGATGTTCTTGAAGCTGCTCTGAAGCAGAAGCTGTAAAAGATATTACTAGATAAAGCAGATAAAACAACCTCCAAGAAATAATCTCAATTTATGCAAATTATGCACTGAAATGTCTTTAAAACTAAATGCATGTTCTGGAACCATGCAAAAATGAATGTATTATTTTACAGGTTGAAAAATTAAGAAATAACATATATAATCCTTAACTAGTGAAATATGTGCCATAAATAGTATTACATTAACTGAAAGAGAACTAGGTCACTAAATCATCAAGCAAGCACAGAAATGGTTGCCTTGAAACAGACATCATGTAAAATAGCAGGCTGTCAGCAGAAAATCTATGACAGCATTTAGGGACATGGAAATAAAATGATAGCATGGCCAAAGCTCATTTATAAATGCCAAATTAAGTTACTCAATTATTGATGCAACAATGGTCACTGTCAGATTGTTTTTCCTTCAGCTGTCAGTCTCTTAACCGAAGTAAGGGTCAGGGAGATTGACCTCTCCATGTTTTTGACTCTTCATGTGGTAGGAAGACATTAGCAATGAATAATTACAACATTTTGCACAAATCATTCAAATGAGGGATCAAATATTTCTGTTTGTTCTCCATAGAAAACCATATATACAGGAGAATTTTCCCGAGGAATTACTTACAGCACCTTTCCTTACTGAGACAGAAAATAATGTTACAGTTATAAACCTTTTAATATATTTTTCTTTTTTCTGAGATCAAATCATTGGTTAGGTATTTCAGGTTTATTTATTGCGTATGGTGATGCCAGGATGATTTTTGTCTTTTATATCCCTTTTATATACCCTTTTATAAAGTTTTATGTATTCTTAGTGCTTTTAGCCCACATACTTGTAACTTTCCAAGTCTGATAACTTAGCTGAGACCCATTGTACTGTTAGGCCAGAAGACAAAACACCCTGGAAGCCCCAGACACCAAGGTCCTCTCCAGAACACATTTTTGTAAAGTAAGATAGGCCCATCCAGGGGGAAGGTTCCTCAGAACAAGGGGTTCACTCGAGCCTCTCAATGGGGAATTTTTGATAGATATGGTAATTTGCAAGGTCTATAATTGTGGGTATTTTGGACAAAGTGCTGTACCCAAGTATCCTTAAATAAATACCGAGCTAAAAACCCCTTTTCCCCATAAACGGTGTTTTGGTTTTAATTTCAAGACCAGGGAAAGGCAACAGTGGTATCAGTGCCATAAAATATATATTTAACATCAATACAATTATATTTCTGCAGGCTTCAATTTGAAGCTCCAAGGTTATGCTAAGCGTGGGTTAAAAAAACAACTTCATCAGAAACTAAGTGTTTATTTCTTTCCTCATTTTTTAGCACTGTGGTGTCCACATTTCAGAAATTTAATGGATAAAAGGGAGCAGCAGGGGGAAGATGTTACCATTTATTTAAAATAGGTATCTACCTAATTCTCTATAACTCTTCATTTTAGTTAATATTTAAAAATTTTAATCTTTGTATGTTGCTCAAATAATGTTAATTAGATAATTCTGTATTTTTCAGGCAAACATATCTTTGCACCATTTAAGACATGGAAGTCAGGCCCATTGACTGAGTCATGACTTGGACATTGTCTCATAAAGCTTTTTAAATGAAGACTTTGAAAATGAAACACTTGTTTCAATGACTTATGTTCAGAATAGAAATGATCAATGACACAATCAGGGTAGAAAGGATCCAGCAGAAGAACCAGTACATATGATATTCAGTGCCTTGCTGGATCAATATTTGAACTGCCTGTTAAAGTCCAGTCCTGGTAGGTAGAAATGGCAAGTTATTGTAATCTGAAAGCTATTTGATGAATGACATGGAACTAATAGAAAATCTCAGTGCCCAGTAGCTCTATTACAAGTAACTATATAACTAGAGCCATCATCACAATTGCCATTTCTATGTCTATTCCAAGACAGACAGCTAAGAATGAGATATACTGATTATGGAGGCTTTTAGCTTCAGCAAATAGTTTTTCCTTTAAAATTCATGTCACTGTGATTAACATGGCTTCCTCCCTGATCAATCTAGTATAAAATGATTGATGATACATTAGCTACTAAAATGTCTAAATCTACTTGTTCTTAATGCTTTGGTCTCATAGGACAATTCTTACATGAACAAAAAGAAAAATCAATCAGATAGCATGGAAAATCACTAGGCATTTCTATCTGTGATGTAACTTCCCAGTGAGATGCAAACCCTCTAACTTTAAGAGTAGTTTCTGAACATGAAAATCTCTCGCACAAGTTATATCATGCTCCTTCCTTATGAAGGATCTTAAGAAGCACATATGGAACCAAACCTAACACCAACTATTGACAATGCACAGAATGCACATCTCTTTGTCACATAATAATATTTATGCCATGTGATTTTATTGCACAGTGAATCATTGCCTGATTTAGATAAAATTAAAATATTGCAGGAGAAAAGCATTCACACTTTTCCCTAGTGAAAGGAAAAAGCATTCACACTTTTCCCTGTCTAGGGAAAGTATAACAGTGACAGCCAACATGGCCAACACCCTATTACTTATCTAGATTGAAGACTGTAGAATTTACAGGCATTTGACATTTAGAACATTACATTTATGAGAATATATGTCTGATTGTATTAAATAGTCCATATTCCAGTACATTAGAAACTATTTTATCCATGACCCATGGTAGTAGATACTGTCTTCTGATGCTCAGGTTTTCTGAAAAGTTCTGTAAGTTTCTACAGCAGCTGCAAAAAGACTGGCTGTTCATGAGCTGATGGAATAGGTTTCATGTCACCCGAGGAAACCATGACACTCTGACACTTACAGGCTGGGTTACAAAGATTATAGCTGTGTATAGGGGGGGAAAAAAAGAATTCCCATTATGTGATATATAACCAGTTGAAATATTGTTGGAAATACCAATAAAATTAAAGAGTAATAGAACTGCAGAATTGTTAAGGTTGGAAAAGGTCATTGAGCCCAGCCAATTAACCTAGCACTGCTGAGTTCACCACTAATACATATCCTCAAAGGCCACATGGTTTCTTTAATGTTTCTAGGGGTGGTGATTTCACCACTTCCCTGGGCAGCCTGTTCCAGTGCCTGACCACCCTTTCAGTGAAGAAATTTTTCCTAATAATGAATCTAAACTTCTCCATGTGCCACATGAAGGCATCTCCTCTTGTCCTGTCACTTGTTCCTTGGGAGAAGAGCCTGACCCCCACCTGCACTGCAATCTCCTTTCAGGTGGTTTTAGAGAGCAAGAAGGTCCCCCCCGAGCCTCCTTTTCTTCAGAATAAACACTCCAAGCACCCTCAGCTGCTTCTTATCAGACTTGTGCTTCTTATCAGACCTTCCCCAGCTCCGTTCCTTTCTCTGGATCTATCCCAGTCCCTCCATGTCGTTCTCGTAGAGAAAGGCCCAGAACTGATCCCAGGATTGGTGGCATGGCCTCAACAGTGCCCAGCACAGGGGGACAATCTCTGCCCTGGTTCGGCTGGCCACGCTATTTCTGATACAGGCCAGGTGCCACTGACCTTCCTGCCCACTTGGGCGCACCTGGGCTCATGTCCAGTTCATTTTCAGCTGGGCTTATGTCACCAGCACCCCCACATCCTTTTCCAGCTTTCCAGCCACTCTGTCCCAGGCCTGTAGCACTGCCTGGGGTTGTTATGACCCAAAACAGGACCTGGCACGTGGTCTTGTTGAACCTCCTACAACTAGCCTCAACCCATCCATTGATCCAGTCTCCGTAGAAACTTCCTACACTCCAGTAGATCAACACTCCCACCCAACTTGATGTCATCTGCAGACTTACTGATGGTGAATAAAACTGTTGAATTTATCAAATCTGCAAAACTTCCTTGTGGATATTCAAATTCAGAAACCTTTTAGCACAAGATTGACATTGCCAAGGAATCACAAGGAGTGAGTGGTATGCAGTTAGCTTTTCTGTTCAGATCTTCAATCCAATTCAAGTACTTACAAAAAACCCCACTAAAACAGTCTTGGGAAGAAGCAGACAATTAAAGAACAATCACATGAGATCTACAAGAATAGATAAGAATTCTGACTTTTTTAATAGTTTCAAAAGGAAGGGGGGAAAAATGTGGAAAAAGAGCACATGGCATTCAGAAAGAAACAAAGCAAAATTTGAATAACAATAATACATTTGTAGCTGTTACCAGTTAAATAGTTAATATTTGGCCATGTAATACAGTTTGGATGAGGGTTTTGCTAAAAAATGTACAGGTGTCTGTAACACACATTCATATTTGTTTTTATGAGGTTAGACAGACGTGAGTGTACAACACAGCCCTGGTAATACCAACATACTCAGCTAAGCTGAGACTATAAAGTGAGGTAACACAGAGGAGAAGCTTATAAACTGAAGAATGCTGAAGATATTTGGACATCAAATATATTGCATTATAAGTGTCAGAAGTGGAAAGTGAACAGCCTATATGTCTATGGTAAACTTTTGGAGAAATGTTCTTTATTATTTTAGATTTCAGAATTTAACATGATTCATATATGATCTTTATAAGCCACAAAGTTTTAGTGTGGAGCTGACTTCCAGTGGATCTTTGAGAGACTGCAGCAACAAGCTGTAGAAAAGCAATTCCTTTTTTAAGTTATCTTGAGTTGTAACACTTGTCTTGAATTGTAACATTTAAGTCCATTTCTAAAGGGAACATTCGTAGCTTCCCAGGAGAAATCCTTGACAAAGAATGTAAATATGAAAGATGTTTTGGTAAGGTGTTTTCCTTGACCAATGAAAGAGCTTTGTTTGTTTTCATATTTGTGAAACTGTGCTGCAGACACAAGACAGACAGACGATCTCTCAGAGAGCAGACATTACTTGCTAGAGAGAGAAAGAGCCTTTCGCCTTTTGTTTCTGCATTTTTGTATCTTTACCTGCTTGCATGGAATGAAATGAAATAATTGAAATTAAATGAAATAAAAATACAACCTTCTGAAAATTCTATGAACATAGAGTCGTTTTGTGGACCGGCCCTAGCATCAGGGCCATGGAATTTCCACATTCTAGTAAAATTTCTACACTAAAAAATGAAATCACACAGGAAAGCCTCCCTTTTGTTCTTGTAAGTCTCAGCCATCATGAATGTCTCAGTCCAGAAGTACCCAACTAGAGGTACAACTCTTCTGATGAAAAAATTACAAAAAAAATTAAAACTATTTCAGATGTGTTTTATTATTATTATCTACTGTTTAGTCTGTTTTGGAATTGTTGGGGCACCCAATATTGGTTATCTAAGTCTTGGATAATTTGGCAGTGCAAATTTTATTTGATAAAGTTATGAATGAGAATTAAGTTGAACACTTTCACATTAAGTCTCTAAGCTGAAAAAGATGGAAAATATTATAGATGAGCTCGTAAACATCAGCGTAGCAAATTCTGCAATGTTCATTTCCATTTTAACAATTAATTATGTTTTTTGATTATACTGGTAATTCTGTCTCCATGCTTTGCCAAAGTGTTTAGAAACATTCTAAGGCAAGTGTTGTTTAATTAAAACAAAACCAAAGCAAAACAAACAAACAAAACACCCACCAACTCCCCCAACAACAACAACAACAAAAACAACCAGAGAAACAAACAAAAAAAACAATCAAAATACCCAAGAAACAAAACCAATAGACATCACAATGCATATAATTCTAAAACAAAATATAATGGCACATACAATTCTGAAGAATCAGTGTTAGCAGAGTTTCCCCATGACATTTTGGGACAAAAGGGATGACTAAACTACTACTAAAGATTTTATTATTTCTAGAATATCTCAAGCAGAATTTTTTCCTGAATAGACAGAATGCTATCAGCTATTTTCTCGCTTTTCCTCTCCTACCATTAAATCTACATATAAGCAGAAAAAATGTTAAAAAAACCCAAACAAAAAAACAGAACTCCCAAAAAAAACAAACCAAGAATAAGAAATTCTGAACATGCAAGTCAATTTATAATCTACCTGGTAGAACAGTAATTAACATAAGAGTGTAATCTACATAACATTTGAAACTGGAAGTTGATTGAGACAGAATTGATGATGTGGAAAAATCTCAAACAGCACAGTTTAAAATCAGTTAAAAATATAATACAGAACAGATATAGAAATGTGGAATGTGAAAAGAGTAAGTGTGAGTAAACATCAAAAAGCACTTCTAAATGCAGTTGGCTAACATATTTTTGGGTAGCCTAAAGGGCAAGTTAGGTGAGAGAAATGCAGAAATGAAATCAAGTGGCAATTAGAAGGAAATGATGTGTCACAACAGATAAACTTCAGAAGACAAAATAACACTCCTCCCCAATAATTTGTCCATCATTAATGATTGGAAATACAATACAGAAGGCAAATTCACCTTCAAAAAATTCCAGAATTTTGGACTTCTTTTGCCTATTAAATCAATAGGCAATACAAGAAATTAATTCTGCTGATTAACCTTCAAATATCTCGAAGAGATGCAAATATTGAGTTTGGAAGCAAAACTGTGGTCTCCAAGAAGTGCAATTACAGTGTATTTAAAGAGGAGCGAGAGAAAAGGCAGAATGATCATGAACTCCAGGTACTGAAATACCTAAAGCACTATGTAAGCTAGTATGCATATGCATACATATACAAACACTGATTTTTTAAACAGTACTATAGTGTCTTCATGTTGCTATGAGTCACTGAATGGGACCACTGAGTTAAACTTTTCAAATTATTCTCTAAGCAGTGAAACCAAATCAAACTTCATTTTTCAAATATTGTCAGTTAATTTGTAAATATGCTATAATAATCTTAGATTTCATTGTACTATTACTGTAGAAAAATGTTGATTTTTCCCTCCTTTAAGACTATGTGCTTTAAAGTATGGATTTTGAAAGGAATGGTACTTCTTTCCTGGTTCTAACTGCCAAGAATTATTACTGTTACACTAGGTTCTACAATGGAACTCACGTTAAGTTGTAAACAAAGTCCAAGTTTGAAGGACAAGGATATTTGAATTTGCGTGGGCTTTAGAGATACCATCACAAATGGTCAACAATTTTCATTGGAAAAAAAGAAAATCATAAATAGAAAAACTATGTCCAAACAGATTAGTTAAATGTTTCCATTAACAACACGTTAACCTGTTGCAATATTCATAATTAAAAAGTTTCACCTTATTTAGATATCTTATGAAGCATGTAACATAGTTTCTTCCAAGTTAATAAAAATAATTAAATATTATTTGATTTTGTTACTGTTACTATATGAGAGGGACCAATATTTATACCTCAACATATGTCACAAATGAGGTGAAGAAAATTCCTGTAAAAACTGTGTTGCCCTGTCCCCAGAGAGGCTTCGCAGCCAGTCAGGGCAGAGAAAACTTCCATGATTAGGCTGCAAGCTGCTCCCCTCCCCTGCTCCCACTCGCATACCTGTAACCACAGCAGCCTGTTCTCCACTGCCAGAAGGGACACACAGCCTGCTGCTATTTGAAAATCACACCCAGCCCTCCATAGGAGCTACGCAGCATGTACACTCTGTCTGCTGAACTGACACCAACAAAGTGCTCAGAATTCCTTGTGGTAATGCTGTCCCTGTCTTCTGTTTCTTTCCCTCGCTCTTTCTTCTTTTCCCCTCTCCGCTCTCTTTTCTATCTCCCTTTGATTTCAATAAATGGTTCTCAGATGTAATATTGCCGTGTTTGTGCTTAAATTTTAGTCAGAAAATCTATCAAAAGAATGCTTCCCAGCTCCCCCTTTTATAGTGGAACAGGACACTATAATATCATTTGAATTCTCAAATGGGAGACCTTAAATTAAAACCTTGAAAAAAATCTTTCTTTATGATTATCTTTTATTTATTCCACTCTTCATACCTGAGGACACTGTCTCTGGACCTGTTGCTGAAGACTGCAGTGGTTTGAAAACTGAAATTGCTCTTGTAGTTCAGAAATTAGAGACCAACTATTAATACAAAAGGAGTTTATTAATAGAGAAAAACGAGGCCCTTGAGGAAAGGCCCTTAGGGGAACTCTACTTTAAGCAAAAGGGCCATGACCTGTGACTACCTTGCATATATGCATGTAGCCCCACAAAAATAAAATAAGTATTTTAGTCTGTAGAATTCTTTTGAAATACCTAACAAAGTAACTTTAAACCCAGATAAATTAGAAAATAGTAATGTACATGACATTTTTATTTGAAGTTAAACTAATTACATACTTAGTAACTTAGTGTTTGTAGGTATTTTTAAATCAAGATTTTCACTACCAGTTTTTATTCCTCTTTTTTTTTTTGTTTTATGGTGGTAGATATTGTATGTTCCTTTTAAATTTCATTTTAAATATATAGTTCCCTTCATAAAGGACAGACGTTTATAAAGAATTTTGTCTACCTATTTTTTTAAATTAATTCCACATTTTTTCTCCTACTTCCTTTCTTCTGCTTATTTTTTTTAAAAAATATGCCAAGCAACATTTATTTGTGCCTAGAAAATGTAAAAAAGTAAAATTAAGATGGTAATACTTTTTGGATATACTCGATGCCTAATTACGCATAGGATTAATCTGAATTATTCATTAATTAAAAATATTCACGTAAAGACCTAAAAATTCTTTTAGTCTGTAAAGCCATGCATGAGAAAATTAGGAAATGCTGATTCACATTTTTTATCTAATTTGATGCCTTTTTTACATCCCTTCATTTACAGCGAGGAATCAAACTTTAGAGTCAACTAAGTTTTCCACATAATTTCACATTATGATGTAGAGGTAATCATGCAACCACATGAAGACACAGATGGTCAGCCAAAGCAAAACTTGTTATTTTCAAAGTGTCAAGTGCTTCAGTTCATGATTCTCATTATAAACACTGAACTAATTCTTCCTATGCTGTGTCTTCCATTATTTCAGTAAGGAAAATGTAGATTATATTCAGCATGTGACTTTTCACAACAACAAAAGGACCCATTTAACCACTGGCTCACAAAGGTCCATTCTTCAGATACAAGAATGCCTTACAGAGTCAGTGACAGATAACCCCATAGCAAGCAACTGCTTAGATCTGCTACAGATTCTAGAGATGCTACATTAAGATATATGGAATGATCACAAGAATGCAGTTCTGTTTGGATGATTATGTAGAGGAAAAGGTGATTTTCTTGACCCAATACAGAAAAAAATAGAAGACTTATGGAAGAAATTCATGGCAAAAGTGGAAGCTATGAAGAGAAGCCCAAGCTGAGTCTTCCTCAGTTTTCCTAAATCAAATTATATAGCTCTTTCCAGTGGTGAAGAACACACAGTGAAATGCAAAACTGCTCAAGCAATTTATTTTCGTTTTCAACAAAAATCACTGAGACTAAGAATGGACAAATTGTTTTGGCTACTTGAATGCCTTTTTTGCTGGAGAGAAACAAGAAAGCATTTCTGAAAGCACTGAATTCAGGTTAGCTGATTTTTAATTCCATGGAACAGAGAAATGGTAATTTTATGTCAGAGATATATTTCTGATAAATATGCAACATTAATAAAAACAAGGTGGTAATCTTCCTTTAACAAAGCAATTGGAATAATTCCAAAGAAGGTGAAGTTTTAGTAAAATTAGCCATGTCCTGTGTCTGCAGGTGAATGTCTGTAGTAAATATGCAGTATTTGCAAGTAAATACTATCTCTTTCTAGATTACTTTGCCGCCAAGATTGATTAAACACAGATTTATTTTAAAGAGATGAAATACTAATTTGCATCAGTATATTAGGAAAACCTATTATATTACTTTGAAATTTCTTTGCCAATTATTTACAAATGTCTAACAACCAGGGGTTAAAGTTATGCTGGTATAATAATTTGCTATCTTATTCATGCAGAAGACAATTATTAATGACTGCCATTACTGCAGTTAAAATTCATGCAGTAAATCTTATTTATGAATTTGAATGTTCTCATTTTCCATGTTTATCACATATAAAAGTGAGGAGTGATTTGGAATTTGCTAACAGCAATACGCTTAGGAGTATTAATATTTAAAATTGCAAGAGGATTATAACATTGCAGAGACAATAGATGCTTTCTAAACACCTGCTTATTATATTTTTATCACTGTCTCATTAAACCAAATGTGGGAGCATAGTGGTTTTTGTTTTGTTGGAGTTTTTTTAATATCCTCTTTGGTTACTTTATGAGATTTTTCCAAGTTCTTGATCTTGAGCACCATGTGTATTACCTGAATGTGTTTTGCTGTACTTCATCAGAAACCTCAACACTGCATATTCGATCATCCCTCTAGCAGCACACAAGCAGCATATTTTTTTTCCAAGTACGGGAAAACAGCATATAACATTCCCAGTTTAACTCCATTCAGTTTCAGTGGAGCCATTCTTTAACAAATCTGAAAGACGACCTTGCTGACTGAGTTTCTGATGTCAAACAGCCTTTTTTTTTTGATTTTGCAGTGTGTCACAAAGACAATTTATTTGCTCGGTATTTGTCTGTAACTGATTTTAATGTTGACTTTAATGGGTCAGTGCTGTTTCCCAACAGCTCTCAGATTCTTGGATCATTGAATTTTGGATCATTGGACTTCAGGCCCCAATAGCTAGGTCATGCTAAATTACATATATCTAGAGGTGGTGCAAAATTAACATGAATAATCTACGGTGTTTTCTTTGATATCTCTGTAGTTTAGGTATTTCAATTAATACTGTGGGAAGAAGAATTGACACATTTCTACATAACATGGAAACTAAAATCAAAATGAACACTGAGAAAGGCCTTTTTCTCATTAAAGAAATTGATTTTAAAATATATGAAAACAAGGACTTTTCTAAGTCTGATTTGATGGTTATTATTTTGTATAGTAAATTAAAATTCATATTCATGGCTCCTAGGAAAACTGAAGAAAGATAAAAGAGTTTATAACTCAATCTACTTTCAGAAAGTAATATAACATTGCTATTTTAAGTTTTGACTGTCCCAGGGTAGCTAAGAATTCGTTTCAATCAAATGGATAGCCTTCAAGGCCCAAGTTTAAAGTGAATTCAGTCATGTGTGAAATATAACAAATACATAGCAGGTTTTTCATATTTCCTTCCCCGTGTGATCCTTTAGTATATAGTATATATGACAATTTTTTCAACTGAATTAAAAAAAAATACTATTTTCAAAAATGATATATGTGAATGTTATCAATTCAGTTAAAATTATCACTTAGCCCTATTTAGTGTTGAACACCAAATAACCTCAAACATAAGTTATTGTGGAGCTCAGTTCTCCATTTATTTCTCATTAGAAAGTTTTTTTTTCTCACTGTGAAAAAACAGAACATGCACAGGGGCAAATACTGCATTTTCCTTGCTGCATTGTATTTAGAAGCCTGGCACATGTTTTGAACATAAAAACCCCCCGCTTTTATAGAGAAGATCTTGTCAAAACTCCTTTCTGTGTCCCCTTTAGCATTTTCTCATTTCACTTGCAAATAAATACGTCTGAAAAAAAAAATAAGTCAGTAGCCTAAAGGAGCAACTTAAATCTATATTGATAGTAATAAATAAAAGAAAGCTATGTATGTTCCAAAAATTATGATTTCAAGGGACATTTTTAATTAAGAACTCTATTACATGCATTTTACTGTTGTTCATGTTTCTCAAGGTTATTTGAAAATGACTAGTTGTCATAGCAACTGAACTTTCAAAAACTCTGGCCTAATTTTCCATTAGGAGTGTTAGTACTCTAGCATGGAATTTGAGTAAGCTAAGAACAGTATCATGGAATGTCTCAGGTTCAAATTTTCAAACAAGAAGGTCTGGACACTCAGCAAACCTATGACAAAATGCAAAGATAGCATTGCATTGCCTTGTCTTTTGATTTTGGTGATATCACAGGCTGTTTGGAATCTTATTTCAGGAAATCTGTTGTTTTCTGCAACTAAAACATTGAATCAAGGACCCAAATCTTAAAAGGAAAGAACATTCACAAATTGAAGAAGGCCCTATCCAAAGATAACATGAATGTGTTTAACATCTAAGGGGACTAAAACAAACACCAAAGCATTTAATACTTACAGAGGAAACCACAGCTGGTTATAATATCAGGTGTTGTGATACTTTCTCTTGAGAGAAAGTAACAAAAATTTTAAATAATGCCTCTTCTGCTGCCTGTATCTTCTCCCTATATAAATATATATATTTAATGCCAGAAGGCCACTTTTCAAGGAAAGTTTGTAATGGAGGTACTTCATTACCTGGACTTTATAAGGGGGAACATTTTCACCACAAGAGCAGAGAGTTGCTTATGATAAATGACAGAATTTTGCCTTTCCATAATACAGCATTATTTCTCGTAAAATCTAACTTGGTCTCCTTTATCTCCATCTATATACTTTTCAACAGCTCACTTCTTTCCCTCACTTATATTGACATTCTTGTGCACGTCATCAAGGTTTTGGGGTGAATTCTTAAACGAGCTGTTGTTTGATTTTACATTTGAGCATTTTACTGCAATTTTCCTGTCCCAAAGAACAGTCAAGGAAGCCACCTTCTAAATTCAACTCAGGACAACAAAGAAATAAAGAAATTAGATCAATATTTTAGTAAGTAATATAATGCTGTGCTAAACCAGAAAAACTCTTAACAGAAGTCACAACAAGTTTAAGTGCGCAAATAATAACAGATTTGTTTATGTGTTGCCTGTTTTTATGTGAAGCACTGAATGAGTGACTGCACTGTACAGCCGATATCATAATTGGCCCTCCTCAGGATGTGGAATTGTTGGAGCAAGTCCAGAGGAGGGCACCAAGTTGATAAGAGGACTGGAGTACCTCCCCTACGGAGACAGGCTGAGACAGTAGGGGCTGTTCAGCCTGGACAAGAAATGGTTGAGTGGAAACTTCAGAGCAACCTTCCAGTGTCTGAAGGGCCTACAGTGAAGCTGACTTTTCATCTGGAACTGTAGTAACAGGACAAGGGGAAATGGCTTTACACTGAAAGATGCAAAATTTAGGTCACATATACAGAAAAAATTCTTCCTTGTGAAGGTGGAGGCAGTGGCACAGAGAAGTTGTGGATGTCCAATCCCTGGAAGTGTTCAAAGCAAGGCTGGATGGGGCTCTGGGCAACCTGTTCCAGTGGGACATGTCCCTGCCCATGGCAGGGAGTTTGGAACTGGATGATCTTTAAAATCTCTTCCAACACAAACCATTCTGTGATTCTGTGAAGTGAAAGAAAAAAAATATCCTGAAGTTACTGATTTATGAGTCAAAACATTTAGTGATGAAATTATTCATCCTCTGTTATGCCCAACCTAATTTTGTGTATACCCAAATTTGTTTTTGACTAAATTAACTACTTTAACATGGATATATAACTCATTGCAGTAATTAGAAATTTCATCAGACAGCCAATAATCAAATAGAATTCTAAATTACATTTCTCAGAAGATTCTTCTAGGAGAATACAGTGCATCTTTGGGTTTTTTTAACCCAAAGAAATTTGTATATTTTTCAAAAGTTCTTATGTATTTTTGAAAGAAAATAACTCTTTACTGTTTAGTATTTCCACTCTGGAGCTCTCTTGACACATTAAAAGTAATGAAAGTGTAAGTGTGGTGGGTACACACTGGTTACCTCAATCATGTATGAACAGAAAAATCATGAAGAAATAAAATCTCATAAATATTTGTTGCTGTAAATTTTTAAATAAGCAACTGATATATCCTTAATGAGGAAAAAAAATGGCTCCAAATCACTCTAAGAATTGCAGTGCAGTACCACTGGAATTACTCTATTAACTCTATTTCATCTGGGAGGTTCTCACTTGCTTTTTCTTTGACTCAGCACAAGAAAACAGGGCTTTGACAATGTCTTGTCAAAGGCAGATGTCTGCTGAGGAAGGTGGCAACCATCCTGGGGTGGAAAAGATGAACCCCTTCCCTCCAAATTATTGTAACTTTGAAATTACAGGGCTTTCAGGCAAAGATATAGGAAAAGTAATAACAGTTCTTTACTACTAGATATATGTATAACAAGGCAAACAAACAACAAAAACAGCAGCACCAACAAACAAAATCCAACCATAGCTGGAGCCCAACCATAGCTGGAACCCAACCACAGCTGGAGCCCANTCTCTGTCTGGAGAGGGGCAGGGGGGAGGGCTCTCCTTCCCAGGGAGGTTCGGTGTTTATAGGGTCCCAGTTCAACAGCTACTCTTGCAAGCAGAGGCTCACCCATGGTAAGGAGAAGCAGTGAAGGACAAAACTCCACAGTGGCAGCGAATACCCCGGGCAGCAGTGGTCTGTCACCAAAACCACAGCTGTCTCCACTTCCAGTCTCGAGAGAGAGAGAGCAAGTGACGACTGAGCCTAACCCCTAAATCTAACCCCTGGCCAAATCTCACAGTATCTCTGCACTTTCCAAGAGAATGTCCCCCAGCTTAGAGATGGTAGCAAACTGCACCCTTCCCCCTCCTCTTCCTCCCAGCCACACTGTCTCTTAAGAACTCATCACTCCATCTCTTGGGCAAAATATGGGAGAAAAAGTCCCTGGGAGAAAGAAAAAAAAAAAAAGAAAAATCCTAACCTCCAACAGACAAGAAATAAGAAAACAGTGTAAATTATTTTATATTAGTAAAAAAACCTGCTGCATTTTACCTGACTGGTAAATTATTAGAGACAAAGGAAAGCAAGTCTTACATATTATAGAGTAAATACACTGGTTTTGATGAACAGCCGAATTAAGACCACAGATCCTGGTGAACAGAACTGAACTCTACCAGTTTTAAAATTTTAAACTTAAATAAACAGTGTATTTTATTTCATACGGTAATATAATCTAGGTAGGACTCCCCTACTAAATTTAAGATCATCGGCAATATTCATGGGGTTGAAAAAATGAGTTGAGCACGTTCCCCAGGACTGTAATATGTGTGATTTTCCTTCTGAGTGCATAATGGCCATCCATTATCTGACATGATAACAATAAACATGGGAATAGTCAATGACCCTTAGCGATCTTAGATGAGCATATACTTTGTCATTAACTATATATATTCCTGGAAAAATGTATCTACATTAAAACATTACTTATTTATAGCATAAAGTAACTACAAGGCAATAGCCTGTAGAGAAGCAATAAGACAAAAGATGGAAAGTAGAAGAAGAAACTTTTGTGGTAATCTCTGAAGACAGCACATCAGTTTATCGGGAGGAAAATATTTAGTATAGGTCAGGGACATGAGATGAAATTATCAAAATATATTAAAATATAAAGACAGCAAAATTTCCAACTTTTTTTCCAGTTAGGTGTTTTCAGAGAGTTCTTTCCAAACAAAACATATTAGATGCCCAAATTAAACAATCATATGATGTACATTGCAAAATTAAAAACAAAGGTTTTTAAATAACTTGTGATAGGTCGCATGAGTCAAGCCAGGATGTCAAATGTATGGCTCTAGTTATATATACAGAAATATCAAGGAGAAGCTTGAATGTCAGGAGCACACGTCCATGAAATATGGACATGGCAGTAGAAATTAGCAAATGTACTTTAAAAAACAGACCCATCAAATACTATGCCAAGCACCTACCAGTACAAAACACTTGTATAAACTGTTGAACAAATATGCTCATATAACTAACATTACATTAAAAGTAACAGATTTGTCTGCAAAATGTTGAACATATGAAGTTTGAGTGTCTCTTTTTTTTAAAGTACTATAAAAATTATTAACTTTCCAAAGAAACAACATCTGTTGATTGCATGATGACATATGAAACAGTTAAATATTAAATGCATAATGGGCTTACTTGGCAAGGTTTTGGTAGTGGGGGGGGCTATAGGGACGGCTTCTGTGAGAAAGTGCCAGAAGCTTCTCCCATGCCCAACTGAGCCAATGCCAGCTGGTTCCAGGGCAGACCAACCGCTGGCCAAAGTTGAGCCCTGGGATATTGTATTATAGAAGGGAAGAAAAGTTATTGCACAGGAGCAGTTTCAGGCAGAGAGGAGAGGAGTGAGAATGTGTGAGAGGAACAACTCTGCCAGACACTCAGGGCAGTGCAGAAGTGGGGGCAGGAGGTGCTCCAGGAGCCAGACCTGAGATTCCCCTGGAACCCATGGTGCAGCCCATGGAGAGGGGCTGAGATTCCCTGTCACCCATGGTGTGCCATGGAGGAGCAGAGATCCACCTGCAGCCCTTGAAGGACCTCACACACAGACAGGGAGATGCCAGAAGGAGGCTGTGACTCCACAGGAAGCCTGGGCTGAAGCAGCCTCCTTGCAGGACCTGTCTCATGGAGAGTTGCTCACACTGGAGCAGATTTGCTGTTAGGACTTGTGACCCCATGTGGGACCCACGCTGGAGCAGGCTGTTCCTGAAGGACTGACTGCATGAGAAGGGCTCATACTGGTGAGGTTTGTGAAGAACTGCAGCACATGGGAAGAGCTCACATTGGAAAAGTTTATGGACTGTCTCTCGTGGCAGGGACACCACACTGGAGCAGGGGAAGAGTGTGAGGAAGGAGTGGCAGAGACAACATGTGATGAACCGACTGCAATCCCCATTTTCTGTCCCCCTGCCCCACAGGCAGGAGAAGGCAGAGAAAAACAGATGTGGAGCTGAGCATAAGAAGAAAGGAGGAGTAGGGGGGAGGTGTTTTAAGATTTAGCTTTTATTTTTCATTATGTTACTCTGATTTCATTGGTAATTATTTAAACTAATTTCTCAAAGTCAAGCCTGTTTTGCCCTTGACTGTAATTGGTGAGTGTTCTTGACTTACAAGCCTTTCATTATAATTTCTCTTCCCTGTCCAATTGGGGAGGGGAGGGATAAAGTGGTTTTGCAGGGCACTTGGTGTCCAGCCAGCATTAATCCACCAAAATGTATAAAAAAATGAATGGGAAACTGTTCCTAGAAAGAAAATTGAACAAAGTTTCCCAAATTGTATTAAAAACATTAAAAATATCACTCACCTATGTGCCTGATGGGAATATTTAAAGTGGATTTTCTTGGACTAATAAATTAATAATCGCCAGCACTGCTGTTTGCTTTTATTCCATTCAGGAAAAAAGCATTTTTGGCAGTGAGCAAATCTTTTTTGGTAACGTATGATCTAGTTGTATAATATATAGTAAACATATAGTAATTGGATTAATGTAAAACCAGGTTTGGATTAATGAAAAATTAATGTTTTTCCCTCAGTTTTTTTCTCAAGGTCTTTTGGACAAGAAGTTGGATAGTTCAGATTGCTGAGCTGTTCAGGATTGAAGTGTTCAGGGTGTGAATGAACACTTATTTGCAAACTTCTTTCATCATCAGTGTTAATACATAATTCAACCCAACACTGTCCCAGTGACTGTTGGAACCCAGGGAAGCCAAAGAACTTCTCCTGATCTTTTAGGGATGAGATTAATCCCTGAAGCTCCCCAAAAAGTCTTGGTCTGCAAACTAAGTGGGAGCATTTACCGCCACTTCTGGGTGAGCTGAGAGCACCAAAGAAATGAAGAGATAGTTGTTTAGTGTACCACAGAAAATGTGTTTGTAGTTTTAGATTTTGCTCTATATACTATATAGAGACAACATGGAGAATTCAGGGTGTTGGCTTCTTCTTCTTCTTCTTCTTCTTCTTCCTTTCTTCTCTAAGTTCCTGTGATTCAGTGACTGGTAGAAAGAATCTAGTGTAGAAGAAATGTGTTAACTAGGATTAGTAGTTATTGGTACACTGTTGAAAACCTCTTACATTGGAACTGTTAATTGGGTAAAAAGTTTTTAAAACAGTCTGTACTCAAGGTCTTCTGACCATCTTGCAGCGTGATTCTGATTGTGCTAAGCTCAGGCAGGAGTGGCACACAGAAATTGAGATAAGAACTTAATAAACAACATGAAGAACAGAAGCTGCACTTGTGAGTCCTTTCCTGGTATGGAGCCTTGAAAAAGAAGAAAAAGCAGCCCAGCCAGGGGCAACAGGCGTTTTCAAGTGACAGCTGGATAAAAGTAAAGATTGATTAGTATCTTTATGTCCAATCAGCTAAGCATAAGGACTATAATCTTATTCCCAAGAACATCGACTTCAGCTTTGATAGTTCACAGTGCATTTACTGTACTCATGAATTCAGCCTGTTTGTGCACGTGTGTAGCTATTTAATCTTGATGTTACTTAGGCAGAATGTAGCTATACAGCTTCATATTATTTTACCTTGCTCTAGGATAACATTTATACTCACTATTCTCAGTTCTCCTAACTTGTTTTCATCATTTCTTGAAAAGGCTGTCACTCCACTCCAGTATATTATTTAAATAATTGAGCAATGTACCCTATTTAATTTTTATTTACTGGAATGGCTATATGGAAACACTGGGAAGACAAAAAGGGATTTTAAACAGGTTCAAGCAAAGCAACTTGAGCTTATTATAGCAAACTAACTATTAAATATTCCCTCATAGCTGTAGGAGAAAAAGACAGAACTCTTAGTATATCCAGTCTAAATGTAAGAACTCATTAAGTCTTCAATGAGCAATTGTTATGGTAAGAACTTTGCATCAATAATTGAATCTATTTGTGATTTAATAGTAGAAAAATCAACTGAATTTTAATATATTGTGTATATATTTAACAGTGGCTAATGGAGACAGATGTTAGGAGATAATATAACAGATGCTAAATGATTCTCTTATTTTATAAGACATTTATAAAAGACAAACAAAATTAAATGTCAAAATGATAGAGCTAGTCTCAGTTCAGAGATACAAACCTCCCCAAGCTCATTAAGCTAGAAACTATAGCAAGAACAGGTGTTCATATAAGTGGGATTTAAGTTTGCATTACTGAAAATAAGAGTACTTTTCTGCATACTCACACATTCCAGTATATCTGTTGGTTCTGTCTTAAAATTGAAATATGTGTTACATTCTCTGGTTTATTTTATATTAGATCATTTTACTCAATCTGTAAGTAGTTAAAATTCCACCTTCTTATTTATCTTTTATTTAAGTACTACATCCAAAAGTATAAATGTGCCAACACTCCCCTCACCCTAGGGGTGGTAAGAAAATTATAAATAATATTGAGGAGAGAAAAACCAAGGTAATACATATACATGTAGTATTATTGTAATCATGGTGATTGCACAGACTGAACACAAATATATCTATGAGAGTAGACAAATTAGAAATTAAGAGATTGAAAAGGGCGGTTAAGACCAAATAAGTAATTGTAAGAATAATTTGTTTTTAAATGTCACTGTTTTTCCATTGAAAGTGAGAAGAACTATGGTCTCATCATAGATTCAAACAGATCTTAAGATTCTAATCTTTTCCACGGATTGCATTCTGTAGTTTTAGGTACAAATACCTCATAAAATAAGAACTCTGCCTTAGGTAATACATGATGGATCAGGTTCCCTAATACTAAGCCAAGACATACATAACTTGGTTTTTGATTAAGTTCTTGTTATAGCAAAGGAAATTTTTCTTAACAGTATGTTGGTTAAGTATTTCAACATCTCACATGGATCTAACACCATAGATTTATTTTTCCTTAAATAAAACATTTTAATTTAAATTACTTATCTCAGGTTAATATTAGAAAACAAAATCTCTTGTTGCATGAGAGTAAAAAAAAGAATGGTGCAATAAGAAAAAGTTGAACTGAATAAGCTGATTACACAGAACACTGCAAAAAATTACAAGAGCTATTGCATCTACACTTAAAGTTCAATTTTTAGGTCATTATTAGTATAGTTTACATTTGTCTTACATATTAAAACACTTGTGGAAAATAAATAAAATAAGGAAAAAACCTTCAAAACATATTGGCTGCTTGAAATCAGGAAATATTGTTATAAATTGCAGTAAAATCCCTGTGATTTATAGTCAACAAAACTTAACATTTTTCTTGACCAAAAGGGTAGGTCTGATCAGAAACACATTTAATGTGCCAATTAAAATTGCAAAAGAGAAAAAGAAATGTTCTCTTATGTAGAAAATTATGGCACTCACCTATACTTGCAGAAATTGTTTTTAAAAAATCATTTTGATGATAAGTTTTTAAAAATCAAGTAATTTTTCTTTTTCTGGTAAGCCATGTGATGAACACTTACGAGTAAGCTTCTCTTCTATACATGAAATGTTCTATTTTGTTTAAATAAGGTAATATTAACACAGTGACTTAAGGTTCATCAGTAACAGAGAAAACTTTATCTCAAGATACTGCTTTGACAAGTCTCTCTCTCATGTATACAGAGTACATGTTCACTCACTGAACAGTCTTATCCTCTTTCTTGTACAAAACAGGATTTCCTACTTAGTTAAAAAAATTCTCTATGGTTTATTTTCTCTAAACATTTATTTGAAGAAGGATTAATCCATTCATAGCACCTTTCACGTGCAGTTTTCAAGTTAGAGTACAGAAGTCTGTAAACCTGTTAATGCTTGTACAGTATTTGGATAAAACAAAGGACCTTAAATTTTCAAAAGCTCTCAAAGCACTTGGAAATCTGAGCCTGTTTTAAGGTTCAGGGGACTTGGAACATGGAAAAATGGGAGAGCATTTATGTCTGAAAAATATATGGTCAGTAGAGAGCTGTCATTTGAAAACAGGCCAAGGACAATAGATTTTCAGCAGTTCTTTGCCCTCTCACAACTCATTGCTCACTCAGCACCTACAAGAATTTATTTCAGTTTCAAAGACCAACACAAATGACAAAAGGTCAGACAAACAAAGCTATGGAATAATTAATAAACATTTACATTCATATAATAAAGCCACCAATTATATAATGCAGCAAAATAGAAAGCAATTAATATGAACTAAAATAAGTATCAAAATAAATTCATTCTGTATTCAGAGGCAGTTGAGGATATATTATAAAATGCATCTGAAACGTGACAAGCTGACTGCCAGACCACTCAATTAAAAATCTCTAAAAAGGAAGATGTGTGCAAATTCTCCATTGGATGAGGGCATAAAAGTAATTTAATTCCTTTCTTTATTCCCTCCATTTTCATTGTAGTTAGTTTTAATATTTAACACTCCAAAACAATCAAAAGTATACATTAGACTGAGAAATTATGTAAATAAGAAAACCCTCCCAAAATTTACAAGCATTTTGCTTTAAAATGCTGCTTCTCATGAGTTTGAGATTTTTTTTCATAGTTCTTTTTTCAAAATAAAAAAAGAAAGGGGGGGGGGGGGGGAAAAAGCAAGGTCAGACATTTTATACCTCATTTTTTTATGGAGAGAAAGAAAATATCACAACCTTCTTTTATGGGCCTGGCAGAAAGCCACAACACTCAGAAGTACACTTAACTATTTTAAAGCTTTTCAGTTAGATCTGCTCAAGTGAATTAAACCTTTCACCTCCACACCTTTCTTTTCCTTTGTGCATGTGTGTATGCCAAAAGAACCCAAAAATGTCACCTGTGAAGCTCTGTATATTCCAAGAAAAGGATATGCCATTTCTCAGAGACATAAGGCTTTTTTCTATTACCTTCCAAATAATGCTCTTCTAATTTTGTGGCTTCTCTTTCTTTTCTCTTTTCTTTTAATAATAAGCTCATTTAGGAATGGGAATTTGACTCCTGATGCAGTTTGGTCAGGGATCCCAGCTCAGTGAGATCTGGCTAACAGTCAGGTATTTTATGATGATAAATTATAAAACTCTGATATTTCAAAATAATTTATAGTGTGATCAGTAATTGTAATGACTTTTGCTCTGGAGACAGTCTGTGTTCTTGCATGAGTGCAAAGCATATATGGAGTTCATTCCCATCCGTCTGTAATATGCAAGGAAGCTATGTGAAAAGGTAGGTTAAAATAGTAGCCAACCAGGCCAGTGGACCAATCCATCCATGATTCTTTTGAGAAACTGGTAATTTGTGGTATCATTTTATTTCGTTCTTCTAGTCGTGAAATTCTGAGTCATAGCCTTGACCTTCCACCATTCTTTGAGTTTTGGTAACAAGTACTGTATAGAAAAGAGAGTAGTGAACTGATCTAGTATGAAAAACACCTACTTTTCTCCATAGTTTTACCCTTGATTAGTTCACTGGTACAAACACCACATGGCCTTGCAAACAGAAATACTTTTTTCTGACTCTGGTTGTGGGGAGAGCAGTGGTTACTGCTTAACTGTGGATAAGGAATGTACAGTGCCTATGACATACCTTAAATTCAGTAAGGCTTCATGTTCTGCAGTTCTTGTTTGGAATATGAAGTACAAACTAGCAGTTGCACTGGAATCTGGCTAGACCCCTGGGCTCAGTGGTCTTAACCAAAATCTTAATGTTAGCTGGCAGATGACAATGAGCAGAGTGCTCCAGAGGATGGTGCAGCCTCCAACCATGTTCAAAACGTTCATCCATGACGTAGATGTTTGCAGTGCATCTATAGACAACACTGAATTATGGGGAATAACTGAGAATAAACAGCAGAGCTACAATTCACAGGATCCTTGGTAAACTTGAGGTCTGAACTTATTTGATGAAGCTCAGCAGTGAGAAATGCAAAAGGCTATACTTGAAACAGAGTAACCCAGCACCAGAAACTCAGGCTGAGATAAAAGGGATGTGATTATTACAATGAATACCAGGCTGAATATAGGCCTGGTATGGTCTCCTTTCACAAGCAGAGCAGACTGAATTCTGGGTTACACTACCCAACTAGCACATCTGGGGGAAAATATTATTGCCTCCTTCCAGGTACTGCTGAATCTGCCTTTGGAATACTGCTTTGAAACACCAGCAGTTCAAAATGAACGTTGAGAAACTATCAGAAATCCTTCAGAGAACTCTTTGGATTGCCAGAGTGATTCAGTACTACTTTTTCCTACTAAAAAAGGTGGAGTTGGACTATGGGGCAGTCTAGTGAGTCTAGTGCTGCTGATATTAGAAAGGATGGAGAAAAACTCTTCTCAGAAGAGACAATGCAGCAAGGGGAAATGGCCAAAAACTGTGACTGGAGAGGTTCAGACTAGAAATTAGGGAAAGCATTTTACAGTGGAGAAGACAGAGTAATCCTGGAAGAAGTTACCCTGTTGTAGTATTGATGATAGTCTTGCTTCGGGCAGGAGGGTGGACTGGATGGTCTCCAGAAACTTCTTCAAAACAGCATTTCTAGGATTCAAAAGGTCTATTGTCTATCGCCTTGTAGTTTTGCTCATTGTTGCTTCAGACTTTTATGACTCATAATTTGTCCATTATGTGAATGTATGCCTTCTCCCCAATAATATTAAAGAAAATGCCCAACATGGAAGGAAATGCTCAGCATTCACATAGCAACAAAAGCAAATCTAAAATATCTGCAATGTAAATGTTGTTCTTTGAATGATTCAAGCACAAAACCTTATGAAACAAAAAAAGTAGTTAAGAAAGATGAGAAAGGAAAAACATTGCCCACACAGACCTTTTCCATTGCAAAATAACCAACTGTTATTTGGATATATGCTTTAAGAAATACTTTCTCTTATATCACTAATTTAAGATGCTGTAAATATGTAATGGAATTCTTATTAATGCACTGCTTTTATATTTTACTGAATGTATTTGAGAAGATTATAATTTTAGCAATACAATTATTATAAAGAAGAGGAAAATCTGCTATAAATTATTAAAGTTTCAAAATAAACAACAACATCATTTAGGAGTATGTACTGACAATTATTTAATAATTACTGTTGCTTGCTTAATATATTCTACTTAACTGCCTGAATTTTTTGTTAAAAGCAGTAATTCAGATCCGTATTTATAACTTGTTTAAAGTTGAGCTAAGGGTTGAGCATTTATATCATTCCGTCGGTTGTTATCTCAGCAAATTCTCAGTAGTACACATGCAGAGTGTAGTATTAAAAAAAAACAACACTGTTTTCTTACATAATGTAACACCTACCGAATTTATATAGAGATATATACATTGCAAATTTGAAAAATTAGTCACAGGCTATAATTTCCTCATTTATTTTGAATTTCAGAATGCCCTCAAAAAGTAAAATAAAACAACATTAAAAATGGCTACTAAGATTTCCCTATAATCTGTTTATATATTTTCTCAAATCTTACAATATTCCTTTTAGTTAATAGATCTAGTTAGGGATGAGTTACCAACCTTTCAGAGTGGACAATATTTCAGCAGAATTCAGACAACTCTTTATAGATACGTGTCTTGATTAATATCTAAAAAAAAAATTTCTAAAACTGAAATAAAGACTGCTCAAAACTCAACACGTGTTACGTGACCAGAGATCAAAGGTGTAGGGCTTTGTTCACCTGCCCACAGAAACCCTGGACAGAGTAGTTACACAGGAGATACAACTCACATATACTAATAGACTCATTTTCTACTAAAATGTGGTTCCCACGTAGAAGTTCCAGCAAAGAGGGAAATACATATTTGGAGAACAAAGGTGCTCATGATAACTCTGCCAAAAGCATTTTACAACTTCCATCCTGCATAGGGTCTTCATCTTAACTTGTACAGATTGTCCTGTCCCCAGGGATGGGAAGCAGAGTGGGTTTGAAGAAAAGGCAGATCCCTGAGGGCACTGCTGCCCTCCTGCCCCATCCTTAAGTGCAGAAAAGCATCCTAACACCTGCACTTTCCCCTTCTCCTTCATGGGAGCCAGGTGTGCAGTGAAGTTTGGGGTCATAGGCTGAGAAGAGTGCCTGTAGTGGATCCCTTACCAACTTCTTGGCAATACTCAGTGAAATTTCTCTGCTTTTACTGGTACAGCTTTAACAAATCACACTGGAATTGTGTCAGAACAATCCAGCAGCCAGCAGAGCAATCAAATCACCCTTCTTTATTTTTCTACTAACATTAGTTTGGTACAACCAAAACTTGGTTTTTTATTTAATAAAGCTCAGTATACCTACTTGTGAGTACCTGTTTGTGTCTGCCTTACCCAGAAGGTTCATATGGAGCCAAAGCAGCTCTGTTCCCTGAAAACTCTTATGAAACTTCAAGTGGAAGATTGTAGGTCTGAGCCTCCAACAGGATCTTTGTTACTAGCACTACAGCTCTAAAAAGAATGTGACATTTCCAACTCGCTTTTAGGACAGCTTTAGGCCTTTCACTAGGAAATATGTTACATCTCCTGCTTGAAGGCACTCAGAAGCTGCCATGATTTAAGGACATTATGGAGAAAGGAACACCTTAGCCCAAAAGTCCCTTTATTGGACATTAATCTGACCCAGTTAGATAAAATGAACACTTAAAGAAATGCAGGAGAGCTCTTTCAGGAACTATGAGCTTTGTACACATAATCAAGGACACCTGAGTCACTGTGTTTCCATAAATTACCACCCTTCAGCCTAAGAGTTGAAACTTGGCTATACACTTCTTTCTTGGAGGAGTGTAATGAATACAAAAAGGGAAGTTACAATTGAAACCAACTTGTTGAAATCAAATCAAGGTATTGTGGATGATTTAGAACATCTTTTCATTCTTCATTATGCCCTTTTGAGACCTACAGTATTTTTTCATGATGTGAAACAGAAAGTCGCGATTTGGCATTGACAATGTCTATCTATGGTGATATCTATCACATGGTGATAGACACTTTTTTAGAAAAAGACAGAAATCCTGCCAGTCAAAAACTAAAGGGAATCATCATGTTACGCAATGCTAATTTTGTATTTACTGGCTGATTTGACAAGAAAAGCAGTATTTTTCTAGATCTGGTTTCTAATACATTTTATTTTAATTTCTGTATTTAAATTTCAAAGACCAAATGTTATTCTGAAATTGGAAGCCTATATATTCTTTCAGGAAATAGTAAAAAATAAATGTTTCTCTTGATTTGAATTAATTTTTGTCAGATAATACCAACTGGATTTGAATTAACATGCTTGGATTGAATTAATACGCCTTGGTTTATTCAAAATATTTTTAGCACATGAATTATTGAATATATTGTTTATATCTGTCTGATTTTATAAAAATGTCATTTAAACCACGAATGTAAACTCAATATTCTTCCAAGTTACTTCTTTGAAGAAATAAGTGTTTATGTGGAAAAAATCTACAAATATTTACATTAATATTTTAAAATATATATTCATATCCACTTTTTTATTCTTTCTTTGAGTTTTAGTTTTCGGGAAAGACCGGTGTGGGAGTATGTTGAGAGAAAAGAAAGCACTCTGAGAATATATTACCCTAATGTCTCAGGCAGGTAAACTCTTTGTACAAATGCTCAGCTATGTTCAGCTGCTATGCCCCCAATTTTTTGTAAAAAAGTCTTTAAAAAAATAACCAAAAGTCCAATATTATTTTAGCACCTAGAATAGATTCAAATATAAAAAGCCCTGCAGTATCAAAGCAATAAAGGCCAACAAAAGAACAATCATTCCTTGAAGCCTGGCATTTGCAACATAATAAGCATAGACAATACTTTATTCAAAACCAAAAAGATAACAGTGATGGATAAAAAGCTGTTTTAATGCACAGAAAATTCAAGCTGATTTTCTCTGCGATCTGAGAAAGTCTGAACTCCAGCAGGATGCAAATAATATTAGACCACAGTTACGTTTCCTAGAACTGTATAACAGCTAATTTTTAAAAAAACTATGTTATGAAGCTTATGCTGGGTTAATTATACAGCTTACAGTGTCCCTGTATTCATGCATTTTTTAAATATTCTAGAAAGTGCAATAGTTGGTCTTCACTGGTTGTTTAAAATATCTCACTATCAACACAACTTTTTGCTTTTATGTGGATTATATTTTGGGGTTTTGGGTTTTTTTTTTCTTATTTGTTTTCCTCTACTTTTATTTATTTACATAACGTTTCCATTTTCCACATGAATTACATTTCTGTCTTATGAGAAACAAGGCACAAGAAAGAAAACTCTACTATTTATGACATTTTCTGTCCTAAATACTTCAGACACTGATAATATCAGTCATTATATTAATATTTGTGTCTTTTATAAGTTCTTTCACTCTTTTAAGGCAAAGCCCAAAGAAATGAGAACACGAGCAAGATACTATATTCTTCTAGTTGTTATAGAGGTCAAGTTTCCCTATTTGACATTTTGTCTCTACTCCACTGAATTTGCTCCTAGGGTATAATAGTTACATATTCTAGTTCATGTTGCAATAGAAGTCTATTTTGTTTCAAAAAATAAAGTTCTGATCTACAAATGAAGCTCTCAGGTTTCCAGAACTGAAGGAATTTTTTAAACTAAAAGGGTTAGTTTGTTTGTTTTGGTTTTTTTTAATGGATTTCAACATAATGAACACAATGGAAAATAAATATAAGTCTCCAAATATGTCAAAAATTTGAGAATCACAGAATGTTTGGGTTGGAAGCAGCCTTAAAGATCACCTAGTTCCAACCCCTTGCCATGGGCAGGAACACCTCCCACTAGACTAGTTGCTGAGAACTCCATCCAGGGATGGGAGTGTTCAAGGCCAGGTTGGAAAGGCTCTGAGCAAGAGCTCTTGTTAAATCTTGTAGTGAGCAAAGGAGGAGTTAGTCAGCAATCTAGGAGTCCGAAGAACATGAAGAGAATAAACAAAGAGAAGACAATATAGTTGATTAGGATCACAGATAATTTTTTCTTTTTAATTAGTCTGTCATCCTACTCAGCTTCTTTTGCTTCTCCAGAAAATATTGACATTTGATGGATTAAATTGTGGCATAGCTGTGCTAACCTATGTTGAGTTGCTGGTGAAAAAGAACTCACAGTTTACAGTGATAGTAGTTCCAATAAATGTTGAAGATAGTAGGAAGGCTTTCTAAACTGAGTATTTATACTCAGAGTCCAGTGTAAAGTTGGTACTGCTTGCACCTATAAATAGCTACCTCTGGTCTAATTTGGATGTCACTCAAAAAAAAAATTAAGATACTATAATTCTAAATTTTTTTTGAATTTTTAGTTATATCCCCAAAAATTGAGAAGAAAATGTAGATTTACGTGATCTTTCTTTAACAGTTTATCAGTGTAATGTTGTGGTGGCCAACCCTGAAGAGAAAGGGAGCAACCAGGTATGCAGATACTCATGGTCAAAAAAGAGCAACAAAATTCAGGGAGTCCACCAAAAAATGTATAAAATTATATTAGTAAATTATACCCAATGACAACTGGTATGTTAGTCCCTTTTAGTATAAACTCTACCTAGTGTATTTTGAATGAGTAAGGTGAAAAAGAAGAGAGATAGATTAAAGTGAGGGAGAGAGAAAGACAGGGGAAAAAGGAAGAAATTAAGAGAGAAAGAAAGAAAGGAAAGGAGAAAGAAAGGAAGGGAGAAAGGAAGAAAGGAAAGGACAAAAGGAAGGAAGAAAGCTCACCAGTCCTGGCTCCAGAATTGTTCCAGATAATGAGCTGTCCAGAGTCCTGAGCTGCACTCATGCCTGGGCTTCATGTGAGAACATTTTTACAGGTAAGGTTTCCCTGCCCTGGAGCCAAGTTTCTCTTTTTCTATACAAATCAGTTCTCATACACAGCCCACACTTCCAGATCTTTCTGGAAATGGGTGGAAGTACTTCAGGAGATTTTTGTGTAAAATTAATTTAAATAGGCATTTGAAAATAAAAAGGATCTATTTAACTAAATCATTAGCATGTTGATAATATTCAGAAATATTATAAAAATTCAAACCCTTACATTTTAATGCCTAATTAAATGTTCAAAGAATCTATTGGTTTATTTCAAAATAGAATCTTGCACTTTTGGATACAGAGTGAAATACTCAGAATGGTTAATATTTAACATGGCAGCAGTTCTTTTAAGATTACTGCTGTCATCCTTGTCCTCCCAGCAGCTAAAATACTCTAGAAGGCAACTAAAAAATGCTCTATAGAGATATGAAATTAAAACTAATGTAACATTTTTGTCTGCAAAATTTACAATAATATTTTTTATCGCATCCTAAGGATAAAGATTGTCTTGTTCTATATTAAAAAAACCAACTCTGTTATCAAAGGAGGGAATAAATCAGTTTATTCTGTCTACTAATTACCTCAAACTTGCAGGAAGTTTGTAAATGTCTTTATTTTAAAATAATAATAGTCCTACTGAAGGAATCTGAAACTCAAACTGAACAATATCAACAAGTTAAAGATTAACTTTCATGAATTTGATTTTCATTCTCCACAACTCAATCTTTTTTTACTTACATCAAAAATTGTTCATATCATCTAGCAATACTAATGCAAAATTACTTCTTTGTGAAGATATTCAGATAAATTATTACTGTAAATAGCTGGGATATTTATATATAGAAGCATGACTGCGTTTTGCCCGTCCTCTGTTTCCACTGTTCACATAAGCCTTGTTTCCCAAGGAGGAAAAAGGATACAAGTTTTGGCTCATGCCTCATCATAACACTTTAGGCTTTTTCCATGAGCCCTAGGAGACAGATTCCCTCTGCTTCTACAAATTAGCAAGCCAGGCAGGGGATCACACTAAGACGACGTGACAAGTAAGGCAATTTCTCCCCAGGATACTATTGAAATTAATATACTGAAGCTCACAAGGCAGATGGTTACAGACTTTGGTACGGAGGAGAAAAATAGCTCCATTTCAGGGGTGATCCTCCTGTTACCCTTCCAGTGTGTGAGCAGGAACATATGCTGCTTTAAACCCTGCTATCTTTGGATCCATACTGTGGCTGTCTGCGAACACAAGTTGGAAGCAGAAAGTTTAAATCAGTGGCAGCGTTTTGGCATCTCCTGTCCCAGTGAGAAGGCATAGGGGACACCGAATGAATCATGAGCTTTAATGATCGTTAGCTCAAAAAGAGGAAGGGAAGGTCAAAGTCCTGCACCTGGAGAAATGCCATGCATGAATATATGCTGGGGACCACTCAGCTGTGAATGAGCTTGGCAGAAAAGGACCTGGGCAGGGTCCTGGTGAACATGAGGTTGAACACAAGCTGTAATGTGCCCTTGCCATAAACAGGGATACTGGCATCCTGGGATAAAGTTAGGACTAGTGTTACCAGCAGTTGGAGGGAGATGAGTGTTCTCCTCTGCTCCGCTCTTGTGAGGCCACACCTGGAGTTCCGTATCCAGTTCTGGGCTCCTCATTGCAAGAGATACATGGACATTCTGCAGAGAATCCAGCAAAGGGCCACAGAAATGATAAGAAACTGGAGCACCTTTCCTGTGAAGAAAGGTTGAGAGAGCTGGCGGTCCTTAGCCTTCGTAGAGAAGGTTCTGGACTGAAGGAACAAGTGTCTCGCACCTGAAAGGTGGGTGCCAAAAAGATGCAACCAAGCATTTTCCTTTTTCAGCTTAAATTTTTAAAGTGTGCACTTGTTACCAACTTTCCTTCAGCTATTTTCATTAGTGAAAAGATGTACAGCAACTTTTCTAGTTAAAAAGTATGGTACAAGATATTCCTGGAAGTTCTCTGTATTATAAATAGTGCTAATTGAAGAGGAACCTCTGCTCAGGATAGTCACTGTGTTGCAGGCTGCCTTTCTTACACCTTTTCCCTTCACTTTCCAGTAATCCCTGCACCCTCTTCACAGTTTTTTGCAGATTGATCAACCCTCAGATTTATGAAACTACACTAAAGCCACTAGTTCCAAGGGTCTCAAGCTCAGCTCTGTGTCTATATTGATAGCAGCGAAATGCAAATCACTAGAGATAGAAGTCAATTAATTCTGCTTTTACACAAGAAAAGTCAGATAATCTGCTTAGCAACTGTACTAGCAGATTCTCATAGAACTGGGTGAAAGTTCCATGTTCCCTAAATCTTTCAATCTTCTCTTTCTGGGAAGAGAAAAAAAATCTATTTACCTGTCCTCTTTATAGTATCTAGGTTCAGGCTTCAATGAGACAAGTGATTGGAAGTGATTTTTCCCTCTAAAGCTCTTTTACAATCATAGAGTACCAAAAAAAAAAAAAAATTTATTTTCACATCTGTAACAATCTTGACACTTTGGAGATAGAAAATTCAAAGGCTCAGTTTCGATATGAATTTTCTTTCAATATTCTGTGTACGAAATATTGGTGAAAGAAGAAACTTTTCTTACATATCAAATCATGCTTTAACTTCCAAACATAGACGGAAGCATATCTACAAAAAAATTTGTCTCAGAAAAGGTCATTTATATGTAAATACATATATTTATGAAAAATCTGTTCACTCTTTCTGCGCAAAACAACTTCACATTGAGACACAATCCTATACTAGGGATTTTTTTGCAGAAGAGCTCACATAATGGCAAAAATATAATTTCAGGCAGAGATTTGTTATCTACAGAAAGTGAGACACAAGCTTTTCTTTTCTTTAAACCCGACAGAATGCAAACCTCTCCCTCCTTTAGGAGACACAAGACAAGTACTAAATCCCTTCATTGTTACAGAGATCAAGAGCAAAATGAATAGAAGGGATCAGAAAATAGGAGGCCACATGCTCAGGCAGCCCTGACTGGCCTGTCCATAGTATGGGGCACCAGGACTGTTGTACTGACATTGTGGGCTGAAGGACCTCTGCCTGTTGACTCAGTGCTGCCTTTCTGTAAAATAACCATTTCAGAGTTAAGAACATAGGATCAGAATCACAGAATGGCCTGGGATGGAAGAGACCTTAAAGACCATCTAGCTGCAACCCCTACCCATGTGTAGAGACAACTTCCATGAGACCAGGTTGCTCAAAGCCCCATCCAACCTGGCCTTGAACACTTCCAGGGATGGGGCACCCACAGCTCCTCTGGGCAACCTGTGCCAGTGCCTCACCCCCCTCAAAGTATAGAACTTTTTCCTATTATCCAATCTAAACCTACTCTCTTTCAGTGTGAAGCCATTCCCCCTTGTCCTGTCACTACATTCTCTTGCAAGATGGTCAAACTCACCCTTTCCTCTTCCAATGGCAGTCAGCTCTGGGGGAACTGGGAAAGCCCCCAGGAAAAGACAAAGAGCAAGCCTGCAGTCGCAGTAACTACTCAGTACAGAATTACTTTCAGCACATTTGTGTGCCAGTAGTATAATTCAGCTGTATATGCACTACATAAAGATTAAGATCTGTAATTAATGTAAATCAGCACTGACATTAAAGAAACAGAAATTACCCATGCAGAGAGAGGCAAAAATAAAAAATGATAAACCCCCTCCCCCAACCACTTTTTCTTGGGCATTATTTAGTCCTTTGAAAAAGTACATTATAAAATGGATCTTCATCATATGTTCTGAGAACTATGGAAAAAAATTACATATATTTTTATAATCTCATGTTGTATATGGATTTGGCTCTTAAATGTAAATGTGATTATAACTGTATTTTTCTTTCAATGCAGATCAATTGCAATCATACCCTAGATATGCAGAGCACACACTGAGAAGATAATTCGCCCCTTAAATGCGCATATCCTATTACAATATTTCTCTAAACCCTGGATTAATAGAGTTGGTAGTTTTTCTGCCTCATCATAATTTTATCAGTGCATATACTTGAACTATGAGAATGTTAATGACTCACACATCAGGCACTTCATGTTTATAATGGAGTCCAATTACTTTAGACTATTCCAACATGTTGAAAATTTCTGACAGTTCCCGTCCAACTACTCTCTTAATCTACTTTTAAAAGGAAGGTTTTAAAATCCTAAATAGTAAACCTTACCTCATTTCATCTGTTCCTAACTGGACCATAATAATGAATCCATTATTATATGAACTCATATATGAACATATATGAACATAAATGAACTCTTTCTAAATACATTTCTTATAAAAAAGGCTCTAGAACATCATGTTGATTATTTTGATAATGAATTCCCCTTTCCAGCTTTGCTCCACAGATGAAAAAGAAGCTTTCTCTATCAAGATAATTTTCTTGAAGATTCTGGGTGTTTTAGCACTGTATCTCGATTTATTTACATATTTCATGTTATCTGTCTGTCATGTTCACTAGAGCAAGTAACGAGACTGATTGCTGGTTTGGGACAGTACCAGATGGATCAAGAACTGAGAGAGACTTTAAAAGGCTCATCCAGTCCTTAAAAATCCAGTCTCTGGATTTAAATTAGCCACTGCAATCCAATCTTGCAAACTAATGACCAGTTATGTTTAGGAGTTAAAACTGATAGGGACTTTTGTGAAAAGGTAAGGACAGAGAGGATACAAATGTTCTAATACTAGTAACATTCTTAACATCTTGATGAAACTCTTGTGAACTATCAAAGATGACATTAACTCTGAATTTCAAAAAAATAATTTTAGTGAAAAAATTCATAATCGATGTGTGAAGTAAAGTAGTTTCTGACATTGCCACTTAATATAAATGCAAAATACCAAAGGTATTTATTTGTACAAGTGACATTTAATATAACTGCAATTAATTTGGAATTAAATAATCTCATCTGGCACTGTCAATAATGCAAAAATACTGGAACACAGGGCAGAAGTAGTCCTGGTGCTGGGGAAACACATGACAATACATTACTGCATACAAGCAATTGATCACAGTCCTTGGACTGAAGTTTACAGTAGTTTACAGTCCAGTAGCAGTATCTTCATTACAATTTACTGCACATCATTATACACATGATGTTAAGACACCCTTAACTCTCTTTTAAGTATTCTCCAATTAACAACTCATTACTAAGCCAGATGGATCTGCATTGGCTGTTAACTCCCATCTGCTGGGAAGGCTTCTTCACATCAAGTCTGCTATAGTAATATATCTCTAAATCCTGTATCTATCACAGTCATTTCTCTGCATGCCTGTTTTGTGGATATGTTACAAGATATGGATATATATCCTTTAGGGATGCTACATATCCATGCTACATAACAAATATGGATGGACCCAAAGACCTCGCTATTAATGCTTGTTTTGCTCATTTATAAATATGGTTGAAGTAAAGATAAATGTAATTGTAACTGTACTTGATGGATTGTTGGGGACTTTCTGTGGTTTGAGGAGTGGACCAAATATTTAAATATTTATTAACAGATTATTAAATTAAACCAGAAATATTTCTCTTAAAGAAGAGAGCCTGACCAGGGATTTTGGCAGTGAGCAAACCTTTGCAAAAGCACAGCAAAAGGGACAACGATTTCTGAAACCTCTGAGTGAAGGATACATGAATTTGATACATTCATGAATAGTTGATAGGACAAGGATTAATGGGTATGAACTGAAAGAGGGTTCAATATTAGGAAAACACTTTTTACTGTGAGGGTGGTGAGACAGGAACATGCTTTCCAGAGAGGCTGTGAATTCCCCAACCCCGGCACTGTTCAAGGCCAGGTTGGATGAGGCCTTGAACTACCTGATCTAGTGGGAGGTGTCCCTACCCATGGCAGGAGTTTTGGACTAGATGATCTTGAAGGTTCATTCCAACCCCTTAACATTCTATGATTCTTTGATTCTAAGTTTCATGCTTTCGTGCTTTCTTTAATAATTAGAGTATCAAGGCTCCCTCTATGGGCATATGAGGAAAGGTTTGGTTTGAGTTTTTTTCTTTGTTTGATGGTAGTGGTTTTTAAGGAGAACAGCTTGGTTAAATAGTCATTACCACGTAGAAATGTGAGGAAGTTGCATCGCAGAGTGGAATCTGCATCCTTCGTATACTTCCAGCATTCCTGTGAGACTGTGTTCAGCATCTCTGAAAAGAACCATTAAAAGTGCTAGAGAAACAGAATTTCAGTATTTATGAGGAAAGTTTCTTAAAACATATTTCAGTTAAGAAGTAGAAGAAATTAGTCTCTGCAAATATTATAAGGGCTTTGATACTGAAATGTAAATCAATCACTTATTCATTAAAAAAATTATATAATAAGCAATTAAAGAGTGTAAAGAAAAATTGAAACAAAAAGCCAAACCCTCCAAAAAACAAACAACACTAACACTTACTATCAAAACTGGAAAATGTCCTATGGACTGTATCTGTTTCCCTATTTCAGTGAGACTGGTACTGTCACTCAGTCTCTAGCTCCCTCTGTTAAGAGGCATGGGAACACTGCTGAAACCTCAGGTGAGTATGCTTCCAGCATCAAAGTCTGCTGAAGCAGAATTAAAACCAAATTGCCCATTGGAATCCACACACAGCTACTCAGGACAATGAAGGCCTCTGCTAAGAGGAGAGACCATGGCAGCCAGCAGAGGGCTGAAGCCCTGCCTGCATTTAATTGCAAGGGATCAACCTCTTTCTGGTCCTGAGCTGAATTGCCAGACCTGAGAATGAGATTCTATTAGTCTCATGTTTAGTTTGAAAGGTTAATTATAATTTGATTGGACTGTTTAAGAACTAAATGGCTGATCTGACTGATGAGTGAGGATATATTTCTAAAAATAGTTAAGGAAAAATACCCAGAGAGAGAGTTTCTTAGTTACACATATATTAGACTGATTAAAATTCTAGTCTGTGAAAGATGAAATCCCAGCATACTTAGATCTGCTTTGTTTTTTCTAACAGTACAGAAGGATTGTATCTGCCCTTCCCATTGTCTGTGTAGAATACGAGCATAGAAATCTTTAGAGGAGACATGAGATGTGATCATTTCTGTATCAGATGTGAGAATTAATTCCCTGAAATGTGATTTCAATAGCTATTTTCCATCTATGGAACTGACAGTACAATTAAAGTGTTCCAAATAAAGTTGGTATTTTTACATATCAGGTTAGTATCTGCTTCATTTACTGGCTTGCTACTGAGAAGAATTTTTATTTTTTTTAAAGTAAAACTGTTTCAGTTATTCCAGTTACTTTTCCTGACTTATATTTTCAGTAGTCCTATCAAAGGCAGCTGAAACCAGTGGAATGTCTTTGACTTTAGCATTTTTATATATAAAGAGAAACATTTATTTGTTTGCACTATGCAAAAAAATAAATGGGAGCAGGGAAATTTTCGTCAGTGCAATCCTCTGTATCTATTTTCCTTTATAGTGTGCAGAAGTTAACAGCAGCACTGATGGGTAAAACATTCTCTCTAGGGGTGTCAGAGAACCATGTGCATTAAATAGACATGATACAAATTTAATAAGCATTGAGTGGTAGAAAAGGCCTATCTCCATTCTGTGTTGCTGAAGCTTAAAAAATAATTAACGAGATTCAAATCTAACTTATTTGGAAATCTAACTATTCTGGGATGGGAAGAGAAAACAAGCCTAACTGCACATGCACAGAATTAAGCACTAAACCATTGCCAGCTATTGATCCATTAGCATTAGCCTTTGTAACTATATTAATTTAATAGTTCAATAATTTCCCCATAATCCACCATCCCATCTCCCTTCTCATCCTCCAGAGTTCTAATTTCTTCCCTGATTAATTCTTACTTTTACAATAATGAAAAATCTTTTGAGTTATCATTTCCATTTCTAGCTATAACAATTCCCATTCTCCCTTCTACTTATTTCATATACCCTTTGATTATGTTACTTAGTAACTTCTAATTTTTAATTACGTTTTGCTGTTTCAAACTTGACATGAATTGCCTTTTTATTAGATATATTCCCTTATTTTATTATATAGGCTATATAGATAGGACTTCTACCCAAACATTTCCATTTATAAAGGAAGTGCTTATGTGAATTTTTGGCATAAAAATATAAACATATTCACATTTTCCTCTGATTTATATTTAAGGGAAAGCATGTTACCACATGTTACCACACAATATTGAAAAAATGTCAACAGATCTTTTTTTACTTTCCAAAGACATTTAAAAATCCAGTTCTTAGTTTTTATCTTGGCTGCTAAATAATTCAGGCTAAAGGTTATTCAAGTACAAATTTATATTTTAAGGCATCCATTGAAAAAACGTGTCAAGTTTTAATTCTTTTATATTCATTTTATATGTTAAGGCTTATATTGCCTTGTTTTGTTCCCTCCCAATCCTGAAAGGTTGTTTTCAATAAATATTATTTTCATAAAATTAGGATTGTAATGGAAAAGCAGTAACTGTCACATTTTTATCACTAAAAACATTTTTGCTGCTAGCTTTGCTATTCCTTCCTCTAAATTCTTTAAATGATGTTGCATAAAATGTAATGCTAGATCAATAGTAAAGGCCAAACAGATGAAAATATTAATACTCATGTCACTAAATGCATTTCAAACAATAAATCAAATTATATACATTTGTTAAAGCAGATCTTTCTCCTCAGACAACTTTCTGTATCAAATAGTTCTATCTGATGGTATTGTTACAGTTTGTCTGGTAAACAGCAAGAGACTCTTGGAAGAAAAGGAATCAGTGATTTTATCTCTTTGGGTTTGGACACTGACTGTTTACAACTCTGGCTCTCCCATTTTTCTTAACAGACTGTGTAGAACAGATGCATTAATTGTTTTGAACAACTTGAAGTACTAATATTATAGAATAAGACTACTTGTTTGCTGTGACTTTAGTTTTTTTTCATATTTTATCTCTGGGTAAAATAGTTGAGAGTGGTTTTTGTGTACTTTAACACCAGTATTCACAGCAATTATTCCTTTGCTCACTCTAAACTTGTTAGCTTTTTCTTGATTTTCCCGCCTTTTACATGGCAAGCTCACCTCTCATTTCATGATGGAAACCAGCTTTGTATAAATTTTTGATTCTTGATTCTGATTTCTTATTACTGGCGCATTTATAATGCAGTTATCCATCTGTGTTCTCTGACTCTGTTAAAATATTCTCACTTGTTAGAGCTTTCAGAGGGAGCACCTACAATGTTTCTTTCCCCTGCCTGACCACCTATTCTCATGAATTGCAGAGGAAATCAATGATCTCCAAGATTCCTATCCCACGGACATATCTGAAAGAAACTGATGAAAAAACTGCTAGGAGGATAAGCAGGAAAGTGGGGGGTGACACAGACAGTATGACCACATGCACTTCATTTCCTAACGAAATAGAGGAACAGCAGTGAGTGAAGAAAAAGCATCTGATACCTCAATTAAGTGTTTAAGTTATAGGAAGTTGAACTTAAATTCAACATTAATTAAGTAATAATTCTTATGTGCAAACTGTATAACAAACATTTCCAGCTTTCTAATTTTTATAGTAACTGCCATAAGACTGAGAGAAATTATGTCTTTTTGTAATTTTTATTTTCCAGAAGTCCAGACAGACAATACACTTTGAACATCTCTTTTCCATCGCTAATTCAGAATTCTTTCCAAACTGCTCTGCTCCATTTACAAAGACAAGGAACTTAATCTGACACCAACATGGCTGAAAAATAATTTATCACACTGTGATAAATTAAATGACCANGAAACAGAAAATTAACTGGATGATTGTTCTTTGGAAACATGGCTGAAAAATAATTCATTACACTGTGATAAATTAAATGACCATTTGCTTTTCTCAGAAAGATGCCTTACCTATAAAGTAGTCCCGAATCCTGGCATATGAATTTACTATAAATTTTAACATCACCAGTAGCCAAAGGAACTATTAATAGTTATGAACCATTCAAGACAGCTTCCAATACCTACTAATTGAAACAGTCATTTTTTCTTCCTGCTTTTGAAGCCACATTATACTGCTCAAAGTCAAAGTTCAAAGAAGTATTTTACCTAAAATGGTTCAGAAGGATGGGTACAACATTTTAATGAACTGACCTCTCCATTTGAACTCTTCAACATGGCTACAGGATTGGTGATACTTCTGTCTTCTATGTTATCTCCTGGAATGCAGAACATTATATATTGGAAGTATTCTTCCAACTTATACAAGGACTTGGATGTCATTCTCCAGGACACTCTCCATCCATAAAATTCTTTATTTTATCTGATTAAGCTTCAGGTACTTTGCTTCTCCTTCCAGGAAAAAAATGTTTAATGTCAGTGCTGTTTAATAGGCAATAAGCACAGAATGCAGGTAATTTCAGTTTAGCAGCCAGGAAATACTTGTTTCAGTTAAAAAGAAGTTCAAAACAGTTCATAAGCATATTATGCTTGCCCAAGTTATTTTATCATGTTTAAGATCTAAGTGTCCTAAAATGCAAGTTATCTTCTTTTGGCTAGACTGTTCTATCTTTCTAGAAGTCCTATTTCTCTATGCTCTTACTGAGCTTAACCAAGTAGAAATTTTTCTTCTGTCTCAGACTGCTTTGTCCAATCCTTCAAATGAGAGCCCTTGAGAAAATGCTTTAGTGACAAACTCATTTAATCTTAATTATCAGGTTCTTAACAGGTCTCATCAGCTGGGACAGCATGCTGGAGCTTTAATTCCTCTTATGGACAAGCTTAAGATGCAGCAGAATGTCCCTTAGACTGAGCTGCTGCAGCCTCACCCTTCCCCTTTGACTTGACACATCTCCCTGTCTCTCCTACCTCCTGCTGTCAGATGGCTTTTCTATCATCCATAATGCAACTACCAGGTGTCTTTCAGTAAATCTCTGTAATAAAAAAAGTGTAGGATTTGGAGTGAGGTTTTACATTTCTAGAACAATCTTACTGATGGATGGAAAATTTCCAGGAAGAATTGTTTACTTCCAGACATGTTAAGAATGCCCCTGCAGTACCACTAAGACAGCAGTTTTCATTTATGTATCTTTGCCTCCTTTACTAAGAAAATGAAGGAAAAATAAGCTCACTGAGACTTATTATCTTGTTTAGGAAGACATTATGCTAGTTTTCCCGTTTAATCCTGCCGATTCTTGCTTTACCTCGATTTTATCAAAGCTCCACTGATACAATTTAAGGTGAACCTCCATAAAACCCAATAGCAGAGTGTGCTTCCCTAAGTATAATAATTAAAATCTTATCCTTTTGTTACAGCTGCAAGGACAAATTTATGACACATGCAAAACTGAAAGATGACATTTTCAACATCAGTTTTCCAGGATATGCACTCTGGAATAGATGTTCCCTTTATGCTGTAAGGCCAGAGTGGTGGGTGTTGGATGCTGAGTGTCCTTTCCCCACCACTTGCCAGGTAAGGCAAAAAACACCAAACACATTTTATTGAGTTCCAAATATCAAAACATCTTCTAGTACCTGAGTGTCAGGGACTGAAATGGTTTATGCCTTGTTATGAAGGAGTTTTGCCCATTATAGCAAAAACTGGATAAAGAAGCTACAACCACAGAAGCTCACCCCTCCTTGAAGATGTCTGACTGGAACTTTGGACTGTGAGTTAAGCCACCTAGATAAAATAAAGGTAACACTACTGTTCAGTCATCTCAGGTCTAGGGAGAAACAAACAAGGCTGAGGGAAAGGAATGCATCCACAAAAAAGCCAAATGCAGCAGAGAAACATCCCTGGCTGGGTTTGGGTTGGGGGAGACCACAGACCCCAGAGGCCAGCTTTACACAGACTCCCCCTCAACCAAGGGGAGAGGAGGAGGTTTCAGATGTGTGGTGTAACCTCTGGTCAGAGGCAACTCCCATCCTCCCTTACACAAACTGGCCCAGCTGTGGAGCCCCCAACCCTGGGGAGGCCACATCCAAGGGACATTCACATGGGAGGCAGATGAGGAGGAGTTATAATCCATCAGAGACCTCCCAAAGTGCCCCTCAGACTCATTCCTGAGGCCTTGCACCACAGCATTGCACGTGATGCAAAGTGATGCAGCAGATCCAGAGTCTGCTGCAAGAGACTGTGTCAAACTGCCCCCACCCCTGGGGTGGAGGAGGTACCTGGGCATTCCCAGCTGGCCTGGGTGCATTTTAACCCACTGTATTCTATGGTTTTTAGGGGATCCTCACCACCAAGAAAACCAGCTGGAGAGGATCATCGGGATGCTGTTGGGATCCACAGAATGGTGATATTTTATTTATTCTATCTCTGTCACTCTCTTTCTGTCCTCCCACCTCTTTTCTATTTCTTTCTCTTCCTCCTTCTTCTGTCTCTCTCTCTCTCTCTCTCTCTCTCTCTCATATTTACTATCAAATAAAACCCATACTATTGAGTTTGGCATATGGTTTCATTTGCATCTTAATTCAGGCAGAGACATTTCTAATAACTTTAAAAACTGGACCGTAACACTGAGTCAGCTTGTTTATCATTGGTTTGTAGTTCTTCATCTTGTTGCAGAGCCAGAATTACAGGAAATCCTTAGTCTCAACTTCGGGGAAGCATATCATCAGCTCGGCATCTGTTTTTATAATAGCTTGCTTTTCTTCTTTTTTTAATAAGAACATTAACAGTTATATCCTTCCATATTTAATCCACTATTACATCCTATTGACTGCTTCTGGGGACCTCCAATGCATCTCTTTATATGCACACTGTAATTTGGTAATTTACTTCAATTAGAACATTCAATAAAATATTCATGAAGGTGGCCTGTTGTTGAGATAGATCATCCATTTACTTAAAGATAGGGCTGCAGCACTCACAGGTATAATCTGTTAGGGAAGCTAATTGACATTTTGACCAACAGATTTTCCATGAACTCTCTCCATGAATCTTGACAAAGGCTACTGGTCACAGTATCAATTCTCACACCTACTGGGTGACAACTAAATTAAATGTATTTTTAATAGAACACTCTAAGTAACCCTATCTCAATGAGTAGACACTGCCATGAATATTTATTTAGTACTGCCTTTAATGGAACCTAATACTGATGGACATTGACAATTCAAGAAAGTCAAGCCCTATTAATTATGCAAACCACCACTTCTAACAGATGGCTGGGGAAAAAAATTTATTACCGTTTACCAGATTTTTATCTACCACCTTGATGATTTATTGTTATTAGTAAAAGGAACTACATACCAATATTTGTGGTACAAATATAAATTACATGTATGGCAAATTTCTTATCTGAGATCAGGACTTGATTCAGCAAACTTTTGCTACTCTGTTCACGTTTATGAATATGCAGCCAGTAAAACAGCATGTAGGAATCTAGGATAATGTCTGTACAGGTGCAGATCAGGGACTTGGATTGGAAAGGGACTTACTGGTGTACTTTAGCCACACATTCCTAGGAATCATAAAACAATCCATTTAGTCAATTAGAGAGACAGTCACCCACATCCAACGGAGTGGATAATCTTAAAAAATAAATTCTGTAAGTCCCAACTGGTTACAGTACCTGCCTTTCTTTGCCAAGAATAGGAGGATATTATTTCTGGATATATCCGGGAAAGAGTTTTTTTAAACTTTAATGGCATATTTTCCTTATTGCTGCATATGCCTTCCATGCCAAACCACTGCCTTCATCAAATACTTATACGGAATCTGGATATTTCTGCAGGGAATATTCTACAGGAAACTCTCTTGAATTAAATAGAAATCTGAAGATTAACTTGAGATTTCTTCCCACAAAATTTGTTTTAAATGTAAATAGAAGTAAGAGCAAATATGGAAGAATAGTCTTTCTTAATTCTAAAGTTCTGAATGGTGCAGTTTGTCAACACTGAGCATCACCGTTCATTTCAAATTATGCTAAAAATATACACTTTCTTTGATTTAAACTGCCTCCTGGAATGTTACTACTTCTAGTTCCTGCTTTATCGAGACTATCAGAATGTCTTTCTACATGGCATTTTATTTCTCCAATTACATTATCTTGACAGCATTTCCATTGGAGATTTATTTCTTGTCTATTTTGGTGGGATAATAGGGGCATGTGGGTCAGATTCATTCAAGAAGTGTTTACTTTCCAGAAACAGAAAGAATGAATATGTATTATATGCATGGAACAAAACCTTTTCCTGTGTTCAATTACGTGGACCATCAACTATTGAACTAGTACTATATGAATAGTACTTCATAAAATGCCTCCAATTTTTTTCATTTTGTTCTTATTTTTTTAAGGAATATTAAGAGAATTCATTTATCCTTAAAAAATAATCATAGAAAGTTCAGCACCTCTAATTTCACTTCCATATGAAATTTTCAAGCATATGGCAGAAACCCAAGTGGATATCCTACAGGTCCTCTACAGCTCTCTTTTCCATGTTTGTATGTGAGAAGGAGAAAAGAGATGCAGGTCTGAAAGAAGAAGCCTTGGAAGTTAGGAAAGGGATTCAAAGTTAGCAAAGGGACAAAAACTTTGAACCCTACAAATAAGAAAGACAATGCTCAGATGCAACAAAAAGGCCTCTAGAGAGAAGCGATAAGAGAAGAACAGACAGATCAGAAGGAAAAAAAATAATTCCAGCTGATACTTAAAGTGATGGAATGATCTAATAGAATCTGTCTAAAGAGCAAAATTTCAGGAAGACAGGAACAAAAAAAAAAAGACCCAGTTGTTTGTTCCTCACAAAGCTTGTAAAGGTTTTAAACGTCTATCAAAAGTTTGGAGGTTGGGAGGCATGGCATAGCACTGTTTTCCAGTATCCTGTTTTTAAAAAAAAAAAACTACAGTCAAATCCATGAGGAAAGAAAAAGTCTTAAACCTTTACAAAATAAAACTCAAGTAAATAATTTACATGGAGAAATGCAGCCCTATAATCCATGATAGCATCTTCTCCAAAGGGAATGTCAAGATGGTGGTGCTCTGACAGTCTTTTTGAAAACAAGGTGGGTGATGATTTACTCACACACAGGTATGAAACACCAAGTACACATATGCCAGGTATGAAAAACACCCTTCAGATGACACTGATTGAGAGGGACCAATATATACATGCCTCAACATGTTTCCCAAATGAGGTAAAGAAAATTCCTGTACTTTCCTGCAGCTTCCCTCCTCTGCCCCCACTCACACATACACATGCTCTTGCTGACAGGGGCAGGTTCCTAGATGCCTGTGAAAATGCCCACCAAAAAGAGGCCCACGAGACCGAGTTAGGGGGAGGAGTTTGGGGGCACATGAAAAGCAGCTAGTGACAACACTGCAGTGTCTTTTTGCTTTGGGTGGCTTGGAGGGTCAGTTTGGCCCCTTCCCTTCTCAGCTTCGTTGTGGTCCTGCCTTCCTGTGTGGCCTGCTTTGCTTTTTGCTTCATTGCTCTTGTGAACTAGTTCATCACCATGAAAATCGCTGCTGCCGGCAGCCGCCGTCCTGACCTGCGATGGCTCCAGGAGCACGCCTGTAACAACAGCAGCCTGTTCTCCACCGCCAGAAGGGACACACAGCCTGCTGCCATCTGAATATCGTGCCCAATCTGCCACGGGAGCTATGCAGCTCGAATGCTCTGTCTGCTGAGCTGACGCCGACAGAGCACTCAGAATTCCTCATGGTGGTGCTGTCCCTGTCTTCTGTTTCTTTCCCCCTCTGACCCTTTTTCTATTCCTCTTTTATTTCAGTAAACGGTTTCCAGATATAATATTGCCGGTTTTTGTGCTTAATTTTTCATCAGCAAATCTATTAAAAGAATCCTTCCCAGCTCCTCCTTATAGTGAAATGGGACAGTGATGAAAGAATAATTTTTGCCTCATTGTTCTGTGGCTTTCAAAACTACCCACTGAAGAAAAATACTGAATCCTAGAATCATAAAATACCCTGAGTGGAACAGTCCAGTCCAACTCCTCGTCCTGCACAAAACAGACCCAACAATCTCACCACGTGCCAGGATTGTCCAAACACTTCTTGAACTTTATCAGCCTTGGTGATCATTTCCCTGGGGAGTCTTTTCCAGTGCCCAAACACCTTCTAGGGGAAGCAGCTTTTTCTAATATCCTACTCTGACATCTTAACATATTAAGTTTCAAATGTTGTGAAAGTTCCCTTGAACATTACAGATATAAATCTCTATCCAGCCCTGGTATTTCCAGCTGGCTCAAATGGTGGTTTTTCTAAAATATCCCAAAAACAAAAGTATCAGCTTATACTAATAGCTTAAGCAATTTTCACTAGTGTTCCCAAATACTGGGATCTTAAAATACAGATTGTTTTGCTCTCTTTTACAACAGCTGAAAATTCAAACCATCAAAGTGGCTGTTCAAATGATGAAACCTTCTCAATGTTTTTCACCAGCTATCCTTGTCTATTTACTTTTAAAAGAAATTTATATATTAAAAGAATGAAGTTGATAAACTATATTAAAATAGACAAAAAAATAGGACCAGATTAGAGAATTAATTTACAGAATATGGCAATGTCTGAGAAAGCATGTATAAAGTCCAAATGGAATCATAGAATCACAGACTGATTTGGGTTGGTAGGGACCTTAAAGATCATCTCAATCCAAATCCCTTGCCCTGGGCAAGGACACCTTCCACTAGACCAGGTTTTTCAGAGCCACATCCAACCTATTCTTGTTCCACCATAGCCTAGACTGTAATTATCCTCTGAAAATGAAACTTCACTTTCAATATTCCCGAAATTTTAAAATACACATTGAGATTTTGATTACTGTTGTTCACTCTAATTCCATAAGCATCACAGAACTTGTTCTCATCAATTCAGAGTGTAGGTATGTGTCTACTTTTTTCATGCTGGATAAAGTGGGGATCAGTCTGAAAATACTCCTTCTGACACTTAATTACTCAACCCTCAGTTCCTGACTGTATCCTGTAGAATTAGGCACAGAAGTGCCAGGGGGCTGGTGTTCTTCCCCTGACATCTGGCCCGGCTGTGTTCCTTGTTTCAGTGTCTCATGTCCCAAAAAGATGAGATGAGGCTTCTTTCTGCTGTTTCAGAGCTTGTTTATTTCTGGTTCTTATCAAAGTTTCAGAGGCACAGACTGTGCTGTGTCCTCCAGGAACACGAGGACAGAATGGCAATGGCTACCAGAAGCAGGTAGCTTTTATATCTATTATCAACCAGTTAGAAAACTTTACGTATCTTATTTTGTTCCCAAAACCAGTGAATATCAGCCTTATTGACATGTCTCCTTTACACTAAATTCTATCTACCAATTAACAAGTCAAAGGAACTTATGTCAGAGGGAAAAAGGAAGAGAAGGAGAAGAGAGAAGAAGATGAACAAGAAACAGCCAACACCCTAAAATCTCCATGTTGGCTCCATATAACATATATAGCAAAACCTAAAAACTATAACTACACATTCTGTGATACACTAAACAACCATCTCCTCATTTCTTTGGTGTTCTCAGTTCATTCAGAAGTTGAGACAAATGCTCCCACAAGCTTGGTACACAGGCAAAGCCTTTTTTGTGGAGCTCTGAGGGTAAAGCAAACAGCCAGAGGAGCAGGAAAAGCTTCCCAAGCTTTTTCTGACTCCAACACAGAAGGGTCATAATCAGGCTGTGGTCAACAGCATGTCCTAGCAGCACTTGCCAAAACAATTTCAGCTTTGTGATGCAAAGACTGGGTCACATTTCGATGGGAATTTTTTCCATGCTCAAAATTTCAAAGAAGAGTATCATTAATGTGTAGAAATACACAAATTTTGGGGACTAGCCATTGATTAAATCTGTCATTTCAAACATTCATTTCAAACATTCACAACTGTAGGGCTTCAGAAATGAAATGAAAACTTTGGTGAACACATGTGATAGCAAGGGGAGTAGCTGGGCATGGTTGTGTATCTGTGGCATTAGACTGGAAAACAAGACATTTAATGTATCCCTCACTCAAAGTAAAATGCACAGAGATGAAAATTTGTCAAGAGACAAGTACTGTAAACTTTAGTTAGGTATGCAAATGTGTCAAGTCAGTTGTATGGTAATGAATTTAAATTTTTATTATTAATGAGTCATGAGATCTTGTCTTCCCCCTTGCTTTGTTCATTTTATTTTTGTGAAGATGATGTTTCACAATTACTTTTAACATATTTTAGCTGTTTTCCTTACATTGCATGCAATGCAATAAAGCTACAGTTCATAATGGGATCTTCCATATGCTACTGCACAAGAATAGCTGGAATTTACAACCTCAATGCATCGATGTAAGAGTTAAAATAATATTTCCTTAGGACTATGCATATCTAATTAAGAAGGCAAGTTTAAAGTAGTTAACTGACACTGATTTCTTTTAAAACAAATATGATGTCTTCTCTCAATTGAACTGAAAGGGAGGTTTTACAAATCTGTCACCTTCATTAACTAGTAGAATCCCAGAAAGGTTTGGTTTGGAAGGGACCTTAAGGATCATCTCATTCCAACCCTCTGCCATGGATAGGAATACCTTCCACTAGACCAAGTTGCTCAGGGCTCCATCCAGCCTTGGCCTTGACTTCAGGAAGAATGTCTCTCTTTTCCTAATCTTCTCATATAGATATTTCAGGGCTTTGAAAATGCTAGGATGTTCAGAGAAAATTAGCCATTATATTTAGAGGTTTTTTAATTTAAAAGTTAAGTTTAAAATAAAAAAGTTACAAGTAGACCAATTTCCAGACTTGAATAGAATATTTCTGAGCTATTATAAGATATTTTTGAGATTAACAGCAAACAGTTTCAAGCAGGAGAGTGAAATTTTTCAGAATTTCTGGGATGACTCTTGCCTTCTTACAAAGATGGTAAAATATTATTCTAAATATATAATATAATATAATATTCTTGATTGCTTTCATGTTAAAGAAAAAAAGGCACCTGAGGACAGTTTTTAAGAATCAAATATTTTCCCTTTTAGTAGACAAAACCAATATAGATAGTAACCTCTATTGGTATTTATGTAAGTAAATCAACAATCAAATGTAATAATTTTAAAATTTCATTTTACTAGATTTAAAGATCACTTGCTTTTCTGGTATTTTCTATGGAAGTACACTGAAAGCTTTCAAAAATGTATTTTCTGATAAATCCTAAATATTTTTTTTAGGAAATTGTCATCATAATGAATACTTAATATTTGTATTCCAAACATATACCACTTTTCTTCTAGAATAACTCTGTAGCCCAAAATACTATAAATGACAAAATAAAGATTATGCCTGAATATTTAAAGAAAATGTCAGAAAAATTTACTTTAAAAAATCAAGTACTTATAGCTTTACTAAGAACAAAGATTTTAGATATGTTATGACAACTTTTAGAAAGTACAATTGTCATGTACTTTGAAGATGTTTCTTCTCTAAATACTGTTGGTAAAAGTCCATGTTATGTTTTTGTCTCAAGCATTCTTTTGAAATATCAAGCAGTTTAGTGTCCCAACTTTTTTTCACATTATGTCCCAAGATTCCATTGTTCTGGAATTTTTTTCTTCTTTAATAAACCTGTCTTCTTTTAGTGTTTAGTCTATTTCTTCTTACTGACAACCCTGGGAATACAGTGCACATGGAAATATCCATACTGAGGCATAATGAAAAGAGCTCTGAAACAACAAAACATATAGAAAGGTCCAAAACTTTGCCATGTAATTGGAAGACCTTATAAGGACAAACAGTGAGAAAGTATTGTCATTAAAATAAATCAGCAGCAGGTTATCTGTCTAGGATCACAAGGTTTGTCTAAAGACAGAAGTTTAAAAACCTGATCTTCTGGAGCCTGATACCCAGAATTAATTCCCATTGTCCCTGTAGGGAAAAGCAAATCACAAGAGGGTTATTTAAATTGTTCAGGGATATGGAGGCAGCCAAGCAAAAACTTGGAGACAGCTTGTCTTGGAGTGACTTTTGTCTTGGAGTTTATCCTTTGATGCTTTATCCTATATTGTCTGCCCATGCCCAGAAAAGTGAATTTTGTTCCTTTCTATGTCTTTAAATGGAGCCTGAGAGGGGAGAGGAGAAAAAACCACCCAGCCCAGACAACTCTGTGTTGTTTTTGTACTTCAAGGTTACAGAGAGACAGGGAAGAGGCACCTTTTTTTTCTTTAGGTTGGTTCCTGCCAGCTCTCAGTGCTGCTCCTTTTGAGAGATGAGAGACGGAGTTTCTCTTGGTTTTTTTTCTTCCTCTCTGGGACTTTGTTTTCTACTTTTTTTCCCCTTCTGGACTTGGAGCATCAGAACATCAGGAGTCCACTGGGAGGTGTTTCACCGGCCTGCAGGGGGATTTCCCCGGACGGACGCCTTTCCAACTCCAGGAGAAGAGAGGCCACACTCAGGAGGACTTTGTTTCAGGTATTTTTTCTTCTCTCACAGATAGCGATGTATTTGTCTATCATTATTGTCCTTTTCCTGTGTGTTTTGTTGTTTTGTTAAATAAATAGTTTTTTTCTTTTTGTTTTTTCCCTTTTGCTTTCCTCCAGGACATTTCCCGAACCTGGTGGGGAGGAGAGGCCTGCTTTCCATCAGGGGATATTTCCTCCTCTGAATTTGTCTCAAACCGGGACACAGCTCAAGTTTTCTAAGCCTCTCCATGACTCTTCCTGTCTTACAGTTCTTCTTACTTTCTTATTTGGAGAGAAAGCAGAGCTCTTGGATGAAGAACAATGCAGTATTTCACTGCACATGCTGCAATAACTTAACTTCTGAACTGATTGGAACAGGAGTTTATATCAAAAAGATTATCTTCCTGCACTGAATTTTTTTGTGCTTAGCACCCAGGAAAGCTCTTTGTTCATCCCTAAAGTTATGGTGTTCAAATCAAGCCTTGAGTCATTCTTTCATGTTGGAAGCATTATTCCAGTTCTTCTCTACCCACCGTTCATCTTGCTCTTTCTCGCCCTTCTCAACCTATTCTGCAAGTCCCACAGCCCTCAGGGATCTAACATTAATTTTTTCTGGCAAGATTGATAGGTAATAAACATATTTCAGAAGACATTACAGCACCCACTCACATACATGATTTCTCCAAGGAGACACAGGAAACCTCAAGGCTGAGACATGCACAGACATTTTCTGAGCACCCAACAGAAGCTTATGTAGGAGATGCTCTTCTTTCTAAAGATGGTCTTCTTTGTAAAAAACTACTCCTATCCCAGCAACCTTCAGAAAAAAAGCTTTTAAACAACTCAAACTAGGAAAAATAATTAAAATCTAAAGAATCTGGAAGAAGGCAAGAATGCAATTCCTGTTCTTTAGGAGTTAAATATCTGGAGGCAAAATCAGGGAGAGAAAAGTCTACAAGATTTACAATTGTATTTTGGCATCTGACCAGCACAACCTTTGTTTTTTCAGTTTCTTTCTTAAATTTCATCCAAAAAACCTTCACATTTTACAATCAATGTAAAATAAACAGGCCAGCAGCACCTCACAAGATCTGGTCCAAACAAACATTTCCATTTCAGATTTTCCCTTGACTTTTCCTCTTCGTCATATAAATAGACGAAGACTTTTCCTCTTCGTCAAATAAAACAGAAGTTATATCTACTAAACATGTAAAATACTCACTACATAAAATAATTATAGCCTTAGAAAAAATTAATGCTTGTTTGTTGGTTTTTTTTTTAAATGCACTGAAGTAAATTAATATTGGGAAGTGAAATTCTGTTGTGGAACACTAATATGATCTAAACACAAAGATGCTTAAAAGCAGTTGCCAGGCTGTCATTGTGGTAAATGTTTAAAAAGAAGAAAAGCAAGATAAACTGCCTCCAGATATTTAGCATTTAACTATCTCTGGAATCTATATTAGCCTCAAGACTGCTACAAATTTACTGTGGGACACAGTGAGTTTGTCTTTTTTCTGTCTCTGCACTATCCAATGCAATTTGTTAGAGATCACGTCACAACTTTGTGGCTGTTCTGTGGATTTTTTTTGCCTTTGGGTTCAAACCTTCCAGTTCAGATAACTGCAACATCAGCCTCTATAGTACTGAAGATCATTAAAGTTTCTGTGGATCTGAAAACAAATTTACAGCCGAAGAGCACCTTTCTCCTTTTGTGCATGCAATAAATACAAAGCCCAGGAAGGGCTACCCTGACTGCTCCACTTTTCTGGATATGTTATCCACCTTGGCTAGTTTCACAGAGGTGTGTGATGACCAGGATGATGACTGCCTGAGGAAAGACTGCACTAGTACCTTCAGTATCAATTGTGTTTCAAAGCCTGGTTTTATTCAAGGAAGTAATAGATGTGAAGGAATAAGCTCTGCACAGAGAAAACAGATTGACAGAATTACTTCCTTTGTCATCTCTGAAAGGGTGGCATTTCAAAGTGTTCTCTAGAACTTCACACACATACATTCTTCCAGAAAATCTCCCTGCTTCCTGCAAAACTAAAAGAAACAGCAAAGATGGATTGGAACCCAAAGTGATCTCCTTTTGCTCGTAGAGAGAATCTTCATATCTTTTCCAAGGAGCATTGAAACCAGGTGCAGTCAGACTGCAATGGAGAGGTGCCTTAAAGCATATGCAAACACAAAACAAATGGTCTATACATCACATCCTAAACTGCTTTTTTAAAAGGTAATAGAGCAAAAAAATTTCTCCTTCCTGTTAAAAAGTATTGAGCCACAGCAATTTTGTTATATGTGAAAAGTAAGCCTAACAGAAGCCAAAATACAGATGATTAATAAAGGCAATTTGTTTGAGAAGATTTTCAAACTATTGTCACATTTTATCAATTTTATTCACATACTGAATCCAAAGCAGAGCACTGTAACATCTACTAAGAAAACATTAATTCTATGCCAGTCAATATCCAGACAGACATTCAACAAATGCAGATTCCCTTTCTTTTAAAGCCTACAAAGCAGGGCATTTCTGTACAAAATGCCTTCAACAGAAATTCAGTTTTCTATTGGAGTAGACTAAACCTTTCTATTAAGCAGAACCCAAAACCAACATAAAAGTGAAAGACTGAAAAATAACTAAGGTTAACGTTTTTCATAGTACTGGAAGTGGCACACTGAGAACTGTAACTGCTGTGGTTGTCAGGTCTCTAACATGAATTTTTACATTAATAGAATTCAAATAAATTTAAATACATCATCTGGGCAAATTCATGTCTTTTCAAAACATCATTCTCTACCACAAAAGTACAAAATGACTTAATGGTTTGACACTGGACCTTTTGGAGTTAACGGAAAATTTAAAAGTAGGGTAAACCAGCAGAAGACCTGGACAATTAACTCACTGTAAAACATTTCAAAGTTTCCTAGAAAGATTAAACAGAAAACAGCTTTAAAATCTTTTTTTTTTTGATAATTTAAGTTTCCTGTTTATCCTGGAAAATCACACATTTAAGGAGAAAAATAGCCCCAGAAAGAATTAAATTTAAAATGTAAGAGTGTTCTTAGGAGGCTCCTTATCATTTTATGAATTCTTAGCAGTTGACTGGACTCTTTTTGTGATGAATATGAATCGTGTAACCTAAGATTTTCAAAGTAATATTTCTCACTTAAACTGAATGGGAAACAAACTGGATAAAACCACATTGAAGCTGGCTCAGAAAATAAGAAATCCAACAAAATTAATAACACTAAACTTTCCAGATTAAGAGCTTGTCATGTGTATGCTGATTGATGGCTGTAAACTCATTCCAAGCTCAGAGGACAAGAAAGAAAGAAAGGAAAAGAAAACAAACCAAAATAAAGAACCCCCCCCCAACCTTGCATAGCATCATGTAGTTGGCAACTCTACAGAGCAATCAAAGCAATAACTCATTGCTCATGAGACAATGATGGGAACCAAAGTATTTGACAGGTTCACCACCACCAGGTCTAGTAGGAGCACAGTTCAGCCTATGATCATCAGCCAGGAAACCACACTGCTGCCTGTTTGTACTTCCTGCAGACATAAACTGCAGGATGTGCCACAGGGCATGGGACAGATGGGTTTGGGTATGCTGCAGGCTGTACATACTGCAGCTGACATGCTTCTGTTCTCAAGACATTTTCCCTTTGACAATTGTTTTTGTACAAAACTGAAAATCTAATAAAATATATTGGACCTCCAGGAAAAAAGCAACACAACAACAACAAAAAAAAAACCCAGATAATTATTCCAGCTAGAGTAAAAATTATCTGGGAAAAAATTTCAGCTGGTGAAAAATATTCCAATACAAAGTAATATATGACCTCAATAAACACTGTCATTTTGAGACTACTGTTTCATCACAGGCATTAGTTTTGATATTGTCAAGACTTACAGGCTGCATGAAGTAAAAGTTTCTCATTTATAAGGTAAATATCCTTCAAGAAGCTTAAATAGCTTTAAAGAACGTATATCTTAATCTGTCATTATTTCTTACTCATACAGTATCTTACCATCTGCCATAAGGATCAGAAGCATATAATAAACCAAAGGGAGTGAGGCTCACTAGTATCCTTGTTGACAGGCTCAGCAATAACACAAAAAGAATGAAGATATTGAACTAAAATTCTACTCTTTTAAGCAGTGGAAGACTAAAGCAAATTTCCATCAGAATTGATAACACTTTTAAAAATTAATCCCATGCAAGAGGTTTCCTCTTCGAAAATGAAAGAAATTAAACTAAAAAATAGTGTATAATTCCATCATGTGTAAGTAACAATACAGTAAAAAAGATTCTCCATTATATAAAGAGGTAACTTAATGCAAAGGAATATTTTGCTTATTATCAACCCTTCAATTTTACAATTATGCAGGCTGTTAAAAGCTGGACTGTAATGATCTGGAAAATCCTCTTGGCTTGTAAAAATTGGAAGTGCAGTTGAAAACCAGAGAAAAACTACAGAGCAGATAAAGAGACAGGCTTTTAACCAAATCAGAATTATGTCAACATTTTCAGTCAAATACCCAACCTCTCTAAGACTGTTTTTCTGCAAACAGAAGATTTATTTTTCCTGCAAGGAAGTTTGCTTCTCGTGAAGAAAACTGTATGAAGTTACTTCAAATTAGTTTGATTCATTGTTAAACTGTGTTTTCCTCCTTGTTCATCGCAAGCTCCTACACCACTCACACACCCATCTTTCCTCTCTTTGGATTTGTTTTGTCTTTGAGCCCTTAAGCAAGATATTAACTTGTTTTCTTGCCAAAAATACTTTGTGTTTTTTGGTTGGTTTTGTTTGGTTTTTTTCTTACACTACTGACTTGTGTTGATATAAAGTCAAAATTATGCTTTCTTGAACACTATTCAGTATGCAATTGAAGGATAATATTCAAAATTATACTGAAAATTATTGTACCTTATCTCAGCACTACAAACATGGACATGAATTGTTCCACTATGTTCATTGATCCATTTATTAAATACTTAAACAGGTGAACTACTTTCAAATAAAACTGTATTTTTGTTAAAGTCTTACCTTTACATATTCCTGTGCGTACTTTTGCTAGAATGCAGGCATTCCTCTCATCATCTACCTTGCCAAGAATCTCCTTCACAGGCTGTTGAGAACTGATAGTTCTGGAAGACCCCTGAGTCTGAAGTCTCTCTGGGATTTGAAGATTTTTATCATCTGATCCAGAAAACTGAAAGTCGTGGTCAAAATTTGCTGCATTTGTTGCTCCTGAGAATACTGATTGCACAAGAAATACCAGATAATTTGGAAGTTTCAAAAGAGTGAAAACTTACTTTGAGAACACTATAAAAGGTAGGAGTATATGTACAAAGAAATGTACATGTTTTGATTTAGCACACAAGTTAAAATTGAAGTCAAAAAGAAGCTATTGTACATACTGAAAATGTTGGTTTATTTCCAGTTATTACTTAGTTATAACCATTTTAAGACCTTTTTTATCTTTCTACTTCAGGAAGTGTATTTTGCTTTGCTTCATAAAAAGTAATGAAGCCTAGAAATATAAAACTTCATTATAGATCTTTTCCATTAAAAGTTTGCTGAGATGTTAGAAGAAACAGCCATTATTGTGTGCAGATTCTGATGTCAATGGATCAGAGAGGTTTTACTGGATACACCTAAAACCCAGTCTATTGTTGCATCATTTACACTGAGGAAAAAGATTAAGCTGAAGCACTTCATGAGAAAAACAGCTCATACCAGTAATGGAATATTTTGCTTTTATACTTTCGTCTTGAAATGCCCCATTTTCTTTTGTTTCTGTGGAGTTGTTTTCCTTCCTTCTCCTTTTTCTTTTACTATTTCAGATGCTTCTCCAGAAGCTTTCAATCTTAATGAATATTTTAATTACATGTTTCACTTTAGCAAACATATTCATTCATCAGGCAGCTTCTCCTACGTACAGATAGCCTTAATTCTAACTTTTCTTTTTCCTATAAACTTGGTCTGCTTTCTTGAAAAATAATTATTCAATAAGTTGTTACATTTTCCCATATCAAAGGCTTACAGATACAGGTATATTACATTTTTTTAATCTTAAACTATCATTTAGCTCTAACATCCCTTATGCCCTTTGGTCCCATCATGCCTATTATAGAAACTTAATTTGTAAAATGAGACTGTGCAGTATTAAAAAGCATCACATCTTCTGCTAGTCATTATTACTCAGGATATACAGACACAGTTTGAACAAACATCATTTTGAATGGAACCATATCTAATTAAATTAGAGGTGAAGAAGATAATACAGTCCTGTTTCTAAGAAAAAAGGGAAAATTCAGAAGCAGTTCTCACTGAAGCTCAGTTAAATTCCCTAAGATAATGATAATCTTTGAGTACTTAATTTTAAAAATTCACATTTATAATGTAATATAAACTTTATTTTCCACAAAAGAGGGTGCATTACTAGTGCAACTTTTCCTTCATTATAGGATGATATTTTGGCATTAGAAAAGCTTTCATACCTCTCTGTGCCTGAAAAATTCAATTTCTAGCAGTTACCTCACAAAATTTAAGTGCTTTTTTTAGAACAGGGCCATGAAAATTCTCTGTTTTCCCTGCAAAATTATTTTCAAATCCTTCACGTTGTAGTGAAAAATGTTCCACACAAGTTAATCTACTATAGTGACTATCTATCAGATGTTTGAGACTTTTGTTTCACTAAAGGAGATTTTCTTCTCAGAAAGTCCAGAAACATCCTTTCAATACATAAATCTATTTTTAGTGTTTATTTTCCTGATCTTTCTTGATATCTTTTTGATTTATCATAAGAACCACCATTTAAAAAACTTCATATTTGGTTGATATAATGCACCTGAATAAGCCAGCAGAACACTTCATAAGATGTATGAAATAAGTAACCTTTTTCCCTACTTGTGCTCAATCTTCTGAACAGAATCACAATTTTCACTCAGCCTTTTGGCTTCTTTTCTGCTGTAGATCAGGGTAACTAACACAGAAGTAAAAATTATTGCATATTAAAAGGAAATCAGTCTGGACAGAAAACTTCATCTACAGTTGTGAGCTGGGAAACATTTGAAATTATTTTTGGGTAATAATTATGAACTATAATTATAGTTTAAAATTATATGATTTCATTGTAACATGGGAAAGTTCCAGTTTTTGTATGCTTACACTCTTTCCAGTCAGGTTTAAGTATTTGTTAATTAATAGTCTGAATGAAGATTTGGAAAGTTAGGGCTCTCCTTATCTACAAAACTAGCTTAATAAATGTATCACAAATAATTGCACTATTGCTTTTTTTTTATTTCTTGATAATGGAATGAAAAATAATTATTTTTCAGAAAATTCCAGTTCAGGGGATATCCATCCATACTCTAGTACCCATTTTCTGGTGTGGACAACAGACAGCATTGTATGATGTGATGCTGACCTTTGACTGCAATCCAGTCAAATAAACAATAATCAATGAGAAACACAGCAACCAATACTAGTTCAAATAGTAATTACTAAGATTCCAGCTTTTGACTGTTGAATTGAGATACCTCCAAAAACCCACTGATGTACCAGCTTGTATGTACCCAATGATGGACCAGCATTTTCATGAAATGTTTGGTGGGGTTTGCTGTTGGAAATTTTTCTCAGCATTTCCTTATTTTCTGCTCCAGATGCTACATAAGTTTTCTACTACTTCAAATCACTCAGTCAACTACTTTTGGAACTGAAACATAGCTCTCTTTTCTTCTCTCTTATAAACTAGCACTCTGCAACATCCAAGTGGAAACAATAGAAACAGAAATACTAAAAGTCTAATGTATATTAAAATAATATATGAAAACAAATATTTCAGGAGATATTTCATGAGCAAAAAGCTAAAACCCTCTGCTTGAACACAAATAATCAGGCCATTAATGTCTTTTCATTATCTTTCCTTTCAGTTTTCTCTGTATTAAATCTGATTCATCACATAACAAATCACAAAATACACTGAATTACTATTTTATCCTTATGTCCTCATATCAAAGAATTGTTTCTGAATAATCTTACCTCATTCTAAATCACACATGTAAAATGGAAAATTTTTTCATTAGCAAACTTTGAATTTAAGTTTCACTTCCCTACTCAACTTTATTCCTTTACTTATGCAACTTACATATCATGCTGCAAATGCTAACCTCTGTGGGAAGCAAGACTGCTCGAATCTTGACTATAGGAGGAGATAAATTCATTTTTCTGAACTGTTTCTAAGATTTGGTCTTTCTCTGTGAAAAATGGGTTATAAAAAAAGAAGCAAGCTTGCTACACATACTGATAAAATTGTGCAGGGCCATGTTATCAAAGCAAGAGTGTCTAATGTGTCAGGAATTAGATGGATGTGACTTGATTTTACCTCATAAGCTTTTGCAAAGGTGATTCAGAATGACAGATCAGTCTATATCTCTTGTACTTAATACTTCAAACATATGTACTCTCTAGTACAAGCTTTCCAAAAGTATACATAACACGAAAGCACATGAGAACAAAACAAAGGAAACGTTTGGCATCTCTGCAGATAATGAGCTACTTTTTAAAAGAAGCTACAACCACGGAAACATGTTTTCTTTCTGTAAGAAATGAAGATTCAGGCTTTGTAGTAATCACTTAAAATTTAAAATTTAAAGAAGCAAAAAATTAGAGCTTTTTTTATTGAAAAGACTCTTTCGAAAGTCTTTTTTGAAACTGTCATTTAAGATGTAATCATCATGATATTAAATCCAATGAGTATTTATCTCTATCTACTTAGAAACAACCTTCCCTGGTATTACCCATGATAACAGAAGATTCTTATCAACTCAAGTCAAAGAGCAGTAAGTGAGACTGGAATGAGGAAATATTTAATCTTCTTATACCTTCTGAAGGTGCTGTCAGCCAGTCATGATCTGAATAAGCTACTATTGATCAGCCTTTACCTAAAAGATAAACATACACGATGACTCTAAGTATTGCCTGTGAAAAACGAGGTTCACTCTCTTGCTAAAATTTAAAAGTTTAATAAAGGACAATAGGGGACAAAGACAATAAAGCAAAATTACCAGTGCCAGGTGCTTGGCACTCAGCCAAGAGCACACATCTCTGCTATTGCGGAGACACCTTCTACATACCTTTCCTATTGCATCAGCCTAATGCTGATGCATCATAAACAATTATGCATATTCAAACTTTCCCCCTAACTACTTTACATGTTCCAGGAACTGTTTAGCATGGCTCCTCCTCAGGTCCACCTTTTTAGAGCACGCATATTCCTTGGCTGTGGTTTAGTTAGTTTTTATTATCACTTCCAGCTGGAGCTTGGGTCCATAGGTAGTTGCTGACAGTTGGCAAGTCAGTAGCAGGGGCCTCCATCACACATTCATTGGATGTTATCCAACTAAGCAGGCAGTTTAACCACAAGCATAACTCTATTAGTTATTTCACTACTATGTTGAAGTTTAGTTAATAACAGAAATAAAGGCATTAGTTATTGTTACAGAACTATATCCTTCTAGAAAAGCTACTTTGATATTATTAATTTTAATTATATTATAATATTATAATATTAAATTTTAATATTTGCGAAAAGCCAACANAAAGGAAAAGGAAAAGGAAAAGGAAAAGGAAAAGGAAAAGGAAAAGGAAAAGGAAAAGGAAAAGGAAAAGGAAAAGGAAAAGGAAAAGGAAAAGGAAAAGGAAAAGGAAAAGGAAAAGGAAAAGGAAAAGGAAAAGGAAAAGGAAAAGGAAAAGGAAAAGGAAAAGGAAAAGGAAAAGGAAAAGGAAAAGGAAAAGGAAAAGGAAAAGGAAAAGGAAAAGGAAAAGGAAAAGGAAAGGAAAGGAAAGGAAAGGAAAGGAAAGGAAAGGAAAGGAAAGGAAAGGAAAGGAAAGGAAAGGAAAAAAGAAAAAGAAAAAGAAAAAGAAAAATAGAAGTATACCTATCAAAATTCTAGCAAGGGTTCACAGAGCATTTAGAAGCAGCTTTTTTTATTATTATTTAATTTCCTTCTAATCATTTTCTCATTAATGTTTGTGTCGTACTGTATTTTCCCATCTGCTCCCTTTTTTTGTCATTCCAAGAAAATTTGCCTTCAAAGGCTACTGTCTTACAGCAGACTTCTCAATTACCAGTGTAGAGATAAAAATAGTGTATGCTGCCAGGAAAAGGATCTGGGTTCTTTTTTTTTTTCCCTGAAGAAATCAGTGTGATTTCTACTCTGGCAGAAGCAAGTGAGAATCAACAACTTTTCCCTGTGACCCCTGTTTTGGCCAAGATGAAAAATAAAAAGTCTAGTTTTACATTTTGTTTTGGAAATGTAGGGATAAAACAAAAGCAAACAAGCAAGCAAAAGCCCTAAACAACACAGAAGCAAATGCAAAGCACTATCAGAAGAATGACAAGATTCTCCACGTCTCTGCTGCTTATAATTCTTATTGGTAGGTTTGTATCACTGCACTAAAGTTGCACTTGTCATCTGTGAAAGTATTAATTCTTCCCCAACCTGTTACCTACAAAACTTTTCTCAAAGTTCTAATCAAAACAACACAGAATCACAGAATGGGTCAGGTGGGAAGGGACCACAGTGGGCTGTCTAGTCCAACCTCCCTGCTCAAGCAGGGTCATCCCAGAGCACATTGTACAGGGCTGCATCCAGATGATTCTGGAATATCTCCAGTGAGGGAGACTCCACACCCTCTCTGGGTGAGCTATTCCAGTGCACAGTTGGCCTTAGACATCATTTAGTTCCAACTACCCTGCCAAGGACAGTAACACATCCCACTAGAACAGGTTGCTCAGAGCTCCATCCAACCTGACCTTGAACACTTCCAGGGATGGTGCATCCATGATTTCTCTGGACAACTTGTGCCAGTGCCTCACCACCCTCATGGTAAAGAATTTCCTTTTAATATCTCCTCTAAACCTACTCTTTTTCAGTTTTAAGCCATTCCCCCTCACCCTGTGAACATGCCCTTGTTCACAGTCTCTCTCCAGTATATATTGATAAAATACAAAATATATTAATGAAACAATATCTTCTGTTTAAGACAGAGCAAAACCACAAAAGTGTGAACACACTCTGAAACATTCTCTTTTCTCTTCTCTTCTCTTCTCTTCTCTTCTCTTCTCTTCTCTTCTCTTCTCTTCTCTTCTCTTCTCTTCTCTTCTCTTCTCTTCTTGAAACTGAAGTAATGTTGAGGCCTTAGTGTCAGGTTATTTTACAGACTAATTTCCTAATTATACTTAAATGTTTTACAAGTGAAAAAAATAATGCTAAAACAAACACTAGTAGAATTGCAGTTTAAAACACACAAGAGTTGCTAGATGCAACTCTAGATGCAGTTTAGCAGAAGGAAGAGTATCATAGTAAGAACATGCAATTTCTTTTTCTTTGTCATCACTTAGAACTGAAGAAGAAAAACTGAGATTTTAACACTAAACTTTCAGCAGTTGACTGCATGCTGGATTTCTCCCCGTCACATGGATCTAAGTGGAACATTCTCTTTCCTCATAATGACTGGCATTATAATAATGAGGTTGTCATCATCATGAAGCACAAAACACCTGAGAAAGCCAAGATAAAACAGCATAGAATAGTGAAAAAGGGGCATGCAGAAAACATAATGTGATATAGTGGTTTGACCTTCCTCCTCACCAAGACACAATCACTCCCCTCCTCAACAGGACAAAGGAAGAAAACCCAAAGGAAAAGCTTTAGGATCAATATAAGGACGGGGAGGTCACTCACTAATTAATATCACAGTCAAAATGGACTTGAGGAAATTAATTACATTTATTGCTAAATAATAACAGAGTATGATAGTGAGAAATAAATACAAACTAAAACTTTTTCTCCATACTTCCTTCTTGTCAGGCTCAACTCATAATTGCATTCATAACTGTTACCTCCTGACCCAGTTTGAGAGAAATTTGGAGGAAAACATCTGAAATGAACATATCCTCTAATAGAAGGCAGGTTTCAGCAGCCCCTCTCCCACAAGGTTTGGAAAGAAATTCCTTGGAGGAAAGTGAATTTGTTATTTATTTATATATAAATTTATTCATTTATTTGCTTTGTTTATTTAACAAGCAAAGTGCACACAGGCACCACAAAAAAAGAATGAATAATGTTAAATAATAAAACCTCTCACTGAGAGTTCTTTTTGTAGGTGTGTCTTTGCTTTCTCTGGAGCAGGGGTGCAGCTTAGGCCCCTGAGGCCATGGTGTAAGGCCTCCCAGTGATGTTCTGGTGTTGCTAAACAGTCCAGAAGAAAAGATGAAGAAGCCAAAGTCCCGGGGAAAAAAACTTTCTTGCCTCAGCTAGCAGGCTAGCTAAAAAGCAAAGAATTTTTACTCTCCATCTCTCATCTGAGAAAAGGAGCCGAAAGTTGGGGAAAAGCAGGAAAATTCTTTCCTCCTCTCTGCTGCAGTGAGTTATTTGTGTTTTTGAACACAGACTGCTGAAAGAATTCCACTGGCGTCCTCCCCACTCTCTTTTAAAGGTACAGAACAGCACAGGATTCATGTCTGTCATAGAGCAGACAGTAGGGAACACAGTATCATACAGTCATCCCAGGACATTCCACCCCTTATTCCATATCATCAGCTAAGTGCCCAAAGTAATATATTCTAATTCTACACACACACTTATATATACATATATACAGCTATATACAGATAATGACAGTGACATTCAGCAAGCAGTGGTATTTAGGCATTCCAACTGTTGGAGTCAGAAAAAGCTGGGGAGCTTTTCCTGCTCCTCTGGCTGTTTGCTTTACTCTCAGAGCTCCACAAAAAAGGCTTAGCCTGTGAACCAAGCTCGTGAGAGCATTTGTCTCAACTTCTGAATGAACTGAGAACACCAAAGAAATGAAGAGATGGTTGTTTAATGCACCACAGAATGTGTAGTTGTAGTTTTTAGGTTTTGCTATATATGTTATATGGAGCCAACATGGAGATTTTAGGGTGTTGGCTGCTTCTTCTTCACCTTCTTCTCTCTTCTCCTTCTCTTCCTTTTTCCCTCTGACATGAGTTCCTGTGACTTGTTAATTGGTAGATAGAATTCAGTGTAAAGAACACATATCAATAAGGCTGATATTCACTGGTTTTGAGAACAAAACAAGATACGTAAAGTTTTCTAACTGGTTGATAATAGATATAAAAGCTACCTGCTTCTGGTAGCCATGGGCCATTCTGTCCTCGTGTTCCTGGAGGTCACAGCACAGTCTGTGCCTCTGAAACTCTGATAAGAACCAGAAATAAACAAGCTCTGAAACAGCAAAAAGAAACTTCATCTCATCTTTTCGGGACATGAGACACTGAAACAAGGAACACAGCCGGGCCAGATGTCAGGGGAAGAACACCAGCCCCCCTGGCAGAGTGGTTGAACCATTACAGATGGTTCTCAACCAACATCAAATCTCCCTGCAGTACACAATGCCTTGTTCCATCCCTCTGCATTACCCACCATGTGCAACCAGGTTCCTGAGCAAAGACATTCCCATGGATGGGTTTGTCTGTACTCGAGGCAGAAGTAATCCGAACAGTCTTTCCTTACATTCCTCTGACATGGACTACTGGGACCTTGTCTCCGTCTACTGTATGCAGGGCTCGGATTGGGCGGGGCCAGCTCGGTTGGTGGAGCCTTGGGTGTTAAGTAACCAGGTGGCCTTTGCTACATGCTGCTCCCAATTTTTGAAAGTTCCTCCACCCAGTGCCTTCAAGGTGGTTTTAAACAATCCATTGGACCATTCCACTTTGCCTGCAGCTGGTGCTGGTAAGGCGTATGGTACACCCACTCAGTGCCATGTTCCCTAGCCCAGGTGTTAATAAGGCTGTTCTTAAAATGAGTCCCGTTGATGGACTCAGTTCTCTCGGGGGGTACCATGTCTCCAAAGGACTTGCTTTTTAAGGCCCAGGATGGTGTTACGAGCTGTAGCATGAGGCACAGGGTAGGTCTCCAACCACTCCATGGTGGCTTCCACCATTGTGAGCATGTAGAGCTTGCTTTGGCGTGTTTGAGGCAGTGTGATGTAATCAATCTGCCAGGCCTCCCCATACTTGTATTTGGACCACCGCCCACCATACCATAGGGGTTCACTCGCTTGGCCTGCTTGATCTCAGCATGTCTCACAGTCATGGATAACCTGGGAGATGCTGTCCATGGTTAGATCCACTCCTCGGTCTCGTGCCCACTCATAGGTGGCATCTCTGCCCTGATGGCCTGAGGCATCATGGGCCCATTGAGCTAGGAACAACTCTCCTTTATGCTGAAAATCCAAGTCTATCTGGGACACCTCTATCTTTGCAGCCTGATCTACCTGCTCGTTGTTTCGATGCTCCTCATTAACCTGACTCTTGGGGACATGGGCATCTACATGACTGACTTTCCCAGGTAGCTTCTCTACCTAGACTGGTTTTCCCCTCCACTGCTAATTAGCCTTTTTCCACTTTTCCAGCCATCCCCACAGAGCATTGGCTACCATCCATGAATCAGTATAAAGGTATAGCTTTGGCCACTTCTCTTTTTAGCAATGTCCACGGCCAGCTGAACAGCTTTGAGTTCGGCAAGTTGGCTAGCTCCACCTTCTCCTTCAGCAGCTTCTGCAACCTGTCGTGTAGGGCTCCATGTGGCTGCTTTCCACTTTCGTTTCTTCCCTATGATGCAACAAGAACCGTCAGTAAAGAGAGCGTAGTGTGTTTCTTCTGCTGGCAGTTGATTGTATGTGGAATTTCCTCAGCATGTGTCACTTGTTCTTGCTCCTCTTCATCAGTGAGACCAAAGTTTTCACCTTCTGACCAATTAATGATTATTTCTAAGGTCCCTGGGCTATTCAGTTTTCTGATACAAGCTCGCCGTGTAAGGAGAACAATTCACTTGCTCCATGTGGCATTGGTGGCATGATGGGTAGAGGGAACCTTTCCTTTAAACATCTACCCCAGCTCTGGTAGTCAGGGTGCCAGGAGGAGTTGTGTTTCAGTGCCAATTAACTCTGAGGTGGCTTGGACTCCTTCATAGGCGGCCAAGATTTCCTCCTCTGTTGGAGTGTCATTGGCTTCGGATCCTCTGTAGCTTCGACTCCAGAATCCCAGTGGTCGGCCCCGAGTTTCACCAGAAACTTTCTGCCAAAGACTCCAGGACAGACCATGGCTCCCAGCTGGAGAGTAGAGCACATTCTTCACTTCTGGTCCTGTCCTGACTGGGCCAAGGGCTACCGCATGAGCGATTTCCTGCTTGATCTGGGCAAAGGCTTGTTGCCATTCAGACCCCTAATGGAAATTGGTTTTTTTGTGGGAAACCGTAGAGAGGGCTCACAATCTGATGCATATACCTGTACTCAGGTATATAAATCCTCCAAAAGGCTATGGCACCTAAAAAGCTTGTGTTTCCTCCTTGTTGGTTGGTGGACATATTGCTGTGATCTTGTTGATGACCTCAGTGGGAATCTGATGCGGTCCATCTTGCCACTTCACTCCTGGGAACTGGATCTCTCAAGCAGGTTCCTTGACTTTGTTCTTTATGATGGTGAATCCAGCTTCCAGGAGAATCTGGATGATTTTTTCTTTCTCAAACACTTCTGTTGCTGTGTTGTCCCATACAATGATGCTATCGATGTAATGCAGATGTTCTGGAGCCTCACCCTTTTCTAGTGCAGTCTGGATTAGTCCATGGCCAATGGTGGGACTGTGCTTCCACCCCTGAGGCAATTAGTTCCAGGTATACTGCACGCCCCTCCAGGTGAAGGCAAACTGAGGCCTGCATTCTGCTACCAAAGGAATGGAGAAAAATGCATTGGCAATGTCAGTTGTGGTCACCCCAGGACACTTCCTCCCCCTAAGTGGTGCTGGTGGAGATGAAGGTTGTAGTCAATTCATAAAATGTTGCCTCTGCTGCTCCTTCTTCCCCATGCTCTTTCCCTGCTCCAGTGTGGGGTCATTTACATGGGAGGCAATACCTCATGAACTGTTTCAGCATGGGTCGTTTCCATGGGGTAAGTCCTTCAGGAGTGGACTGCTTCTGAAAGATTTCTCCACAAGCTGTTGTTCCTGCCACAAAGCCTGTTCCTGCATGGGCTCCTCTCCACAGGGCACAGTTCCTGCCAGGAGCCTGCTCCAGAACAGGTTTCTCACAGAGAGCAGCTTCCTTTGGGACATGTCCATGCTCTGGTGTGGAGTCCTCCATGGGCTGCAGGTGAATGCCTGCTCCACTGCTATCCTCCACAGGCTGCAGGGTATCAGCCTGCATCACCACNTTCCCCATGCTCTTTCCCTGCTCCAGTGTGGGGTCATTTACATGGGAGGCAATACCTCATGAACTGTTTCAGCATGGGTCGTTTCCATGGGGTAAGTCCTTCAGGAGTGGACTGCTTCTGAAAGATTTCTCCACAAGCTGTTGTTCCTGCCACAAAGCCTGTTCCTGCATGGGCTCCTCTCCACAGGGCACAGTTCCTGCCAGGAGCCTGCTCCAGAACAGGTTTCTCACAGAGAGCAGCTTCCTTTGGGACATGTCCATGCTCTGGTGTGGAGTCCTCCATGGGCTGCAGGTGAATGCCTGCTCCACTGCTATCCTCCACAGGCTGCAGGGTATCAGCCTGCATCACCACGGTCTTCTCCACAGGCTGCAGGGAAATCTGCTCCAACACCTGGATCACCTTCTCCCCTTCCTTCTGCATTGTCCTTGTTGTCTATATAGTTGTTTCAAAACCACTCTCACAGCTGCTGCACAATGGTTTTTACACTTAAATAAATTATCACAGAGCTGCTGCTGGTGTTCATGATGGGCTCGGCTTTGGTCAGTGGTGGGTCTGCCCACATGCCAACTAACTTTAAGAGTTTAATAAATACTTCTTTAAAGCAAATAAAATCTCACTGTTTTCCTGCTCATAAATTATTGTTATCAATTTGTGTGTAACGCTACTTTTTCTATGTGAGTATTCTTTCATATCTATGCACATTTATTACATGTAAATCCCATTTGTATATATGAGCTGCACTAATGTATCAAAAAAATACTTTCTACCTCTTAATATAAATGGGGTCTACTTGAGTAACCTCCATAAAATCAAAGACTGACCCTTTGACTTTTTCCCGTTAGTTTTCTAATCCAAGTGGAGTCATGCATCCTGTTTCAGTGATTGAAATTGAAATAGATCTAATGTTGTAACTCTTGTCCCTCTAACCATTAGGTGGAAATAGGTATATACAAATTTTATGTTCTTTTAACTGAGAGACTATTTGTTCTCCTAAGCTGCAGACTTCTCACAGATAATGATTGCTCTTAACCCTTAAGCTAACAATTTCTGAATTTAGTTCTCTCTAGTATGGTGTATTAGTTGCCCACTGTCCTCACACAAAAAGTTGCCTAGCTTTCTCTCAAAATGAAAAGTCACAATGTCAAAGAAAGTGGATAATAAATGCCACTTTCCTGAACACCTTTAGTTAAACCATTTAACTTAGCGACATTTGCACCAAATGGTTTTTTCCCCTTAAATTAATGTAAAATTAAATTCTTAGGTGACCATACAGTTACTCCCATAATAATCTATTAGTAATGTAAAAAGTCTTAAAAAATTAGACTCATTGATTCTATGTACTACTAGTAAGGGCAAAGCAGCAAGAAAGATGACATGAAGTTTCACACAGAAACAGCTTCAGACAGATAAAAACCAGTGTACTTGAAGAGTTCATACATTCAAAAGCTTCAACACATTTCTCTATTCTTCTAGAAAGTCAGTGGGTAAACTCAGAGTTCTTTTCATTAATCAGGATGGGTAAACTTATCAACAGCCAAAATAAATTTCAAGTATTTTGTACCAAGTTAAACAAGGGAAAAAAACAAATGTTGCCTTACATATATCCTGACATTCAGTATTTTTTTTTTAAATGGTGAAATTTTTTGTCATGGACAAGTTCCATCATTTTTGATGAAAACTTTCAGATCATTTAAAGGGGAGTTTCAGTGGAAATTGGTTATTTTTTGAATATTTTCTTAGCAAAATTTTATAAGAATTTCAAATGTAAGGAAGACAAACAATTTTAACAGCACTTCACTGTAATACCAGAGAAGTGAGAGGTACAAATACCTAAACAGGTTTGTCAGTTTTCCTTAACTCCTTTAAGTGTTTTCATAAGCCAATGTTTTGACTATTTAGATATGAATTTATCATATTTAGAATTTTTCAAGCCCTTCAAAATTATTTCTATTTTTAGAATAAAATTATGTAATTATAAATTATCTAGTATTTAATTACTAGCAATTTATAATGCAAAATAAATCATGCTTCCATTAGAAAAAAAAATTGTTAAAAATTCTCAATAAAAAAAGGATAATTTAGTGTACCAGAGAATCAAAAGTATTACAGCCCTTCAAGTTTGTTACATCCAGACAACTGACTGAATCAAAGTAGAAGATAATCAGTTATGGTCATATAATAGTAATTTTCCATTTCAGTTGCAAAGAACATGAATCTTATTTTGTTTTCCTATGGTCCATTTCTTTGGTGCTACAAATATTGTGGTCATGATTGCTTAATGCCAAGCGTACACAACAATAAGGGACATTTATTGAAATACTTACTATAGGGACATTGACAAGATGCATAATGAATTTCTAAACTGCATTAGCATTTTATCTGGTCATTCAGTTATTTACTCTGTTTGATTCTCTCATAATTTATGTTATGTTTTTCCCATGAAACCTTCCAAAAAATATCTTTTGGTATGTACAGGTAGATTTTAAATATACAGCAGACACAGTACTGAACTGATATTCCTAAGGTGGCTGGAAATGCTCATAATTAGTTTTCATTAGTCTAATTGAAACTGTTGTAAGTTGGAATTTAATCACATATGCCATCATTTTAAACAAAGAATTAGTTACTGACAGAACAATTACTTTTTTTAAATGATCCTGTATGCCATAATGGTTAAGACTAAAATAATTCATTTTATACAGATAAACTATTTTCCTCTAATTTTATATATGGAATACTTACAAGATAGATGAGAAGCACACTCCATTAATGTGTACTGTTTATGTTGAGGGAGATTTATGAATTACAAACTAAGTAATATTTGTTGATATTAGTTAAGGTATGATTGAACAATATATTTCTGAAGGAAATGTACCCAAAAATTATTACACTGTTGGATAAAAGCTTGATAAAACAATTCCAGTTTCCAGAGTTCACTTTAATATATCATGACAAGCTTATTATGAAGTGAAAAAATCTACTTCTTGTTAGTTTTCTATTTACAAGTGTAATTTCTCTCTTGAATTTGAGTACATAGAAATGGGATAGGAAAAATTAAAAAATAATTTCCTAAACCAATCATTTAACTAGATTGCTATTCTATTTTTCATAATTTTTTAAACTATTTTGTTGACCACAGGTTTAAACTTTGACAGTTATGCTATATAAAGCCTTTTCTATAATGAAAAGTGACCTTACTGTTTCCAAGATTTCTTGGAGGCTTTCTGGGAAGCCCATTCCAATTGTATTCATTAAGGAGGAAATTCACTATTACATGACCATTATATCTACATTACAGAGCATTTATTTTTTTTTAATCTCTTCTTCTGACATTGTGAGCAACTCATAGCTTATAGGATTCACTGAAAGTTAATAAAAAATATACATAAAACGATTGGAATGATTGTTTTATACAAGGCACTCTGGAGAACTTCAAAATAATTCCCACTGATGCAGTTAAAAATTTCTTAATTCTCTTAGAATACACAAACTAGCTAGTAAGAGGAAAAATAATTTTTCTCATTTGAAAGAAAATGCCCAAATGAACAAAAGCAGATATTTAAAAAATATATAATATAAGTAAATTTTAAAAATGACAGAGGAAACACAGCGTCATCGCTTGCCCACGTCAAACTGATTTTGAGCAGTGAGTTGAAACATGATGGTTGGGTGAAACCACTATAATCTTGTCTAGGTCTGCCTTGAAGAAAACTCAGATGTATCTTTATCTCTACCTTCTCCTGATCTCTCCCCATGTTGAACTCTACTGCAAAAGCTCTGTTTTCCATCTCGTCCATGGGCCTAATAGTCTGCCACAGTTCAGTCTCAAGTGCGTGCTCATCTTACAAAATTTTAGGCGTACTGAGAACAAAGTTCAGCTGCAGCACTCCTGGGGCAATAAAATCCATCTCAGTAGAGCCTGATAATCTCAAGGAGTCTGTTTCACTGCCCTCAGAAACCTCCTTATGGTATATTAAACACCCATAAACAGAGCTGTACACCCTCCATGCATACTGTAGTAAAATGAGTTCTACTCTATTTGTGCTGAGACATTTTAAAAAAAAGATGACCAAAAAACAGTTGCTCTAGACCTGGAAGAAAAATGGTTCCTCCTCCTCATCATCATCATCATTGTTTTGTGTTTCATGTACAGTAAAATAGTTTCTAATCCTGGAAGGACAGTATTCTCATATGAGGTATCAAGTGTGTATTAATGTGTTTTCCATTTATGAAGCAAGTAATCAAATCTATCTCAAATTTTGTTCCAGCTTGTAAATAAGAAGGAAAAAACTCTAAAATCTTCAAATCTGGACTATTTTACCATGTCCATCAGTTAACCCAAAATGTTTGGAAAAACATTTTCTGTACAAGTAAACTAAAACAGGGGAGCTAAACTTCAAAGAACATTAATACCAGGTAAACACAACTGAAAAAGAAAAAAACCCCAAAACTGTTCTATAAAATGCACAGAAAACTTAATTTAGCTATTCATGCTATTTTGGTCAATCCATAAATTATTCTCAGACCTTCCATTCTTCTACAAGCTTCACTTCAGCGAAGATTCTTATAAGCAGGATCAGCTGTATTTCTATGGAGTCTTCATTCTGATAGAAGGTAATCTTCAACACAATTTGTATTCAGACAAAATACATTAGTAGGAATGCTGACTGTAGGCCAAGTGTACTATTGCCTAGTGTACTATTCTTAGATACACATATTTGTAAAAGTCTCCTGTATTATAAATTAATTTTGTGTAGTTTGCAAGAAAATGTATTATTCTTCATTATATAGGTATAGAATTGTCACAGCCAATAAACCAATTTCTCTGTAACTATTCAGAATGCAAATGTCCTCTAGCTGAAGGCTATTATCGGTCAGAATGCAGGAATTTATATAAGCATTATACAACCATAAACACTGATTATGCCATTTGCTATGTTCAGATGGGCCATTGCTCTCAGAACTCTACATTCATAGTCCCCAAAGTTGTCTCTGTTTTGGTCCCTGTTACTGTCCTGTAATCACACTAAAGCCAAGAGGCTAAAGAGAACATAATATAAATATATACTCATGCATCTCAACACATTTTTTCATCAACATTTATCAGAAAAACCTATTTTCAGTTGCTAACAATGGCACCAACTTACACTATTAAGAGTAATATATGATAAACATTCAGAAGGGGTTGAAATTCCTTTACTTTAGATGTTTATTTCTTCTAAAATAAGTAAGTAAATAATCTATATTTGTAGAAGGAGGCAGGATAAGGGTTCACCATCAATGTTTCAAATGACCTGTCTACACTGGCTATACATCAGCTGAAACTGAGAGGACCAACTTCTCATGATCAGTTGCTGTATTGGATTTGCATGGCAGGTTCTGGTAGCAGCAGAAGGGCTACGGGAGTGGTTTCAGTGAGAACCTGCCAGAAGCTTCCCCCATGTCCAACAGGGCCATTGCCAGCCAACTTCAGGATGGACCCACCAATGACCAAGGCAGAGCCTATTAACAATAGTGGTAACAGCTTGAAGTTAACAGATTTAAGAAGGGAAAAAAGTTGCTGTGCAGAAAGTAGGCAGAGATGAAGAATATGTGTAAGAGTGCTAAAATATGCTAAAAAATAAAGGCTAAGACCATGACCTGGAAAGCAGGAGACAGTGAGACAGCACAAGGAGACACAGATGAATGAAGGGGATGGTAGAGCTGTGAGACATAAGAGACTGGACTAAAACTGGATGGTTAAAAAGTCTGGGGCAAGAGGAGGGGGCAAGGGAAGGAAGCTGCACTGAAGCATTAAAAAAGAAAGAGGCAGTATTGATTGAGCTGAGGTCATCAGGATCAGAAACATATTATGAAATGGAGGAAGCAAGAGAAGCATAATTAATAAGTGTCGTAAGGAGGTACTGGATTCAGACAAGCAGCTGGTAGACATGAAGAGCTGAGTCTAGTCAAACTGGAGTGGGAAAGAAAGCATAAAGAGCTGGAGAAACAGGCAGACTTTGCCTTTTTTGGAGTGCACACCCTCAGGAGCTGAGGCTGAGACTGGATCCTCCCCGCTCATTTCCACCTCCATCTGGTGGACAAGTCTTCAACAGGAGCATCCTACAGCCTCCAGGTGGTGACCCACTATGGAGTTACCTTATTGAATCATATTGTCTTCTGGGAATCATTAAAAAACTGAGATGAATTTTCAGCTGTGAACCACATTCATAGCCTAATGAATTATTTTATTAATTTCACTTAGCTGCCAGCTATGAGTGCAATGTGTTCTGTATCGGATCCCTACTTGCTGCACCTCCAAGCCTCATCCTATGAAGAGTTATAAAAAAAAGAGTAGAAAGTAACAACCTGTGACAGTGTACTTACTGGGAGAAGACATGGTTATAGAGACATGTTTCAGGTAGAGAACAATGGACAATGAAAAAGTTGGATTTTGTAGCATAGGAGAATATGGAGAATGCATATCGGAATGGAATAAAAATGATGGGTTCTTCTACAAATTTTGAAACAAATTAATTGTTTTGTAAAATTTGAATTGAGGAAAAAATATGCAATTTATTTGTTGTGGTTTAAAACACAGCCCCATAGCAGCTACTACAAAGAAAATTAACTGTATCCCATCCATAAGCAGCACATTCTTCCATCTTTTCCTTTATAACATTTTTAAAAATTTCATTTCTAAGTCACACTAGTATCCAGCAGGGCTAGAAGAGGAATAAAAGATAAAAATGTGTTAAGCCAATTGTTTTGCTGTAAAACTGAAATTAAGATATGCAGAGTATGCCTTAATTGCTCAAAAGAACTCACAGGTTTCACTTAGGTTCATTTTTGGTAACTACTGAGAGGTGACATGGGAAAATTTATAGAGTACAGGACTGATGTAATTAAATATAATATAGAGTTGATGAGGAGTGCTGAGGCATGACTTCTTGCTTCCATTTTTTAATCTCTTAGGTAGCCAGTGTATGCCATGTAAAGCATTTAAATATTTAAAATTAAAATACTTAAATATTTATTCATAACAGAACATATCAAATGATGACTTACTTTAAATTCAAATATTAAAATGCAACAAGGTTTTTTCTCTTGTGCAAATTTTTTAAATAAAACACAAAGTTTGCCACCAAAGTTTTATTGCCATTGTTCTTCTTCATGAAAAAAGATTTTACACAATTTCCCATTTTTCACAAGTTCTCAGCTAAACAAATTCTCTCTTTATATATATCAAAAAACCCAAACTCATCAGTTGTGCCTTTAAATTTTTCTCATGGGGGTCTCTATCTCCTCAGTTGAGTGTCCTCTTCTCAAGCATGTGATGCACAGTTTTAGACTAATTAAGACTGAAACCAGTATAGTTTTATCTGCAGTAGTATTTCATCATTTGTCTGTGGTAGGAAATGTTCATTTTTTTCCCCATGGCATTGTATGTTGTGTGGGACAGTCACTCCAGAGCCGGACTCAAGATCCTTGTGGGTCCCTTCCAACTCAGAATATTCTGTGGTTCTGTGTAGCACAAACAAGGGCAGAGGGGAGAGGAAGAGTGTAGTGTGCCTGTAAAAAGCTGATAGTCAAGTGACTTCCTACAAGTGAAGTAGATGCTCAGGATGTGTTTCTTCGTTGCTTATAAAATAGGCAGCAATACTAGCATAAACCCAAACTGATTCTGTTTTTTTCCCTTGAAAATTGCAGAGAGGTTTCACCAATATTTAAAATACAACAATTTTAAAGATGCACTTTTGAAACTTAAGTGGTCCCAATTCTCTCATGATTTAACTTGGCATAATGCCATTGAAGTCAATGGGCTGTTTGATTTACATCAGTAGAAGACCTGGCCCATTTTTCTTCTCTCTCAGTTTAAGATCAACTTGCATATACTTGCAAGTAAAATATCAATCACTGTTTATATCTTGTCAAGGCTGGCTGGAAGTTTACATATGTTATCTGAGTTTATATATACAGGTATACACATAAATACATGCAGTTACAATTACCATTGTCTTACCCAAGGGGAAAAAATATCCAACAATTAAAGATTCAATTCAGGAACAGAAGCAGTAAAACTAGGAGTCTAAAAAATTTTTGTTATTATTCTCTTTACTCTATGTCATATGACTTTTTCCTCCATTTTTTCTATATTGGCTATACTTAGAGTCAGCATGCAGGATCTTGACCAATTTTTGCAAAGATCCTGCCATCAAGCAAAAAAAAGTGTATCTATGTGAGGAAAGAAATGGAAATAACTAAAATAATTTAACAGAACATGGCAATGTAATATTCAAAAAGCTAAAATAATTTCTCTTTGCATTCTGCAATTCTAGCAGTTCTCTCATGGCCAGCCTTTGTGTTTCTGCATTGGCCAGAGCAACCAGGACTTTCTCCTGTCAGGTTTAATTTATGGTTCATCTTCCATTCCCCAGAAGCACTTACTTTGCTTTCAGTTTGGTTAAACCCTCAGATAAGCCTCCCATCATAGACAGCAGTTCACAGAATAAGCTGTTGCTGCCACTGTGCTGCTCACAGTGTGTCCATTAATTAATGGAGTAGCTCCGTTGTATTTTGTTTTGTTTGCTTTTTTCATCTTGCAATAATATTGGGCAGATGCTGTTCATTACTGTGTATTCCTACTTCTAATACATTGCTGCACACTGGTCCTTATGCACATGTGTAATAACTGCAATTTATAGTCATGTTTAGCATTGTAAAGTACTCTCTACAGCTTACTGTCATTTTGTCTCCATTTTTTCTTCCTAGATACCATAGTTCTTGCTATATTATGTAACTTAAAACATGTTACTCATAACAAAAACCATATGGAAAAAAAGTTAAACATTACTGTTCCAAATAATACGGTATTTCACTGACTTTCACCAAATAAGCAATGTTCCAAGTAGCTTACAGATTCATTGCTGAAGTTACTTTTCACTCCAGAAGAACCCAGACAGGTTTACTTAATCAAAACTCAACCATTTTTCTCTTTAAAAGCAAATAATCAGAAAATTAAGTGGAAGAGTTTATAAGATGATTTTTCCGCACAAGGCCAGTGTATTCTTCACGAGTGATCTGTATTACACATGATTTGCTTCTTAAAATGAATAATATTCACAAAGCATTTCTACAGGAATGGGAAATAACTTTCTGTATCTTATAGTGATTTTCACAAGATTCTTCTTCCCTTGGTACAAGAAAATTGGACAACTTCTGAGTGCTGTTATGTCCTTGTAAGTATCTGTAAAATTCTAACAGATCCTTATTATATTAACAGTTGTCTAAATATAAAATTAAATTATTAGTTATATCACCATCTGGGAGACACTTTCCAAACACAGAAAACTTCTACCTCTGGTACAAGGACCACATTCAATAAGTAGAGGAAATTAGTGAAGATGCAGCAAAAAAACTCCAAAGAGACTCAGATTATAAATCCTTTGTGGGTATAGCCATCGTCTTAAAAGGCTTTTTAAAAGGACTGTATATTTAAAAAGGACAGTCTTTTTAAAAGGACAATGTCTGTGCATACAGCTCAAAGAGATGACTTTATATTTTGTATATGATAAAACTAAAGAAAAATTGATATTCTTCATTACTTTTACAGTAGTAAGAAGGCAGACGATGGCATTTTTTATCTTTTGAACTTATTTTTTTAATAGAAAAAGTATGGACAGACACTTAAGTGGTAAAATATTCCTGTGAAAATAGGCAGACCAGTTGTTTAAAATACAGAAGAAGAAATAAAACAGAAAAGCACATGAGCTAAGTGAATAGTGGCAACGGAACTGAAATATAGCAGTAAAATTAAAAAAAAACCCAAGTAGCAAACCTAAAAGTAAAGCACAAAGATGAATTCAAAGTGTGAGAAAAGCAGTCCTTGCAAGAAAGAGATACTCATATTCGGAATGCTAAGAAAACCAGGATTTGTCAGAAATCAAAGTGGAAGAAAGGCAAAAATCAAAATAAAGTTTTTGCTGTGGTTAAGAAAGAAAATATAAGTCCATTAATTTTTGAGAGATACTGAAACTTTGATGACAACACAAAAACTCCAGCCATTGGGAAATTTTTTTTTCAAATAAGTCTGAAAAACCACATTTCAATGTTTCTCTACAGTACGTGGTTATATAGACTTTTTCAATATACAGTATTCTTTCAGTTAGAAAATCAAACAAACAGAAAAAACCCTCAGAAGAAGTTGTGAAAGAAATCAGGACCCAAAATATGTGGGAATAGGCCAACCCACCACAGCCCTGCCGTGGAGGGAGGTCTTCTGAGAGATAAGAAGGATAGCACAGCCACCCTGGCCAGACCCCTAGTTAAGAAAGTAACTTTTTAGCTGATGGCGAGGAAAAAGACTCACACGTAGATCTGTTGGAACCCATTGGCTTGTACTCCCTCACACCCACCTCTGTATACCTATAAGAACCCCTGTATTTTCCCCAGACCTCAGGGAAATTCCATCCTCGGCTCCCTTCGCTGGTACCTTGCAATAAAGCTACTCCTGTGGAATTGCCATACGGGCCCCTCTCTCTCCTCCCCAAGCCAACATGGAGCGGCCTCACAGGGCAAGAGCTGAAATCACTCAGAGCTGAAATCACTAAGAGCTGACTGCCTGCTAAGGCAAGCACCCCTGCAGAGACGCCCTGGCAGCTGAGGGAATGCCTCTGACCCCCTGGAAGGCTTTCTCCAAGGAGATTTCCTCTCTGGGGTGGTCCTGGCTTCCTGGGCCTGAGATACAGGACCCCCAACCGGCTGCCAGAAAAATATACAGATATTTTTATGTAGAACACTTCAGATTTTTCTTCTTTTTCAATTCAATTTCATTAATTGTTGCAGCTACAGCCCAGCTTGGGGGCAAGCTGGGAAGTCATCAAGAGACTCAAATAGTGATGTTGCAGTGCAAGATCCAGCCAGAGGCTGGGGCGACCGAGGAGAGCAAGGCTCCCAAAGCAGCAGGATGCTGGTAGGGCGGCCCTGAAGATCAGAGCAAATCCCGCTTGTAAGTTAAAGGGAAGAGAAAGCCTTTCCCGTGAGGCATTGAGTTGCTATAGCAACATTCCCTGTCGGCTTGGCCTGTCAGTCCTCCACTCTCTCTCCTCCCCTTGTTTCCCCTAAATATATCCTCGCCTAGAAAGTTCTCCCTTCCCAGCTACCCCATTGGGGTTCTTCCTTAATCCCACCTTCCCTGTTTCCCCATTGGTTTAAGTACCCTAATCCTGCCTACTCCCCTTTACCCTCCTCCCATGGGTTCCCTTCCCCTTATAAAACCCCTGAACCCTCCATTTTGAGGGCCTTGTGCATCTGAAGCTTTCCAACAACCTGGTGGCAATAAACATTGAAATAAACAGGGCAAGGAGCAGACTCCTTTCTTGATAGCCTTTATTAAAGATCAGTTTGGGAGGGGGCCTATGGGGTTGCACCTTCCGCCACTGCTCCCTGGTCCAGTGTAGAGAAGGAGGTTCCGTGCAGCTTTGTCAATCACCAGCAGAGCTGGAGCTTCCAGCCTCACAAGAGTCCAAGGAATGCCTCGGGTTGGCTCAATTGCCTAGGGGTATCACTCCAGTGCTGTGTCTTTTAACTGAGGGTGGTGGCTCTAAAACTTAGAAACTGGGCTAGGACGATAGCTCCGCACATTGCCAGTCCAGAGGTGTTAATTATTACCTCTCAATTAGGCGTTGGCTCTTGGTTTAAAGGATAATTGTCATCCGCTGGCACAGGTCTCTTTGATTTGCATATGAATGAGGTCACTTCCCCTCAGGTGCCATTTGTGGAAACAGTGAGGGGGACTGACAGGAAAAGGGGCACCGGGACAAAACTGACATACATAATTAGGTAGGTAACAGGGAAATTAACGGGCCCAACACTTAACACTGGGGGTAGCCAACAAAAATAAGGATAACAGAGTGTGTACAACACAAGAATGACAAGACACTTAACAGGGATAACTTGGTACAGAGTAAAAGTTGTTGGGGTACTTAACGACAACCATTGAAATGGTTTAACGGGAACAATAGACTTAATCAATGAGGTAGATAACAAGAACTAGGTGGGTAAACAACCCACCTAGGTAAATGGAAAAAAAACAACATGGGAATTTAAAACAAACATCACCATGGAAACTCACATGGAGGCCCCTACCTGCTCTTTACCACCAACACAGATAAGCAGCATGTATTGTTGTTTGTGTGCATCTGGTACCTGCCGAGAAGCTCAAAAAGGAGATGCTTACGGAAGGTTGCGGCACCTCACCATTGACACCCCACGGGCCAGAACAATAAATTATTACTTTTTAAGCTAATATTTTTTAAAAAGTACTTTTTCATTTGGTTAACAATAATTTAGAAACTACGTTCACCAGTTTTGAGATAGGAAATCAGGTGAAATTGATTCTTCTCCATTAAGAGTTTCAATGACTAAGAAAATTCCACTAAGAGCTATTAAGTTCTTATCAACTCTCCTGCCAAACCTTAATGGCAATATTCGCACTTCATATTAAACTATTGATTGCATTGAAAGGCTGGTAATGACCACTATAATAATGGAAGAAAGACCATCCTACTATTTTTGTCCAAAGAAAATATGAAAATAGGCTTTCAGAGAATAACCTGGCTAATGTCCAAATCATCATCATATTTGCATGTATTCAGAATATTTAATTTCTGAGAGTATAAGGAATGATGCTTAGACTGCAAGAACAGGTCAACTTTGAATTGAACATTACAAATTGTATGTATCATTTTTATTATCTTTGTCATTTGAAGATAATGGTGTTGTCACATACAACACTCAAGAACTAAAAGTATCTTACATTTGTTCAGCTGATATGACTGAAGGATACTTGGTGGGGATTTCACAATTCTTTGAGATAGCAGGATACAGTGTACTATGCCATGGATAGAAAAACAAAGGAACCTCAGCAGCTCAGTTAGATGACTCTTCTGTTCTAGATTAGTAACATAGATACTGTTGCCTTGAACAGTTATGGTGAAGACCCAATTCTGAGTGGTAATTAGTGCAAAAATAATGGATGTTGATTTTGGTCAAGAATCAACCCTGGTAGATGTGTTTCTGGAACAGAAAGTTTTAACATTCTGGAGAAAGAAAAAAAAAGAGAAAAAAGAGACCTAGAAATTATTATTACTTTAGCTTCCCTTCTATCAGTAGGATTCCTACGCTAGTAGGGAATTTGGTGAAACGTTCTAAAGTCCAGCACAGCATACAGATCATTCCTGGGGAAAAGAAAAAACGTAGCAAACAATCTCACAACAAAACTCAGCTCCACCATAATCATCTTTTGTCACTCTACTTCAATTCTTTTGCTGATTGTCAAAGTCAAATCACTTATGCATATTCCGTTTAATAAAATATATAGTTAAACCAGAATATACTGAAACAAAAAGACAGGTATCGATCAGCCTCCACTTTGAGTAAGATCTGTACACAGTAAGTTCTCCCTTTGCTATTTAACAGCATTTCCAATAGAAAAAAGAGTTATTGTTTGCTTTTTTCTGTTTTTTCCAGAGAAATTAATAATACTTTTATGAAGAGAAGACATATGAGAGAGAGAAAGACAATTATAATAATATATTGTCAAAGGTTTTTTGCTGCTGCTGACCAAAAAGTTCACAATTATGAGTGAACAGAGTGCTATAGATTTCATTAACGGTCATTAAGCAATAGCTATTGTGGAGACTGAGCTATTCTGTGACTTTGTTATAAATGAGGGGCTGGAGCGAGTCCAGAGAAGGACAACAGAGCTGGGGAAAGGTTTGGAGCACAAGTCTGATGAGGAGCAGCTGAGGGAGCTGACTGGAGGATGTAGCCAGGTGAGGGTTGAGCTCTTCTCCCAGGTAGCAAGGGATAGATCAGGCAAAAATGGCCTGAAGTTGCACCAGAGGAGATTTAGGTTGGATATTAGGAAAAAATTTTTCACTGAAGGGACTGTCAAGCCCTAGAACAGGCTGCTCAGAGAATGGCATAGTCATCATTCCTGGAGGTATTTAAAAGACATGTAGATGTGGCATTTGGGAACAGGATTTAGTGGTGGCCTTGGCAGTGCTGGGGGAATGGTTACCCTTGATGGTCTTTTCCCTAAATGATTCTATGATAAGAAACAGGACTAGATCATCTTCTTTATATCTGTATATCTTTAGCTCTCTAAGATATCAAAGACATTTAAGAGAGGGAGAGAGAGATGGAAGCAGTGATGAACAAAGCAGAATTCCAAGGAAAACATGGGGTTTGACATGGTGTAGGAATTCCTGGTGCTGGACTTTGTAAATCGTAGCAAAAAGACAACCCACCACAGCACAAGAAGGACATTCCAGATAATGGCAGCACAAACACAGACAAAAATTGTCTGTAAATATGGACATTTTGCTTTGGCAGTGCCGCAGTGGAGATTTTACTTCAAGCAGCAGTTTCACAGCATCAGTTTCTGGATTTAATAACCCAGAGACAGAAGGAAGGATATTAATTTAATTTAATTAATTTAATTTTTTATTTATTTCCTCAGCAATAAAAGCTGGACTGAAAGAATATTCAGGTGCAACTTATTTGTAAATTTTACGTTTGTTTGGTTTGGTTTGGGGTTTTTTCTGATATAAAATATCAATATCTATTACCCAAAGCAAAAAGATGTGAGTTCTAGTACTCTATTTCAAATTATCAACATGGATGCTTTGATATTTTTTAAATATTTTAGGTCTGAAAATCATGTTAATTCTTTTCTACCCCCAAAACAGTGCAACAAACCCTTACAGATAGTTATTACACCCTATTTCACAAAACCCTAAAAGCTGATTTACAGTCTCTTTACTGGACAGTATCAAATCATAAGTGACAGCAAGAGAACAGTTACCAAACTCCTTCAGACACAGCTTGTTCGTGTAAAGTATAAAGATGGTCTTGACAAAAATGCACAACATTTTATGTACTTTTAATTGTTAATTACGCTGAAATATTGCTAATTAATAAATCCAGATATAAATAGCTGAAATAAACATAAGCATGCTTCGTGTTTTTCACAGGTTGACACACAGCAGATAAAATCAAAGAGAATTTTTTCATCAAAGACAGGATAATAGAATGTACAGCTAACAGCACCAGTCATAAATTCCAGTTCTTTACATTACAGTTTGCTCAGCTACATACTCTTCAACACAGGATGTATAAAAGTCAACATCTTGATGGCTGCTTGAAATTTTTAACCAATGAGTCCTTCATAGCTTGTCCACATTTTTTAGAAACAGAAAAAATAGAGTACTGCAATTACTTTTATAAAGAACTGACCTGGTTTGCAATGGAGCAGAACTGACTAACATGGATGAAGTTTTCATTTTGGAACACACAGCAGGTCACCTCAACATTTAATTGATTCAGCTAAAGGGATCCATGAGCTAGTCATTATGACTGTATCCAGACTTTTCAAATTATTTTTACATTTATACATTTGGGATTATCATTTCCTGCAGACATCCTTATTTTTCATGGTGGACTTCACCTAAATGACAATTAATTTTATACAAAAAGAATGGATAAACAATACTTAGTTTAGAAAATAACTACAAGAATCAAAAAAATAGTAATTTGAAAGAATAAAAGACATTATCTTTTAGGGTTTTTTTTCCCTATCATTCTCATTCTGTATCTGTCAGATATTGTATTCCAGATCTAGCCTTTGGAAGATTGAGAGGAATCCCTAATAGTCTTGGACAAAGGTCAAGGAGAAAAGAAGTGTTTTGTAAATCACATATTCATATTGATCTCTATCAGTCAAATTTCTATAAACTGCTGTTGCCAGCTGAAGCTGAAAATGCACATGCTTCACATTTATTTTAGGTGATCACCTAAAATCTTGACAATAGAATGAAAAACTTGCCCCACAATAAAACTTCCCCTCATTAAACTCAACTCCATAACTCTAAGAACATTAGGAAATCTTTAGTCGTTCGAGGAGCTATTGTATTAATGTTTCAAAAACTAATATCCTGGACAGATTAAATAATTTATTTTGAGTACTACTTGTCACTCTACTAATTACTTCCTTTTAATCATGGAGAGCAAAAATAATACAGCTATAAATGTATCTGCATTACAAAATACAAAAAAATTAATAAAAATCATATAAACTTTAAAAAGGAAGAAAAAAATTCCTGACCTTCCATCTCCAATTTTTTGATAACATAATTCAATTTATTATCATATGCACAACTTGGTTTCAGTTACAGCAAGAATTTAAATGCCATGTAACATCTTCCATTTAAGACACGAAAAAAACAGTAATTTTGCGCATACTTTCTTTTTAGTAAGTTTCTTAAAAAGTCATGAATTTAGGAGGCATAGAAAATTGCAGTTAAAGGGATAAAGTTGAAAGCACACAGTGCCTCAGTTTGGAAGCTTGTTTAGAAATCTTCACAAAATGTTATAGTCAAAGGAAAGGGGTTACTGAGTATTGCATATAATTTTTTTTTTTAATTTTTCCATTATCAATTTCAATTATTTGAAAATAAAAATATGATATTTAAAAAAGGTTTCAAGAAACACAAATTAGTATATTAATCCATAATAAATTTATCTTTTCTGTTAAAAACTAACAACCACCCACCCACAAACACTTCTTTGGAAAGCAACTGATTCCTCTTTGTCTTGAAATTAGGATTCATAGATCACCCTGAAATCTTATTCAAAATCAGCCTAATTATGTACTCATGGATATAACATTCTACCAAAGATTGTCTTCAAAAAGATATGTGATGAGGGCAGTAAAAAATGGCAATTGAAGGCAACCTCTGGCTCATTAAAACACCCATTTCCAGCTTCTCATAGTAGTGAGGTGACATAAATTTTTGTTGAAACTGCAGCCAGTTCAAGACTCTTCTCATATACTCATGAAAAGCAGAAGTTGGTGCTGTGATATATAAGCACATTTTATGCCATAGGCAAAAAAATTACTAAAATAAAAATATTTAACTCAGTACCAGGAAGATTCCTAATATTTCCCCCAGCAAAGAAGCATTAACATCTCTGTTGTGCTTTAATTAACAATTTAACTTTACTATCTGTGATTAAACTACATTTTCTGCTTTGCAAGGGATGTCTTCTGGTTACTTAACCAAGTATTTTCAAATGCTTTGTGATTTTTGTATGAGAAGTGCAATATCTGAGTAATGTAATTAAGTGATAACATTAGATTTTTCCTTGTTCTCACCTCCAGAAAAAAAAAAGTCTGAAAATGCATTTTTATTTGCCTTTCATCATGATTTTCAGAGGTAAAGTTTTCAGGATTGTGAGTAGCAGGTAAACATACAGCAACTGCACAACAGAACACAAAAGCTGTGTATCTTTTCAGTTGCTGTTTATTAAAATAGAGTTCATTTAGCTCCATATACATAGCTGTATCCATACAGTATTTTTGCCTCAGTATTCACTACAAGTATCTCTAAAGCATTTTATTTCATGTTCATTTGATGATTGTTAGTTATTATTTATGTTATGTGTATAGCAAATGAATGGAAAAGGTAGAATTCTATGATTTCTATACTCTACAGGCAACAAACATGATAGGCCTAGTCTTACAATTTTGCCATACAACCAGTGTTTAAACTCTGAATTTATCTTAGGAAAGACAAATTTGCAATGTGTTAAATAATAAATAGCATTTTTAATTCCTCAATATTCAACTTTATTCCAAATTTTAGCCTCATTTCACTCTATTTACCAGATTATATGGACAGATTATTTTTCAGTTTTATTCACAAACATAAAAATTCTTCAAGTTAGATTACATTCATATACAGAAGCAAAGTTAAAATCAGCTTTGATATCAGTCCTAAAAAGCCAGAATTTTTATCAAGGAACTCATGGAGAAAAGAAAATAGTAACGATAGTTTCATTTCAAGATAAAAAATGCAGAAGATTGATAAAACATTACTTTCCCATTTTATCTGCACATGGATTAAGCTGTATGAATCCAAAGAAGCCAAGTAATATAAACAGAAACTGTAAAAACCAAACAAGCACAATGGATGTACAATCAATGAAGAAAACTGCTAGAAAACCAAAGGCCTTATAACTATGAAAAATAACACTTTTATTCCGCAAAGTATTCCCAAGTGATCACTGCAGGAATAGTGTATCTCATCTCGTACTTGATCTTGTGTATCTTTAGGCCCAGGGCCATGTCAAATACCAGTGTTTTAGAATTTCATTCAAAATATGATTAACTATATTTTAAAATGCTTAATTTTATCAGTTTGCATGTTATCTCCTTTTAGGACTTCTTCGACAAGCATCTCTATAACTAAGAATGCTGACATTTGCAGGGTAAGTATTAATCAGAGAACTTTGAGCAACCTGTATCTCACAGAAATTTTGTATTAGGATATACAGCCTTAAGGGAAAAGAGTTTTGCTGTGGAGTCTTGCTATGAAGAGCCATTTCACACCTGTGAACATCTAAAATTTGGGTAAAAGGCAACAGCAGAAGAAGATACTCGACCATTTAAAGAACACAGAAGCCAATCACTCTCTTCACTGCTGCTGCCACAGCCCCGAAAACCCTACCAGGCTTTAGAAAATGCTTGTTTGGGAAATTGGCAGTAGGATGTGGAGTTTCTCACTTCAGCTCATTGCTTCCCAAGGCATTCAAGTTATTGCTACATAAAATTCATGTTCCACAAAATATAAGGACTTTTCTGGTAGCTCACATGTACAGGCTTGATAGATTTTCTCCTGCTCCAAGTTAGCTGCAGCTTACACCTTTTATTTCTGTGAGCAGCAGAGTAAGGAAAAGCTGAATACTACAGGAGGATTTTTTTCACTCAGTTGGAGCAGACTGAGAGACTCTTGTACCACCACTTTCTGTGCTATTGCTTTTCCAGGAAAGTGTGTCTGGATTGCAGAACCACTTTCCCTAAACACTGAATTTAATCAATTTTTTTGTGAGAAATAGGCAGAGAAGGAAAGGAAACAGACTTAAAAAACAAAAGCAAGAAAAGAGAAAAAACTTGTAAATGCCTTTTCCTTCCTCAACTCCTTTCCTTTGTTTTCATTAACAAGTTGTTTAATTAAACTTTCACTTTGTTCTCTGCACAGCCATTTTGTTCCTAGGACTCTTAGAATTAAGATTTACTTTGGACAAGAGGCTAATGAGGCTGGCTGCAATATTGTAATTCTGTATGGAAAGAAGACATTTCTTCCACCATTGAACCGACCAAATTTCAATACTTGTTTACACAATCACTCTCATTATACATTGGAGAAAATTGGTTCCCTATTTCCATATGAGCAACGCTCATCTTCTTGAATTCGGAGAAATTTCAGAACACCCCAAAGAGTTTTAAAGCTATCAGGTTCATCTATCATCTGTTGAATTAAAGTACTCAGAGACAAGAACAAAGTGTTATTACAGGGAAGAAAGAGTTTTAGGACAAGGTTTTGATAGGAAGAAGGAGGAATGGGAGAAACCTGTCCCTGTAATATTATTTTGGGCAGAAATAAATAAAACCACTCAGGATATTGAAATATGTCAATAATGTAGGCCCAGACTTGGCAAATATCACTATCCTAGAAGGCCAACAAAGCAAGTAATTAGCTTGAAATCAGCCAGGACTTAGGAAGAGTCTTTAAAGTAAAAGACGTACTTAATTTTCTTATTCCATTAATAAACTGTGATCGTATTTTTTTAGTTTTCCTCCTCTATAAGAGATGATACAACAGAACCATTGACATCTCCTGACATTTGAGATTATCCCTACTGCTTCATGTGAGTTACTGCAAAGGTATTTTTTTGGTGCTAATGTCCTTCATACATTCTGAAAAGCAATATTATTAGTTTAATTTTTTATCATTTTACCATTTTCAACCTAAGATGTTGTTTCATAGATTTCATCTTTGAACACAAAAATCAATCATCGATGTAGTATGTTAAAGGTTATGTGCTGTTTCTTAGGTCAGTACAATTCTGACAACAATTAAGTAACCGTAATGTTGGCTTTTTCATTGCCTGTTATTTTTACTAAGTAGCATATTCAGAGGGCATTTATTCCATTTAAAATCATTGGCTCAAAATACTCTCTAGAGACTGATTTTTAAAATAATATTCATATTTCCCATGCACAATTGTAAAGAAACACTGCCCTCTTCTGTCAGACCAGGATGAATTTCCATAGAGACTTGCTTTAATTTGGAAAACCAAACTGGATTAGAACAGATAAAAAATGTTATTTTTTACAGAAATAAGACTACATGCTATGTTCAAATAACATGTTTGAAAATGTTCATTACCTTTTTTTGTTCTTTCTACTCAATCAGCAAAATTTCTCTTTTCTCCAGTTCAAAAAGACATTTCAGAACCCCTAAAAAAATGGAGATCTATTTCAATAGTTTTATTTCATAAACAAGCACATCAAATTCTACCGTTACTTTCTTGTGTGAGTAGATATACTTATGACAGAAATTTCACCATTCCAAGTTCAAATTTTTTCTTCTTTAGAGATTTATATATTGTGATCTCTGATTATTATTGTCATGTTATTTTGGCACCTTTGTCAATTTACCTACATTTTCTTATAATTTGTTGCTTCAGAGCAGAAGAGTATTTAATATCTTGTGCAAATCTAATAGCTTTATCAATATTCAAAAATGGAGCAATATTAATTTTTAAATAGAAAGCAATATTTAATTTTCAAAACAGTACCCATCACCAAGTCTGCCTGGAATATTCACTGTCTAAAGTGTGCTTCTGACATCAAAATAGAAAACCTACTCTGTGGGCCAATTAGCTCATTTCACTAACATAGTTGTCATCAAAGTGGTCAACACACAGAGTAAAGCTTTACACATAAAATTCTGTACCTAAGTTGCCTCTTAAAATAAAACGCACGAAAGACAAGAAAAGGAAAAAACAAGCAAGGTTGCACAAGCATTTATAAACTAAAATCTGAACTATTTTAAGGTATTTGGGCATATAATGTTTTCCTGTAAAGCAATTTTGCCACATTATTTAATTAAGATATTTTTGATGGCATTTGTATCCCATTCCTTCAAAGACTTTGAATTTAACTTTACTTAGTAAAACCTTTGAGACATACCTCTTTGGTTTAAGATATTCTAACACAGCAGCTCATTGCCTCCAAAAGAGTTATCTTCCATAAACTGGAAAATTTTCCTTTATGCAGATGTGCACTAATATTGCCAACTTCAGGATCAAATTTTTAAAATTTAAATAAAACATTGTGAAAAACACCAAGTTCTCTGCCAAGATATTTAAAAATTATATAAAGACATCATAATTAAAATTTCAAAATAAAACCCCCACATTAGATCATCTTTTCACTAATGGTTAATACTCATGCTGTAACTATGAATTGAACTCCTTTTTAAACAGTGATAGGCAAATGATATTTTCTGAATATCCATTTAAGTACATAGTTTCAAACTGGTTTAATATGAACCCAGAGAAATTCCATTTCATATGTGTTTGGCTTTTAGTCTCATGTTTACTTCCAGAAGTTTTTAGGAAAGTAATTTCAACCTACCAAAAGTATATGAAAAAAGTGACAGAATTTTCCTCCTATATTTTTGTATCCATATAACAGTAAAAAATCTATCTTTTGTTTGCCTCCAAGCCCTCTGCAAATTGTAGATTACAGACTCTCAGAGAACTCTACAGAGAATAAATATAGGACAAAGGGTGTCTTTATTTTTCTGGTCTTTCTCTTGCTGTTCTCAGCAGGTAGTGGGACTGTATTTTACTTCTTGTAGTATCACACTGGCATTCAATACGTGATCTAAACATTCTTTCCCTCCCACTGTATCATGGGATTATAGTGTTACAGAGCATCATAAGGCTTTGGAAAATAATGCTGAAAATAATTGCTTGTAATGTTTCAAGATTTCTGAAGTAGAAAACCAAGTGTATTCCAATCAATATTCCTGGGCAACAAGTGCCATCTTTCACATAGTGCATGTCAGTATTTTTAAGCTTTAAAAAATTCTAGAATGGTAATTTTATGAAAAGCTATTCTTTTAAACATACTCCTTGAGGAATATATTTGGACTCAGAAGGAAAAGGGGAGAAAAACAAAAAACTAAAGACTGGGAAGTCATATCAGAGAAAATAACAAATATACATATTTTGACAATGCAAATATTTTTAGACAAACCTTTATCAATAAAGAACGTGGAATTGCAATACTTGCTAATAATAAGTAATAAATGAAATGGATTCGAAACAACCAGAAGAAATATGTATATGGTCAGAAAAATAGGGAAAACTAATACTGAAACAGTGAGACAAGGTAGCTGCAAGTAAATTCATAAAGCCTTAGACTCCAAGATGAAAAATTATTTAGATATTTGAGGGGTTATACAGCTATAACTCTGTCAATAGATAGATAGTTGGGGATTTAAAAAAAAAACAACACCCAAAACAAAACCAAACAACCTGAGTAATGCTTCCAGGTTAAAAAAGCAAGCAAACAAGTATGTGCTAAACTTCCATTATTTAACCAAATCCTATCCACTGTAGGCAAGGCTGACAGGGTAAAAAAGCATGCATGAAAGTTAGGCAACAATAAAAAAAAACAGAACAAGAGATCATGCTCTTGTCAGAATTAATAAAATGCCTGCTACAACTTTCAGTAAAGGTACTCTCCAGTGTGATAAGATTTGAGGTGTGATTTAAGTTTTTGTTGTTTTCCTGCTCTTAAATGTCAGACTAAGGCCACCAGAGGCCCATTTCTGACAAATAGGCAAACTGGAAGGTAGACAGTTAGGTCTGTTAGACTGTGGTATACAATGTAACAAGGAAGAGTTTGCAATCACAGTCCTCTTTCATCAATTACAAGCATTTACAAAGAACAACATTCAGGACAATGGCAGCACACAAATGTATAGTCACTATTTTTAATAGGTCTCATTAAATTATTGCATCACAAAGATCATCCTTATTGAACTTATTAAATATTGACTTGCAAAATTAATTTAAATATTCATGTAAGTTTTCTTAATAACTTGAAGATATTGATACTGATAATCTTTTACAATTATGGATGATTTTCAACTAAATCTTTTTTTTTCTAGATTGCCACAGGACTGCATATTTTTTTCCTTCATTAGAATTTCTAATCCAGAACTGCATTATGGCTAATGCATACAGCATTTTGCTCAGGAAGGGTCCTAACCATTGAGAGTAACTAGAATACAAACAGCAAAGCATTTCTTGGTCAATAACATGTTAAAAAAATTGTTTAAATAGTTTTTGGTCTGAAGGTTTTACATAGAATTTAGTAAGTTTAAAATGTCTGTTTATCTTGATTTGATCAGTGTACGTTTCTGTTGCTTAAATTTTTAAAGAGGTTTCTTCTGCGAAAAATAACGGGTCTGATGCCATTAGAATTTCAATATTTATTAACTGGTTGTCCTGGACCGGAACCGAGAGAAGCTTGAAAACTCTGCAGCAAAACAGAGTACAGCACAACGAGTGACCCTGGGTGCACCACCTCTATAGAGGACCGAGGACCCCAAGGAAACCACAGGGGCAGTTCTTATACTCTGTCCTGATTGGTGATAGGTCCATATTTGGATTTGGCTGGTGATTGGCTCACTGTCCGGGCATCATGTGATTGGTTCTTCTTGGTGACTCGTTTAATCCAATCACTGTTCCAGGACTTCCCTGACTGATCCATTACTAACACCACTCAACATTTACAATGACTTCACTTCTAAAATGAAACATTTCAGTCTCTTGGGGCATTCCAAGCACCACTCGATGGATATAACATAGTACTACATCCATAACATAAGGATACCTTCATTCCCTCAAGAGAACCCAACATACAACACCTAACCCCATATCCTGTTTAACACACATTAACATTAATACCTAATGAACATCCCTAACGACTATGCTTACAATTAACAAGGCCCCATTAATTAACTCATATAATCCACAAAAAGAGATTTCATCCATCACATCTTCCATTTAATTTTACTTAAAGCTTGTCATGGTTTGAAATGTTTCTGCTGAGGAAGGTGGGAAATCTCCCTTGGAATGGAAAATGTGACCCCCTTCCCTCCAAATTATTATAACTTTGAAGTTAGGGGCATTTCAGGCAAAGATATGGGAAAAGGAAAAACAGTTCTGTACTAGATATAGAAAATGAGACAAACAAACAACAAGAATGGCAGCAGCAACAAACAAAACCCACGAGCCCAACCACAGCTGGAGCCC